>JARYHS010011408.1:169989827-170325917 GCA_031002005.1 Vandiemenella viatica | reverse complement strand
TGAACTCGGAACCGCTCGCTCAGCAGCCCGGAACGCTAACCATAGGACCACTGGACGCTCGGTGCTACTTTCCTCGTATAGGTGTATACAATGCAGCGAAGTAAGACTGTTTCATTCAATCCATCTTGGAGAGAGACGGTTCCGAAATAATGTCTTGTTTCTGTTTTTTCGTAGTACTAAAAAATTCTACCTAATGGAACATGATTATCCCTTGGTTTGTGGACTGACCAGATATATGAGTGAAATATTATCCGAAGGAATTATCAAAATGAGTATAACAATCTCATCGTTATAGTTTTATGGTAATCAACCGTAGTAATATATAGCATTGAGCCTGTTTCCTGCCTCACTTTAATGCAACCCCTTAATTACAACTTGTGGGGATTCGTTTCAAGATCTGAATTTGGTAAAGTATTATAGAAATATAATGGAAGGTTGATGAACTGTTCTGCCAATAAGAATCGTCAGTGGGAGGAGCTTAATTCCTACCTGTTAGCCAATTGTTTTCCTGCATTGACTTAAGGAAATGAAAAATCTGCAGTATAGATGGCTCTGAATAAAATATCCACCAATGAAATTGCGAGGAGGCGGAGCCAGTATTGCGTTCCTGTTGCCTGGGATGACATTGATGCCAGATTGTGCAAAATAAAGAGTGATAGAATATTTCAGCAGCGGCCAAAAGTAATGTCAAAGACTGTACATGAGCAGGTGCGCGAGAGAAATTTTTTTCAGTGAGATTGGCGCCTGATGCTACTCTGTTAGTTTACTTTTCTCTAGCCGCGAGTCATTTATTTTTCCTTGTGCTGAGGACAGGGTTGTCTGGCTTGGGGTTTTCTGGGGTTGTTGACTGCGTTATCCCCATGCATTGTGCTAACTAAAGCGCTTTCCGTTGGCTTACTTACGTTTGTATGCTGCCAAGGCTTTCCGCTTGTCGGTACTTCCACTGTTTCTTCGTTGCGCCGCTTGTGCGTCTCCAGGTTACATATTTCCATATCAAGGTCTGGTGGGCCGGTGTGTAAGACGTGCAAGGCATTCATCATCGCCGCCTGGAAGGTTTCTGCCGGTACATCTTGTTGGTCGACGGGCAGGCTGTATGGTGGTTCACCAGCCTCCCCGTAGCTCCCACTTTCCATTTCACTCACTTTTCACTTCACTATTCCGTACAATTTATCGTATCACTTAGTTGAATGTGGTGATACGCAGCAATACACAGCACTAGGTACAATCCGCTGGACGGTGCGCTACACTCTCGCTTGAGGAAAACGATGCTTTCTTCCTTAACTGCTCGAGTGGAACTGACAAAATATGTACGAAATGAGGTTGGAAGGATGTAGCTCTATCGTAATATTTACACGTTGCCTTTTCCCGTTTATGTGTTTCCTTCCTCATTCAAATTCCCCTGTACGGCTGAATCAGTGTTTTCCTCGGTCAGTGTTCTGAATATCGCTTAGGGTTTCTAAATTCACAAACTTTTAAAATGTGTGTTTCTCATTATTGTGTTGTGGAGTCACATCTGCCCACTGAGTAATATAAAATCATGAACTATATGTTTAGCCATCATTAAATAAATTTAATAGCGCAGATAGCAGGTGAAGAGAACAGAAATAGTTCATTGGCTTTGATGGAAGTGATGCCCACAATCCCGAGAAATGCGTAAGACATAGAACAGTTTAAATTTATTTTCCCCAAGTTAATATAACGCAAATTGCCACATCTAGCAGCAACATGGAACATTTGCCATTTAGCTGACAGTAAATGTAGATCTAAAATGACTTTCGTCAAGTGTTCCTAAACGTGTTACAGTTCGTAAACATTCAACTCAATATGTTCTAATATTAAGTAATTTAATGAAGTTAATGAGGATTTATATTTTTTGGATCAAGGAAACATGTTTATTCCACACATTTCAACCCATCACGATTGTTTGTTTCCTTTTAAATTTTTATTCCTCATTCATGGATTGGTTTGTTTTTGTAGTTTGTTGATTACAATCGCCAACAGAAGATCTGTTACTTCAATGACATTAATTTTTAATAACAACTTGCTTTCTCATCATCAAAGTTATTCCTATAATCTGCTGTGAAATTATTAGAACTCCATCGTATCTTATAGATAATGATATATTTAGTGGAAAAAATACTTGCATTGATGGAGAATCGAACCTAGTTCTTCCTCCTCAAGAAAGTTAACGGTACCTACTGTGCTATTCCACCCGCACTTTACTCGTCCGAAGGTAATGGTGTATTGAATTGGTAGTATTACGTACCCAAATTTTTTTAACATGGGAATTCCATATCCTTAGCCAAAGCTCTAGCATTTAATCCAATATTTTTATTCCGATTATTTCTTAATATGGAAGCCGGTTTCTAATAAAATCTTCTGTGATTAGTGTGTCATAATTTTGCTGATTTGTCTTTGTCTTGCAACAGGAAAATGTGTGTCGAATCTTCATTTCTGTGTTATATCCTATGAGTAACATGCCTTACCTAACTGATTTTGACAAAGCTCAAATAGTTGCGTTACATCAAGATGGATACTCGTGTAGCGCTATCGCTGGAGTCTTAGGCTTCAGCAAATCTATTGTTCACTTGTTTATTAGAAGAATGGCCGAAGAAGGGGACTTTTCTCGCCGTCTGAATACTGGAAGGCGGAGAAGAACAACCGTTGCTGAAGATAAAGGAATTTTTCAATGCTCACAACATGACCCATTTAGAACCAACAGCGATATTCAACATCTACTGCAGCTAACAATCAGCAGTATAGTACTTAGGTATAATGCTCTCTACACAGAACAGGCAGCCCCTTTAAAGACTCAAAGCAAACTAACAGGACTTGAATATCGTTTTAAATTTCACTTACATTTTTTAATATCTAGGTGGAATTATCTTTTTTTAACCAGTTACTGATGAGGAACTACGTTTCCTTTCTCTACATAAGAGCCTATTTTTATTTTTCACAACCGCATGAATAACATGTAAGGACCACAAGAATGAATGGAAACCACAAATGCCCGCTTCTGGCTCAAACCGACCACATGAGCAAAGTTATGGGCATCCTTCACTGCATGCGACTAATTCGGTGATCCATAGAGTGGCAGCAACGTGTACCGCAAGCGATTAGGTACTATCGATGTTGGCTGGACAGGTGGCAGAACCACCAGAAAGAATTTCATTTATAGATTAATAGCTAAGATGAAATATTCTAACAATTATTGGTTCTAGAACTACATTCTGTAATTACGAACTTGTCGCAATGAAATCTCGAGACACACCCTATAGTTTAAAGTATCTCCTCATTGAGCTTTCTGGTAGCTCAGTGATTAAGGCGCCTGCTTTAGAAATTTATATGCTCCGTTCAATTTGTGTTTGGTCAAAAGAACTATCGCAGAACGTTCAGTGGCTAGGATCCTACTTTGAACTGTAGGTCCTGGAAAAAAGGAACTGGCCGTCCTACATTTCACACGTTCTAATGAGATTCAGGACACAACTATAGAAATTTGATAAATCCTAACTCCTTAAGTCACGGACGGAACGGTACCGGGGATAATTAATGTCTCAGCTGGGCAGGCGATTTTGAAAGAAGAAAGAAAACACTTGACGTGTATGTGTAAATATTACGCTACAAACTTCCGTCTTCCTTCCAGACGCATGGTATAACATTCCAGCTGTGCAGCCTAAAACCATTCAAAACATCACTTTTACTTCGATCTCATTCCAAGCACCGAGCGTGGTGGTGTAACGGATAGCGTTCTGGCCTCGCATTCGGGAGGACGGCGGTTCGAATCCCCGTCCGGGCATCCAGATTTGGGTTTTCCATGGTTTCCCCAAATCACTCCAGGTGAATGCCGGGATGCTTCCTTCAAAAGGCCATGGCCGAATTCCTTCCCATTCCTTGCCCCCATCCTTTCCCGTCTCTAAAGACCACGTTGTTAAAAAGGGACGTTAAACTGTTAAAAAAAAAAAAAAAAAATCATTCCAAGCCAGTCATAGTTTCTTATTATACCACTTGTCCCTGTGATAAACTGTCGTTAATTTTTAGGGTTTTAAACTAACAATAAGTTAATATCTGACACTGAATAATAACACATCATGGCAATATTTCACAAGTATTATGTTTCGTAGAAATTTCTATATTTTCGTGGGGAGGTAAGGGATATTAATGGGCTCCAGTACAATTGGTTTCAGTGTCATTACGGATCGAAATTATTATTTCAAATACAGTTCTAATAAGTGGATAAAAACATGCTTTATATTGTTAGTAATTTTTTCCCTTATTTCATACATAAGATAAAAAGTAGAGAATGGGTAACGCATAAACATGGATGGTCCCACATTTATACTTTGAATAGTCTGAACATTACTCTACCAGGAAATTTCTAACAGCGTTTTTAACTTGATTTGATAAAGGATTTCGTACTTCCATCAGAAATTACGTACGAACAGCAATTAAAAAGCCTAGAAAACTTTAAAAACTGACCACCTATAGCTGTTGCAAATATTTCTGAAAACCTAGTCCACTACAGAAAAAAACTGAAATTAGTGAGTAACTGGGTAACGTTGGGCAATTTCATTAGGAAGAGAACAGTTTCAGTTAAATTCATCCTTCGGCAACCAAGATTTTTGTTTTCAAATAAAATCTCGTAATCACTTCAGGCGAACAGAGAAATGATTACTTCTATAAATACTGTTGTCGAATTCCTTTTCTTTCTTAGTCAAGCAACCTTATCAACATCTTTGCGAAATATACCACACATAGTAATAACTCAAATGAAACCTAGCAAGGAGCAATTTCCTCATTTAAGCGATAAAGCAGTTACTCTATTGCTAAAGCGTCTTAGTCCATACAAGAAGAAAATAACACTTTTTTTTAAGATCAATCATGTGCGATGCCGAACTCGAACCGTCTACCATCGGAGCGCAAGGGCTAGGCGCAAGCTACTCTGATTCCGGGTCCGCGTCTGAGACCTCTAACCGAACTCTGAAAGCGCCAGAACGTGAGAACTGCCAAAGATGGCAGCTAACAGCCACACATTTGGCTGTATAGCATTTCCTTTCCTCATTCATCAATTTTCTGTTTATTAATTTAAAGTTTAAGTCTTACAGACTACAGTACCCAGTGATAGAATAAAATGGACATGAATAATCATTATCATTATTAGTCAGTTCAATCATTTTCTGATGTGGCCTCTTAAAGTAATTATTTCAGATATAAATTGAGCAGTCTTCTCCAAATCGCACGAATCTTGGGCAATCCTCTGATAGTTATCTCCGGCAACCCTGCGTATATCATGATCCTATCGGTCTGATAGGAATAATAGCTTGCATTAAAAACAGCTTGTTTAAGCGTTGTGCATTGGCAAAAAAACTAAAAGGATCATATACCGCAGATTATATCTAAACCACAATAGCTTGAAAGATCAAATATCGAACAACCTCAGATTTACAACAATACAGTTAGCGTCCAGAAAATCTTGCTATCGCAGCATGGATCGATCACAGTGCGTCGCGGTAGAGAACCTGCTAAGTAAGACAATTTTAATTACCGATATGTATCGTCATTGAAGAATGCGCACATAGTCACATGCATGCGGACAGGTGAAGTATGAAATAACATTTTTTGTATAAGATGGCCGAGGAAAGCAATTTGTTGGAAGGTCTCACCGCACAAAAAAAAAAAACGACTCGACGTACTACCACAGTTCAGGAGGTCATTGGATTATCTGTTAGTGGCGGGAATAGTTGAGGAACGAAGATTAAAATATATAAAGCAGACCACGTTGTTGTAATAGGTTTGCGGAGACGAAGCGATTAGATCGCGACAGAACTACAGTATATAGAGGATTACAGCCAACCCATTGGAAGACAGAAAACGAAAGGAGAAAGTCATTTATTTTATTGTGGAATTACAAGAACTGATCTTAGATTCCAAAGGCTTACACTCCTACTAAGGTAAAAAGTTTGTTCATTTATAACTTAGGGTGACCTGTGTGATTTAAAGAGTTACTAGCTGACCCGGTCACGCGTTGCTGTGACTACTAGTACGTTGGATTAATGTTATTCTAAACTTCCTCAAGTAGTCAAATTAATATTCACTAATAAAGACAAAAACATTGTAGTCGATTTGGAAATTCAAATGTAATTGGTAAAGAAATACGGAGAGTTGAAATTAAGGACAAACGATCATAAAAAATTTTAATTTACATTTCATTACAAATTACTTAATTGAAATTATGTAAAAATTGATATTTATAAAAAAATATTTTTATTTATTTATATAAACTGAAATTTCAGTTATATCTTCAGTCATTCTGTTTTTATATTTTTCCCACAAACTCGAAGATTGTGTTGGATAACATGTTGTCAAAATAATTGCAAACAGTTTGACGAATACTATTCGGCGTGGCTGTCAACGCTGCATCAGCAAGTATCAGGTCCCAATAATTGCCGTCTACCAGCAGCTGCAACTCGCGACATGCATCTTGACATGTATTGAACACTCGACCATTAACTGTTCGTAAACATTCGAAAGAAGCTGGTCCAGGAACATTCACCAATAACAAACGCTGAAAGAAACATTCACGATGTTTTGGATGCAAAGTCTTTGCTTTGAATATGCCTGCGATCGAAGGATGTGGTTCTCCTTGTTTACGTGGCTAACATTTTTTACCTAATTTGTTCCTTGAAAAATAGCTTGGAACATCGGTATATAATAATGTTTTTGCGAATTGGTGAAACACATCAGATTTTTGACATGATGTGAAAAATTCAGTTTGTGGTTTGTCGTTTTTGGTGGCTCAAGTATTCTTTGGAAAATATTTTCTTCGGTGAAATATACACGTTGATCGTATTCAAGATCTATTGCAAGATGCTGGATGGAAGGGTCTCTTTCATGGATGCGAAAACTAAAAATATGCCAGATAGCTTCGTTGCTGCTGATGTATTTACCTATTTGGTATCGTGTTATTTCGTCATTTTTATTTACATTTTGAACTTCAAATACGGCCAAATCACTGCCTTTATTAACATATTTACAAACGTACTTAATGAATTTTACAGAACTGCAAAACTCGACGTTAATATGAGCCTTATACGTTTTTGAAAGCAATGGTGGGTATGGTACGACCCACTGATTGTCAATTTCAACTTGGTTTCTAGAATTTGACATTCGCATTGTAAATGTTTGGCCACCATTCTCAGCGTTTCTGCGGCGATACAACGGATAACCATCGATATCCGTAATAGTATCATTCGTATATTCCTTTGGAAAACGCTTCTTACATTTTCCACCTTCCATGCATGGCGATGTCATGTTAAAAGCACCGCACGGTCCGTGGATCGAGTGACTGGTAACAATATCAAACAATTCTTGATCAATTAATGGGTCCGGAATTTCGGCTGAAATTATTTGATGCAAATTCTTCTGGACGGATTTTAACTTCAAGCCAAATCAAAATGTTTGAATGAGGCAAACCTCGCTTTTGCCACTCAATCAAATACAGATAGCAACGTGTGTTACCGAAAACTGAATGTTTTACGATTAAATCAATCAATGATTTTAATTTTTGTTTGAACACACGTGCCGTGACATCATGACGATGCATTGATTGATGGCCTGGTAATAACAAAGTTTGTATTTCCTCCCAATTCCGATTACATGTAAATGTAATAAACAAATCTGGACGACCATAATGACGTACGTAAGTCATCGCATCTGTATATTCCTGCATGTTCCGTGAACTGCCGATGTAGCTTGAAGGTAAAATAAATGCATTACCGATATCATTAGCGTTAAAATTTTCATAAATATTGCCGATAACAGTATCTCGTAAGAGGATGTATTCCTCCGATCGTAATTTAACCTGGTTGTATCGAATAAATCGCAAATGCTTGTTTTCAACCTTGGCGTACATATCCACGACGTATTGAAGGCACTGTTGACGATATCGAAGGATATAGTTATCCCAATTACGTCTAATCATCAATCGGGGGGCGTAGTACATCATTGAAGTAACTTTTTTATTTGTTTTATTACCTGAAAAAATTAATAAATTAAATAGTAAAAAAAAGAATAAGAAATCAATATAGTGGGCCCGCTATAATCCGGCCCCTGGTCGGAATACTGCGGGTCTACTGTACTAATAAAATAAGGAATTAAATAGTTGAATATTAAATTTACCAGCAACTGGATCACGCTGTTTGATGTTGATGTGATATTCATTCTGCCCTTGCCAGAATATCAGTGGATACTGGAGTGCGTCATACGAACGGTGTAGATCCGAAATTATACTAACAGTTCTATCTTGCCGTGTGACTTTAATCAACTGAGTCACCAACCATAAAAACTGCAACTTCATCTACGGTTGGTGCGTTGAATCTCCCAGCGTGTTCTCCTGATGGTAATTTGTCAGCTTTGATGACAATTTGATAGTTGTCATTTTTTAATTGTGGCGACAGAATTGAATAAATTGATTATTATTTTCCAAACAATTTTCCAACAATACCACAATTGCTCTCTCTTCTGCTTGTTCGATGCACCTAGTTTTCAAGCGTTCCTCACAATTTCCAATAGATTTGGAAAAACTTCGGGTCATCGTTTGGCATCGGTATCAACGACCCAATCTTATGGTACACCTGGCCTTGTATTTTGAATTTAGTTTCAAAATGACGTCCATCAGATGTAAGAACGCAAATTTTTGCTGCCCCAAAAGACGTCATCTGGAAGCAAGAATTGAATTTGCGTGTCTTGCGCAGAAACAATTTCGAATCGTTTGATTCGCCAGCAAGAAGGATTGTAAATGTTCTGGCGGATTGGGTAGTGGTAATAATACATCTTTTCCTGATGCACAACACATGCCGGCTGCTTCATTGCGGAATATCAACGCCTGATAATACTGGCATATTTTGCTCATTGCACCTATTGCAGTTTTTGAATGTGCAGAGTAATCAATGGCTGGTGCATATTGGAACGCAAGACGAACAAATGATACACGTGTTAAAGCACGGCTGATTTACTGTCTCTCTCGTTCTCTTTCTCTAAATGTAGCTATGTGCTGTTCTCGTGCCGCTCTTGTTCTTGATATATTCTGTCACAGACGATCATCACACTGTTCTTGAGATTCTTGCATACGATGCTCAGCTGTCCTGATTCTTTGAACTTCCTTACTTGCCGCGATTTGTGTTGCTGATTGATGAGCTCTCTCGTCGTGCGTCTTGCCTCTCTGCTACACGCATTGTCGAGGTTAGATTCTTTGGCGACATTTCACTGAAAAATATTTGAATTACAACAAAAAGTGCCTTTCTGAAAGCCTTAAAATAAGACACTATAATACAGTGGTGAAACCGGAATTTTAGGGTCCATTGAAAAATACAGTAAAATGGAAGTTAAGAACTAATGAGGAAATATAAAATAACATTGAAAAAAATAACAGAAAAAGATGAATGATATTTTTTGATACATTTATAGCATGGATGACACCAGGCTTTAAAGAGGTTTAGAAATATTTGAAACGAAATAATACCAGTGAACCGTATGGAAAGAAAATTTTTTCGATATCAGACTTTGAATATACTAGGATTCAAAGGTAGAGAGGAGTGCAATGATGAAGGAGTACTGCGGAGGAAGAAAGAAAAAACAACAGGAGAGGTCTTGAAATTGACACGTGGAGTCTAGCTGACCATAACAAAAAGAAGAAGAAAAATGATAAGCTAGCGAGAAATGCTTACACGATTCGAATTTATCGTAACGTTTTCTTCAATGTTATATTCATGTGTGTAATTACTTTGTCGTTAGATATAAAGACACACAAACGATGAACAACAATACAGTATAATTATAACACAATACACAGCACAATTAAAATTGAAGAAACTCACACATATGGCGTGGAATAGACCGTAGCATAAATAAATCGAAATACAACGCCATCTACTGGATGGTTCGATAAATTAAAACACCGCCATCTGTTAGGAATAAACTGTAGCATAAATAAATTGAAACAGAACGTGATCTACTGGATGATTACCCAACCTAGCTAACCAAGTGTTGTATAGATAAGTTAGCACATCGCCATCTGTTAGAAACTTATGGAACTATAATAATAATTACGTGTGGTCGTAATGACCTGGTGACATGGTTTCTATTGGCTGGGCATTCTGCCCCTATCGTAGCCGCCTTTACCTAGCCCGCCCATCCTGCCTTGTACAGGGGACCTATATTTTAACGTCGAATCCGAACCACAGTACCGTCCTGGCGTATTTCACCTCATACAGCATGCTGCGCCGGGGGTTAATGCCGGGTTAAGTGTCTATAAAAAACCTCACCGAGACAGGGACTCGAACCGGGGACCTTTCCATTGTCCTATGACAAACATTTAATGAACATTTATTTCGCAAATAATAAATATTGAGGTCTATAATCCAGATAAAAACTATCCTATCTTTTAAGTTGGATTAAATCACACACATTAAGCCAAATTTCATCTAAATCGGTTATGTAGTTTCGGAGTTTATCCCGGACGAACATCGTGACACGAGATTTTTATATATATAAAGATTTCCAGTTTTTAGAGTACTTAGTTTTTTTTGTTTCAACAAATACCAAACTAATTTCAGCGATAAGAATGATGGTGTCTCACAATTCATAATTAGGAAATTCGTCAGTCCTGTATTAGTAATGTCCAAGAGTCTGTTCAACTAGTAACTTATCTTGAGGAATGATTAAATGCTAGGTCACTAGCTAATCTTTCCGCTATCCGGAAATAAGAACTTCCTTCTTCCCCGTTTCTATAAATAACTTGTTTTCACTTTCCTGAATTCTGTTACCAGACATAAGTCCCACGTTACTTCACTCAAATATTCAACTCTATCTTTGAATGAGAAACAAGTTCTGGAATGATTATCACTCGTCACCTATTTTAAAGCTTATTGTCGGTATTGTGTATAAAATAAGCCCATAAATTCCATACAAATATTCTTTCTGTCTGAGAATGTAAGAAAGGTACTGAAAATTATTTGAAGCTACAGTGTAACCGAGCAAAAAATAGACTCATTCAAGTTACGACAGGTTGGCTGAAACGTTAGGATGTGATAAATAGAAGATTAAAAGTTTGTCGTAGTTGTCAATATACACTGATAAGGCATGGTCGTGATCTTTCCACATATTGGAAGGAACCACGCAACAGAGTTCTCTAAACAGAAAAATATTGAAGTCTAGGCTTATAGCTCTGTATCTCTTTCGCCGGCTAGCAGGAGTGGAAAAAACAATAAAAAATTGAGTAATTTTCTGGATTATCAATAAGATCCTAATATTGATAGTTTTAGAGGAACAAAAGAAAATAGGATTTTCGGTAGAGGTTAAGCTTCTTGGAATATGCTCTGTAGTCTGTTGCTCGAGTCCTTTGTATTGAACTTTCATTTTTCAGTTAAATATACTTCTTAAAGAACACACATTTGCCGTCGTCTATATTACTGTAAACATATTTATGTGAGGAACCGTTGGTAATGACTAATGACAAGTATATATTTTCAATAATAAACATTAAGCAAAATGTTAAAGGGGGGAAAAATTAATTTGTTCAGATTCGAACTCGGTACCACTCGATCGCTCCCACCTGACTACGGATCTCTTATCTATCATCTGAGGGTTTTTTGGAATACAAGCTTCTCCTGAAAATCATGTGTCTTGTTCTTTCTCAAATAACCGTGAGCTTACGGGCACTATTTATAGTTTTAAAATTAATGGTTTTTTTCATTCTTTATCAAGTCCGAGAGTGATACGGCGGCACAACTATTGACTCTGTTTTGAGCGATTCTCTGTATATGATTCCATTTGTCTAAAAAAAGTCACCTACGATCCTGTTCTGCTTTGTGTAAGATTCTTCCACAAACTTCTTTCATCAGCCATCATTCCCAAAAAAATGTTCATTTCGTGTTTTAACTGTCCACCAAATTTTCAGCATCCTTCTATAACACCACATTTCGAATGCTTCAATTTTCTTTCTTTCCGGCATTCCTGAAGTCCATGCTTCGTTACCATAAAATGCTGTACTCCATACATAGAAATTTAAAAAGTTCGTAGGTCAATATTTGAAACTACTTTTTCATGAATGTTCTTTTTACTAGTGCTATTCTGTTTTTAACACCATTCCTGTTTCGGCCATCAGTTGTAATTTTACTTCCTAAGTGACAGAATTTATTATTTCTAATTTTGAATTCAATCCCTCTTTTATGTATTTAACCTACTATTATTTCTTTTATACCTTTGTCTTGCTTCGATCTGTAGTTATTACAGAGTCCTCCGTCATTATTTTGTTCAAGTCATTCAATAACTCCTCCATATACTCAGTCCGTCCTGCTCTCAGGACAATGTCATCAGCAAATCCAATTATACTGGTTACTGGCTTTGTCTTTGTGAACACTTAAGCCACATTCAAATTTCTCTTTAACTTCTTTTATTGCTTGTTCTTTTGAATGTTTAAATATTGCGAAGTCTTATAGGCTTCAATCAGAACATTGTAGGAGGAAACCTGAGGCTTTAAAATTGAAGTTCAGTGAGGGTAAGGTCAGTGTCAAACAAGGAAACCAGAATTAAACTCTTTCCCGCTATCCAGATTTGGATTTTCATTCGTTTCACTCCTGGTGATTGGCGGGATTATTTATTTGAAAATCCGTGGTCCGAATTCCTTCCCGTTTGTTGTCTCCATTGCCATCCCACCTTTAACGACTTAGAAGTAGACAAGTGTTAAAGCCAGAGGAATAATAAGAAATTGCTACAGTAATATTATTTAGTATTTCTTCTCGTTGACGACTGTGAGATCTCGTTGAAGTCCACCTAACGTCACCAGATGATGCGATTTCGACGAGTTTGAAACCCGAGGTATCTTCTAGTGTCACCTCCATGAAAGCTTTCATAGTTACGTGTGCTGTTTGTTAAGAAGTACTCAGTTCTGAGTCTTTCCTTAGGTATACTATTCCCTGACGCAAGTAGGTAGGAGTCGACGTTATATTTTACGGATAAGTCATTTGTAGCTTCGACTTGTTTAAAATAAGTGCAAAAAAATAATTGGAACGCCTGGAATCGAACCGAGGACCTCGCGTTCAGAAGACTAAAGCGTTAACCATAAGGCAACTGAGCTCGTGCAAATAGACAGCTCGTGCAATATGTAAACAACCCTATCCTGTCTCGGAAATCAGTTACATTCAACTGGTCTTAGATAATTTTCCGAAATAATCTCTTTATAATCATTTCTATAGTTTTGTTGAACTAAAAATCCTGGATCTTTCAACATTTCCACCCAATTCTTGGCCCACACATCTCATTATGTGTAGTATTATTGGAAGGAATTAGCCAAATCAATATATAAATAAACATCGTTATACTTTTACGCTAATCATTTGGAATAAAATAATCACTGAACCTCATGTTTGCGGCGCTTTATTTCAATCTTATTCATTACAACTTTAGCGACATGTTTCACGATCGGAATTTAACAAAAGTATAGCTGGAACCGAATTTCGTTCGATGATTCGATGGTCGGCCATATCTTGCCGAATATGATAGCCAATACCGGGACTGGAAAATGCATTACTTGACTCAGGATTGGTCAGTAGCCTTTTACTGAAATGTAGGGGAAGATTGATGATCTACCCTGCCAATAAGAATCTTCGATGGGCGGAGTCTTCCTGTTATGTTACAGGCATTGATTTAAGGAAATGAATTGCAGATGGCGCTGAATTGAATACCCGCCAATGGGATGGTTTGATGGGCGGAGCTAGTAGATGCGCTAAAGTTTCCTGGGAAGACAAACTCTCCATTGATGCCACATTGTGCAAAATAAGGGACTTAGTCTCAGGCGCCGACAGTCAATTTTTTTGCCAAAGAGTGTACATTTATTTGCGTATGGTTTTTCTGTCATCAGTTATTACATATTGTCATATTATGGAAGTACAGGGTTGGGCATAATGTGACGCCAGGTAGATGTTCAGTCACTGGCAACATATTGTTCCTACCATTTAGATGTGTTCGCTTTGATTCAATGTAAGAATAGTCTTGGGGCTGTAGAATGGTACATATAATAAACTGATGATATTACCAGCTGCAGATTTAATTATTTGTAATGTTGCATATCCTCCAGAGGGACTTTCCATACAAATCTATTTTTCCCATTCATTTTTCCCATTTTTATTTTTTAAATTTTTTTTTTTTTGGTTTAAAT
Source organism: Vandiemenella viatica (assembly GCA_031002005.1). NCBI lineage: Eukaryota > Metazoa > Arthropoda > Insecta > Orthoptera > Morabidae > Vandiemenella > Vandiemenella viatica. The sequence goes on along the minus strand of JARYHS010011408.1, from coordinate 170,311,705 downwards.
TCTTTGAGTACAATTTAATCATGTATCATATTTGCACTGCTCCTAATTCTCAATATTCTTACAAGCATTGGCACTAATAAACACCTTGTACACTCTGAGCACACTCTTGTTTACTGGTTAACTATTTAATACTCCAAAAGTATAGTTAATTTTCGGTGCTAATTGAAAATACATTATATCCCATGTTAGTTTCTGCATATGAATGCAATTTTTAGTGGCTTTTTTATTTGCTACATTTGTAAAAAGTTTAACAAAAAAAAAGCAGTATATCACTGATGATGCACAACTTTGTTGCCACTCCCCTCCTTCGTGCCCAAAAATATTTTCTCTGTCATCTTTATTTTTCAAATTCCAATGATGAAATTCTTTCACAGATTTAAATGGGTTTGAGTTTGAAGCTTTTGCGGGACAGCATTTAATTTCCTGTGATGGGACATTGAATGAAAAAATCTAGTGAATTTAATCCATTTATGAACAATTGATAATGACCTGCAATCTTTGTGGATGTTATTCCTAGTATAATCTTATATATTTAAACGAGAAACCTAACACTTACTACAGATGAAGACGGCTGGGAATGATAAACGTAAGAGACAAACACAAGAAACACAATATTTCGGCGGTTAGCCTTCTTGTCAGGAGTAAGACCCTTGCCTGGTCTGAAATATTCCATTTCTTGTATTCGTCTCTTTTATGTTCGTCATTCCCAGCTGCCTTAATCTGTGGTAAGTGTTGGGTCATATTTCCCTATCCTTCCTTAGTTTTATTGACTTAAAGCATTTTCCTGCTCATTGTTATTATATAGTAAACAATGAAATCAAAGATGCTAAGTAGTGAAAAGAAATTAAATTGGGATAGGGGAATGAGCCATCTCTTGCCTTGAGATGATGGATTTCCAAATATAAATAAGAAATATATATTAAAATTTTTAAAAATGAAACCATAGACTATACGAAGTCAAACATCACCTCAGGTTAATGGTGGTTCAATTTAGGTAGTGGGGATGGACACAAAAGGAGGATAAGGGGGAAAGATAAAATGGTAAACATAAATAAAAATAATTACCAGATATTATCTTAAGTTGAGACCAGGTGGTTGCCTTATGCCCAGTTTGATGATAGGCGAGTTCCCATCTTTGAGTTCAAAGGAGTTGCTGCTATTAGGGAGGACTCTGATAGCATGGACCGTGAGACAAAAGTAGAAATTATTAGTGTCATAGTATAGACAGTTATTGGGTGCTCTGGGTTTTGTGTGAATACCATCATGGTGGTGGCCATTTATTCTTATGGAAAGCGGAATTGTTGTCAGCCATATATATGAAAGCCAGGCAGTGGTTAAATGTTAACTGGTATCTTACATGGGAGGTTTAACAGGTGGCGTGTCCTATGATCAGAAAGCTTTCCCCAGTGAAAGGGTTGGTGTAAAGTGGTGATGGGATGATGTGTGTTACACATCTTGTAGTGGAGTCTATTGTAGTGGGAATGAGTCTTGGGGCTGACTGTCAAGATGTGTAAGACTGTGGACTAGGAGTTCGCTGAGGTTCGAGGTCCTGCTGAAACCAGTTCTGGCAATGACGGAGAATTTTAGGAAGAATGGATCTCATTTCTGGACAGGTACTGCAGGAAATCATAACACTGCCAAAGGATTCTGTTAATGGATTTGATCCCAGGGTAGTGTTTTGTAACCAGGACTAGTTTGTGATTGGTTTTTGTGGGTTTGGGACGATTGGTGGGAAGAACGGGTTGTAATGTTGCCCGTGAAAGCTGTTTGTTAACCAAAGCTGAAGGATAGTTGCGAGCTATAAATGCTATCAAGCTGGTTACACCTCTCACTAGATCCATCAGAGTTTTGTTGGGTCTATCTGCTAGTCCGTTATCCTCTTCAAACTCGCTTTAAAGTTTTGCTGGTTTGTTTTTTGACCTAAATATTCCAAGCTTTAAACCCTGCCAGCACACTCACATTTGTTTTAATAATTGTGATGAAAGCATATCTTCTAACATTATTCACTATTGTAAGAACATATCTGTTGCTACCAAAGCTTTTCACATCGATTGGTCCCATGATATCTGCGTACATAAGATTCAAAATTGTTCCATCATTTTTAAAGTTGCTTGATGGAGGTGTCATAAATGGCAGTCCCATAGCTTTTCGTACTAGGTAGTCATTAAATGGTGTCTCCAGCTGCTCCCACCTCTCATAATGTTCTCCCGTTGACGAAGGATTTATCCCGAAAATTACTTTATTATTTGTGTTTGTGTCTTTTTTTGTGTGTTCACGCCCCACATCCATCATCTAAAGGTAAGTGGTGGCTCATTTCCCTATCCTAATTTGATTCCTTTCTGCTACTTAGTGTCTTGATTTCATTGTTGCGCTTGCGTGCAGCCATCTCACTTCTACTGAGGAAGAACCATGCTCGAAAATTCTGTTCTTCGTGTGATCGTTTTTTTCGTGTACCAACGCCGCAGGAATCCCCTTCTTTGGTAACCGGTGGTTTTTTATCCTATCCTAATGTTCAATATGTATGTATGTATATATATATATATATATATATATATCAATTCTGCCTATTTTCATAACAGCATCTGCAGTATGTACTGACTTAGCACACACATAATCCCAATCATCCTTGCTCAATCTTTAGATCCTTAGCAACTAACCTCATTGGTCTTGGATGCTGTTAGATTCAGTTTTAATGTAACTGGTGAGTTGATGTTGAAATTAGTTATTTGGGTGCTGAGTTTTGGACCAACCATGCACAACTTTTACATGATCTTAACCTGCATACAAGTGACAACACTTGCTATGTAAATGTGAAGTGTGTTATGATCAGGCTATAGTTAGGATTCCATATTAAAGTATGGTTTTCCTAAGAAGGATTTGAAATTTCTTGTACAATAAGAATTTTGCTCAGAACTAAATAGTACCCAAAGATTTTATTGTTGTAGATTAGCAGTTAAATGTTGCTGTAAAGTTTTGAGTAAAATAGAAGAAGCAAAATGATAAAATGATTTCCTTTCATTTTTCTTTTAGCGTGTCAAGAAGAGTGATCTTGGTGAGGTGGTTGTGCTGGATGCTGACAATAACACTGTGGAAACACCTTTTGCAGATTTAGATTCACTTCCTGTTGATGTGGTAAGTCCAATTCTTCTGTAAATATATTTATCTCATGGGAAGGAAAGGATCCATTTGAGAACAATAATTTAAGGATAGAGGTAAGGAACATTATTTACAATAGTGAAAGGTATGATAGGATTGAGGATTGAGACACTGGATCCATTAAGACAAAAAAAAGGGGGGGGGTTATGGTAGTCGATATTGTGATGGCAGTGTGGTAGAGAAAGCATCAAGACAAAAGAATCGCTAAAGCTCTTAACTAGTCAGCATAATGTTTATTGGTGATGCAGTAGTCTTGTCTGAAAATTTTTGTTTATATATTTACATCTGTGTATATACGTGGTAGTTCACAAAATTGTTGCTGGCAGAGGTTGCTTTCTACCAAAAATATTTTTGCTCTATGAATTCCAATCCTGAACAACATGAGGGAAAAAAGAATTCATATAAGGAACAGTACAGCACCTTATTTCTCTAATCTTATCTCTCCTGTCATTGTGACCCAAATAGGTTGGTAGAAGAAGTAATTAATTATGTTTGTAAATGAAAATGGAAGTTTACATGCATACTAGTAAGTCCAAATGAAACCTGTGTCATCACATTACCCCAGAAGTAAATCAGTACTCATTGCAGAGGTAGCACAGAGGTTCTTTCCCTTCAGCAAAGGTCTAGTCTGTTCCATCTGATGGGAAAATGGTGGTATCTATTTTATGGATTTCTAGGAGTGATCGCTTTGTTAATAATAAATGAAATTATCAAGGGGGCATATTATAGCAACTTTGTGAATCAAATGTGAGCAACTATTTAGGAAAAGAGAAAGGCAAGTTGTAAAAAGGTATGCTGTTTGAAAATCACATTGCTTCTAGTTGTACATGGTCATTGTTTCAACTGCAATTCGATTGTGGACCTCAGTTGATACCACAACCCCCATATTCGCCCAAACTGACTTGCTCAGAGTTTCATCTGTTCCAAAACCTTAAAAACTGGATGATGGTGATACTGAAACTGCCATTAGGCAATGAAAATGAGATACATTAGTGAAAATAACCTATCATTTATGACAGATAAAAGCAGGAGGGCTAGGCGGAAACAAAAAAATATGAACACATTTTACAATATCCACTTACTCATATTGGATGGTAGACATGTGGCAAGGGAAAAGATGTATATACATCTAGACCTGCCACATGAATGAAGGGCATTGCACTGGTGGTGGAGGGAAAAGTTGAACCATGATACTTCTGGGAATAACCAGATGGTGGGTTCTTAGTTCAAGTTGAGGCCAGGGGTATGTATGATGTCTAGGTGGTGTTAATAGGCCAGTTTCCATCTATATAGGACAATTGTTTAGTTGCAAGACCAATGTAAGAAGCAGCAGCAGTGAAGACAGGCAAATTGGTAAATTATGTGAGTTGGTTGAATAATAGGAATGGATTCTCCTGTGATAGTAGAGTGGGTAGTGGTGGTTGAATGCATGCTTTGTTTTGCATTGCAGGCTATTATAGGAGAAACATCTCTGGGGAAGTGTTGGAAGGCAAGTGCTTGTAGACCAGGATGTTTTTCATATTGGGAGGTCAGCTGAAGCAGGTGCAGGGGGTAATGGGAAGTCTATTAGGAAGAAGGGAACACATTTCATGGAAGGAATACTCTGTGGTTTTACCTGGTGACTACGTCCAACTTTGGTAAGGGGTGGTTATTCTTCTATCCAAATGTTTAATTTACCCTTTTTATTGAGCCTTTGTTTCTTTCAAACATATAGAATATTAAACATTTTAAAAGGACAATAACCACCACTTAAGTTGTTTCACTAAACTACATGGTTCAGTTTGGGGAGGGGGGGGAGGGCTGGAGGTTGATTAGAAAGCTACACTGGGCTACTTGGATAGGAAAAAAGGGGGGGGGTGATTTAAGCAAAGCCACCTAGCTTTTCATTCATATTATTTGTCATGGTTAAAGTAAGGAACAGAACACACAACAACATGCCGATATTGATTTCTGTCATTTAATTATCTCCATATGTAATTTAGTTATCCAATATACCAACAGCACTGCACATGCATGTGACTTGAAGTCATAGTGTTGGGTTGCATGCAGCAGGCGCATTTAAACTAACTGACATTTTAAATAACTGTGAACGTTTTCGCGGCGGCAGCACTGTAGAAAACACTCTCGGGATTCTAGCCGTGTCAAATAAAAGTCGACTGGCAACGTTTCGAGAGCCGGCACTGCTCCCATTGTCAAGCCCTGCTTAACTAACTAAAACTGCCTAGCGGTAGTCTCTATATAGGGCTACCGGAAGGGAGAGGAGGGGAACACGCGCGGAGGGCGGGTCTGCTTGGTGACGTCATGTTCCGGTTGTTGTTATGCCCAAATATGGTCCGCTCCCGTGTGTTTCGTAATTGTCTAATAACTGGCCTCCATGTTTGACTTATGTTAAGTCCTTGATCCCGATTTATCACATTGTTATTAACTCTGATTTCAATCGCCTCTTTCAGGACACTATCCCAAAAATTATTAGCATGGCAGAGGCGTGTCATCTTGTCAAAGCACGGCTCATGACAGTTTTCAAGGGCGTGCTCTACTATAGCCGATTTTTCTTTCTGCCCCAACTTAAAGTATCTTATATGCTCTTTGCGCCTTTCATCGATCGTTCTCAAAGTCTGTCCTATATAGGAAGAGCCACACTCACAAGGAATTTTATACACTCCAGGGGCCCGGAGATTTATACAATCTTTCGGGGTTTGTAATAACTGACGGATCTTAGGCGGGGGCCGAAAGATGGAGCGGATGCCTTGCTTGTTGAGCAGCCTGGCTATTTTCGATGTCACCGCTCCGCAGAAGGGCAAAAAAGGCACGTGGGGTTTCTCGTTCCCTGTCATCCGTTTTGTTTTTGTTTCTTCTTCCGATAATCGCATGTCGAATTTCTTTGGAACTATAACCATTGGCCCTAAACACGCGTTCTAAGTGTCGCAGCTCTTCTTGTAGATGCTGATTGTCGGATACCGCCTTTGCCCTGTGGACCAACGTATTCAGTATGCCGCGCTTCTGAGATGGGTGATGAAAACTAAGGGCGTTTAGATAACGATCAGTGTGTGTGGGTTTTCTATACACACTGTGTCCCAACCTTCCATTCGGCTTTCGACGTACCAATACATCCAGAAAAGGAAGTGCGCCGTCTTTTTCGCTTTCCATCGTGAACTTGATATTGGGGTGAACGCCGTTGAGATAGTTCACAAATTCATAATAACAACCGGAACATGACGTCACCAAGCAGACCCGCCCTCCGCACGAGTTCCCCTCCTCTCCCTTCCGGTATCACTATATAGAGACTACCGCTAGGCAGTTTTAGTTAGTTAAGCAGGGCTTGACAATGGGAGCAGTGCCAGCTCTCGAAACGTCGCCAGTCGACTTTTATTTGACGCGGCTAGAATCCCGAGAGTGTTTTCTACAGTAACTGACATTTTGATTTGATAAACATTAGACATGCCATACCTAGACTCATAAGTGCTAACATATGTCAGCCAGGATTTTCCAAAGCTGTGACAAGAGCCCTGTCAGTATATATTGGGAGAGGGTGTATTCTAGGAAGGCCAAAATGGAGCCACTTAGTTTATAGATGCTCCATTACCAATGTTGAGGCTGCAGCGGAGCCGAAACATGGATATGTGTAAGTCTCTAAACCATGTTCTGATGCCACTACAGCTTTGAACTTTGGTAGGCATGAGTATCCTCATTCCCAAGGTTTAATTTATCCTGGTTTACAGCACCTTTGTATCCCAGCAATATATATATTAACCATTTATACAGGAGAACAGCCACCACTTGCTGGGGGGGTTGCAACAGAGCTAAACCTGTACACATATAGTGTTGAAATTTACAAGCTCATATCCATTCTTCAACAATAGAGTGAAGTAGCTGCCTGATGGAGGGTGACAGCTAACTGAATGTGCAGAATATTGACTGGCGGCTTGTGGTGGAAGAAAATCTATGTGGCTATGGATGGGAGTTGAGAGCTGTAAACCCAAAAATTATTAAAAATATCACAGGAACAAGCAGTGGACACATGGAAGAAGTCAGCAGAAAATACTGACCAGTAAAATTTTATGACCAGTAATATTATATGAATACAATTAAATCTATACAAAAATGCACAATTTAAAAAAATATAAAAACGGATTGTAGATACTACTGAAAGATTAGCTCTAGTGAGTGTGTTTCTGTGGGAAGAGAGAGAGGGTGTGGGGAATGGATGAGAAGGAAGGAAAATTACTGGTGTCATCTTAAATTAAGACTGGCAGCTGTCTTGTGCCTGATTTATACTGATGAGCCAGTTCCCAACTTCCAAGTTCAGAGATACTACTTTTGACTGAGAGGACTCTGATGGCATGGACAGTGGAGCAAGAATTGCAATTGTGGTATCATGTGTGGTAGAATGATAAGATATTGAGTAGTCAGGGTTCTGGGTAAATACCTTTAGTCTGTGTCCATTCATTGCGATGGCCAGTGAATTAATGATATGACCTATGTATAAGACTGGGCAGTGGGGATGAGGTGATATATTAGATGGGCGGATAAATATGTGGCAAGTCCTATGATGTGGATGCTTTCTCCAGTTACTGGGCTTTTAAGTTGGTGGATGCAGGTTGAAGGCTGCACAATGTGCAGTGGGATCTGTTACAAGGAAAAAAAGCCTTGGGACTTACTCGTAAGATTGGAGGCCCATGTTTATGAACCAGATGTTTTTGGAGAACGTCCCCCTCAAACCCCTCCTTTGGCCTAGGTTCATAGGTGACATTTTTATGATCTGGACAAATGGAGAAAACACCCTTCTAAATTTTCTGTACAATCTAAATACCTTTAACATCTCGCTGAATTCCACATGTACCTACTCCCACACCCAGGCCACATTCTTGCACGTGGACCTGTTCCTCTCCTACAGTCACCTCAGTTCCTCAGTCCACACCAAACCTACCAACTCACAGCAGTACCTCCACTTTGACAGTTGCCACCCATATCACACCAAACGTTCCCTCCTCTACAGTATAGGCATTAGAGGCGGTCGTATATGCTCCGACCAGAAATCCCTAATGGAGTATTCAAACAACATCAGAATATCAGCGCTGTTTATCAACAGTATAAGCTGAGTAGCCTAATATGTCACAGACAAATTACTGACATGTATTTCTTCTTCAAAGTTGTCTATGGGCTGATTGACTCGCCAGAAATCTTAGCTGACTTTGACTTTAGATGCTCAATGTCTTTGCAAAGAACCAGAAGGCTTCTTGCAGTTGAAAGCACAAACAAAAACTATTTCTACGATGTACCCAGAAGCAGAACTGCCAGGTTGGTGAACCTGTCCTTGATAGACATTAATTTTTTTGGAGGTTCACAATCATCTTTTTTTAGCAAGCATTAAAAGATTACTACTAACTGATTAAGTTTATAAAATCATTTTCTTGTGTCTATTATAGTGTAATAACTTTTGTGTTTAGCCTAAACAAATATCCTTGGCTTTTTCTTTGTAAAATATTTCTGTACAATGCCAATTTGTGTAAAATATAAAATAAAATAAAACATCTCACATGCATTGATATCCCGCAACTATCCCCTAGCTTTGGTTCACAAGCAAACTGCCATGAGCCACATTGCAACCTGCTCAACCTATTGACTGTTCCAAATCCCCAGTAACCAACCACAGTCCGGTCTTGATTACACAATGTTTCCCTGGCCTTGAATCATCAACAGAATCCTTCGGCAGGGTTACGATTTCCTACTAACCTGCCCAGAAATGAGATCCATTCTTCCAAAAATCCTACCCTGGCCCTCCCAGCAGACCTCACAACCTCGGCCAACTCCTAATCCACAAACACAGTCTTCCTCATCCCATCAGACAGGCCCAAGTATCTTTCCCATGCAATAGACCACGCTGCAAGATATGCAACATACACCATGCCTCCACCGCTTTCACCAACCCTACCACTGGCGAGAGCTTTCCTATCATAGAACACGCCACCTGCGAAACCTTCTATGCAATGTACCAGCTGACCTGCAAACACTGCTTGGCTTCCTAAATAGGTTTGACTACCAATGCACTAGCCATAAGAATGAATGGTCACCGAAAGGCAGTTTTCACTCGGATTCCGAAACATCCAGTAGCTATCCATGCCATCTCCCATGACACCAATAATTTTAATTCTTGTTTCACAATCCGTGCTATCAGAGTCCTCCCAAACAATAGCAGCTCCTTGAACTCAGAAGATGGGAGCTTGCCTACCAATATAAACTTGGCATAAGACAACCTCCTTGTTTCAATTTGAGATAATACCCTGTCAGTACTTTTCCTTCCATCTATCCGTTCCTTGCCTCCATGCCCACAATCTCTACTGAACCACCACTTACCAGAAGTGCTGTTTATCTGTATAGATTCTTTTATTATTATTAATTTTATTCTGTTTACTTATTTACTTTTACTTTCTCAGATCTATGTTGTGAACATTTTAATGTATTTTTCTGCGCTTTTTGCAACATTTTTCATTGCTTGAGTACTAGATCTAGTTCACTGTTCCCCTCTCCCTGTCCTCTGTTTGAGTTTATCCCCACCATGTTCCTGACTAGCGGTCATTCTGAGAGACCTTCTGCTACACCACCCTCCTTCTGTAATGTTCTCCTTGTAAGCACCTTAGAATTTGAGTAAATTCTAGTTTCCTTAGCTTAAAGCATAAGGGAGGGAGTAAGCTTCCCAGTAAACACATAATTTTCATTGCCAGTATAGGATATGAGGAAACGTGTCAAGCAGAAGTCAATACAGCAAGCCAATTCAATAAATAGACCTTTTTAAAAGCAGTAAAGACCCACAATACTTAATATAAGCAATAAATAAACATTTTTAATAGTAAAGAATCTTTAAACTAACCTGGAATAGGGTAATCCATTATTATCCAACTTGTAAACAGTGGATTTTTGCTACGTGATCATTTCACTAATTCTCAACACATTTTGATGCAATAAAGTAATTTCAAAATAATAATAGTAATTCAAAAGAAAGATAAATTCATTAAAATTCTGTAGTTTCAGACCGTGCAAATAGCTTAAATAAAACTTTAAACACTTCGTGAAATACACTGTCACTTTTAACAATTTTTATCATATGTTTTCGATAATTTCTCGAACTAAAAAGTAGATTCTCTAAAAGATCTAAAAATCTGGTATAACATATTAAAATTTCAGAACATTTCATGCAGTAGAACAGATTTTATATACATGTTAAAGTCATTTTGTCATCAATCACAACGTGGTAATTTCAAAATTAAATCGCGATTAAACCAAGCCACTTACGTAAATAAAACAATTGTTAAAAGACGTAACGAAATTCAAAGAAAATTCAGGTAACTTCACTTTTTCAAAATAAACAACATTTTAATAATAATGAACTAGAAACTAAGTGTCTGCTAGACAGATTTGAACCCGATTTTTGACAAACTAATAACTTTGCTATTACACCACCGATATTAATAAAAATTACACCACTGGATCAGGAATTTTTATAGAACATGATGGCACTAATTTTATTGTGATAATTTGCAATCCAGCAGGGTTGCCTAAAAATTGAATAAATTCAGATAGGAATCACTACTTAACTTTCAGAATCTTTTTACCAATACGCCGGTTAAACTAAATTCATTTACAAGCAAGCTAATCATTTGAGAATTCTCACTAAACACTTTTTATGTACCTTGGAGACAAGACTACATGCAGTTAAAGTTTGAACACCTTCTATAATCACAATCATTTTTTTACTATTTTGGATAAGCGTCCATATACATTTGGTATGCGGATGGGGGTATATAGGCAGGAGCCTAGGAGAGGGGGCTGTTTGGTAATTCCTTTTGGAAATTTCCAAGTTCCTTACCTATAAAAGAAAATTTTTTCCACTTCCCTTTGCCTTAAATTAAATGGTAGCTTCTGGTCATGGCCAATGTTTTCCTTCCGTGTATCACTCCAATTCTTCAATTCTTCTACCAATATCTACCCAAACCTCACAACCACTGTTCAGTTCTAGCACTTTCTCATTCTGCTCCATATCTTTCAATGAGTCCCAATCGAAAATAATAGTAATAATACCAAAGGTTTTATTTTATTATGTAAACAAATGTTGCCCTTGAATAAAATATTTCTAGTATTAGTTAAATTTTAAGCTTCGCTTGACATTGGCCTTATTTAATTCATATATGTATATTATAAAAGTGTTATTCATTAATTCTCTCAATCTTGCCTATACATAAGGTTACTTCTTTTATTTTACCCCAGGTTAATTCACTAAAAAAGCAGTTACGAAATCGTCATGCATTATTAGGTGATGGTGTGTCTCGTGCCTTTTTAAAAGCTTTGGTGCAGTTGATTGGTGGTTACAGAGATGCATTAAAGTTTCAACAAGGACAGAAAATTACTTTCAGTTCAGAATCATTTGTTGAATCAAGGCCTACTAGTATGCAACCATTCTTAAGAAAAATGTTAGAGCTGCAGATATTCCAACAGGTATGTTTATTTAAATCATATTCCCTTCCTTTGGTTAATAGTATTTACATTAGGGAATAAATATTCTGCTTTATGGTATATTAATCATATAATAAATGTCATGAAGTGTGATCAGTTCAGGCATTCAGTGTTTAAGGATTGAATTGCAGTGGAGCTCATTCTCCAGTGTAAGTTTTTCTAGTTATCTAATCTTCTAATAGTAATCTAATCTAATGCTTTGAGTGTTAAATTCCTCCATCCTTCTAGTTTTCGCCATCGACAAATTTTAAATTCCTTCAGTGTTATTAAATTATTAATCTTTCCCTTTGTAATTTATTTCAATCCATTACACCGGTACCAACAAAAGATAATGTTTTCACTTTGTTATACATTAAATCAAGTGCCAGTTTGTGCCCATGGTCATCTTTTCCTTTCCATGCACTACTACTAATTCTTCAACCACTATCCTTCGAAGTCCCATCACCAACATATACCTTTTACACTCCCAGTAATGCAGTCACCATCCTTGGAAGATCATGTTTTTAGTCATCATTATTTAGACTAGAGGAATAGTGATAACATTAATTTGGGATTATCTGGTTTTGATTCTCAGTCTAATCATTTAGAATTTTCTTTTCTTGTTTCATGAATTTGCTTTCCCATTCCCTATCTACAGCCCTTTTTTCACTCTTATTACATTATTGTGGAAGCAAAAATAAAAATAAAAGTTCTTACGTGACTGATTTATGAAAAAGAAGTTCAGACTTGGGGTAGTGATTACTGGTGTGATGTATCTGCTGACAGTATACATTTGATTGTTTTAATTATGTATACAGTATTTTGAGGAGATATATATATACACCATGTAACAGAATGATAGAATAAAAGAAGAGTAGTTGATAAACAGAGCATTTAGAGAATGGTTGAAGCAGAGGAAGATGGAGACAAGAGATGAATATATAAAGAAAAAGGAGGAGTTAAAAAAGATGGTACAAAAATGGAAGAGGAAGGATCTGTGTGAAAACATCAATATTCTGTGTAATGGAAAGGAAATAAACAGTACAGAAAATCTAAAAAGAATGTGAGGAGTAATTTTAAGCTTTAAGAATCCAGATTGTAGTCAGTATGAGGCAGTACTATAGGAGAAGCAGAACAGCAGTCATATAGGAGAGGTAGAAAAAGATCTAATTTGGGAAGAAGCAGAAGCAGCTCTGGGTAAGATGAAGTGTGGAAAGGCTCCAGACATTGATGAAGTGTGGAAATGGCAAGAGCAGCAGGAGTAGTAGGAAAGTAATAGTGTGATGAGAAAGATATGAAGAAAAGTGGGAAACTCCAGAAGAGTGGAAGAAAGGATTAATCTGACATATATTCTTAGAAAGGAAGCAGTAAGGAGCTTAAGAAATATATGGGAATCACACTGATTAGTCACTGTGCCAAAATGTATTAAAATATCCTTGAGAAATTAACATTTGACATGATTGAAAAAGAGAATAAAAATAGGAATATGGTTTTAGACCAGTGAGATCAATGGTAGACCTGATACTTGTGATGAAACAGCTGCAAGAAAAGCACCATGTGTGTGCAGGACTTTTCAATCTTTGGTCCACGAAAATAGGATGGGTAGTTTGCAGGCAAAATTTTAAAAGTTTAATTCTGATTGAATTGCATTGTTAAATATATTAGTCTATTCACTTTGAGGATTAATTTAGTGACCGTTTTATGTGGCTGGTATTGTAGGTGCAGGGCTTAAGAGGCAGTATATCTGAAATACTCATTTATACACATAGGTAAAAAATATAAGTTAGTGATGTGTAAAACCTTTTTTAATATTTTACTGGTCCTCAGATTGAAAAGGATTGAGAAACACTGATGGAAACGATCTACTTTTGTTCCTTCCCTCTGAGAAAGCTTATGAGTGCATACAGTGGAGTAAGGCATGGAAAGCTATGAAAAACATGAGTCGCAAAAGAAACCATCAGTAGATTGACAAAATCATCCCAGGAAAGTGTTTGCAGTGTGAAAGTATGGCAAAAAATAATATATTGACTGAAGCAAAGAAGAAGGCCAATACATGAAATGTCCTCTCACCACTATTTTCCCTCATAATTGTATTTGATACTGGCATCTTCCAACTGTTTCACATGCGTGGATCTTGGCATGTGTAGAAATGTGGGCAGGCTGCTTCTGTCTCCACCCATCTGAAACTGGTACTAACCTTTTGAAATTTGGATTAACTACTTTCACAAAATATCCTCTTCAGATTTTTTACTCTCCTTTTTCAGAAAAGTTGCCACAAATTATATTAAAATGCCAAAATATTAGATGATGCACAACCGCAAAATGTTACCAGCTCTGCAAAAAGATACAAAAATTATCAGTCCAGGTATCATATCAACCTAAACAGTTTTGTTTTGTCATAGAGGTTGTCATTAAGTTGAAATTCGGCCTGGTCGAAGTTATGGAGGAATAGCAGGTATAGCTGGGAAGGCTTATAGAGGAAAGTGAAAGGAATGATAGTGAGATATGTGACAGCAGAAGGCAGCAAAGACATTTTTAAGAATCATCATATGGAACATGATGTGCCACAGAGAAGTAAGAATGTAATCTATCACAAACACTATGTTCCTATGCTGATGTATGGTACTGAAACCTGGACACTTATGAAGCAGGATATTAGCAGGATGCAAACTAGTGAAATAAAATTTTGAAGAGTAATAATAGATGTTACACTAATGGACATCAGGAATCAAATGATTTAGAGACACAGTAAAAGAGGATCCCCTACAGAAAACTTTATAATGCCAGATGGTTGGGAATGTTAAGGGAATGGAGAAACAGAGAATACTGAGGAAAATTCATAAAATGAAGATTCAAAGTAAATGAGTCAAAGGGATATAAAGAGATTGACAGCTTAGTTTAGTGGAGAAGTGTGTAGGGAATACGGGAGGACTGGATCAAGTTTGTGACAAAGAGGTGGCAGGGAAAAAAGAAGAAAATGGAGAGATGTGTGTATACAAAGCAGACTCGGCCTGTTGTTGTTGTTGTTGTTGTTGTTGTTGATGATGATGATGATGATGATGATGATGATATGATATACCAACAAATGTCCACATATCATTCATTTCCTGGCATTTTCACCTCCTTATGTCATCCAGCACTGTTGACGGTCTCTCCAAGATTCCTCCTCAGATATGTGTCCAATTCACTCCATTGGGCTCTTGAACTTGTTGTGTATGATCCATCCATCTTGTACGTTTCCATATTACTTAAGCTAAGTACTAATGTTATTACAGTAGTTTCTAATAGGAAGCAGTTGACTGTACAATACATTATATAGACTCTGTTCAGTCTTTTGGTAATGCATATATATGTTTACACCTTAAAATATATTTCATATTAGGTATAATGTATTTTTGGATAAAGGAAACAAAGAAACTGCCGCGAGGCAATGAAAATAAGATAGGATAGGGAAAATAAACAGTTACCCGTCACTTACCACAGATGAAGGCAGGAGGGCGAAACACGTAAACACAAAAAACACAAAAAAAACAACAAAAAAACACAAAAAAAAAAAAATATGTAAACACAAAAAAAAAAAAATATATAAACACAAAAAAACGTAAACACAAAATAATTCAAACAACCTCAACACCTGTTTCACAGTCAGAGCTATTAGAGTTTTTCCAAATACCACCACCCCTTCAGAACTCCGCAGATGGGAACTAGCCTATCAACATATCCTTGACACCAGACACACCCCTGGCCTAAACCTACGTTTAAACCTGTCACTTGCCATCTCTCATTTCATTTTACAGTCGGTTATTTTTTTTTTTTTTTTCTTTTTTTATATATATATATATATATATATTTTTTTTCTTCCTTCTTTATTTATTTATTTTATTTTTTATTTTTTGTATGTATTTATAACTTTTTGAACTAAGCTACACTGACATTATATTTATTTGTTTCACTTTTATCGCTGGTCAAGCCTGTTCCCCCCCCCCCCCCTCTCGACAATTCTTCCACTACCACGCGTTTTCCGCCTGTGCTTCATTCATGTGGCGGGCTCGGATGTGACCACATCTTTCCCCCTGCCATATGTCTCGCCTCCTACATGAGTAAGACTGAAAAGTCGAAATATTGTGTAATTCTTTTGTTTTTGTGTTTACGTGTTTCGCCCTCCTGCCTTCATCTGTGGTAAGTGACGGGTAACTGTTTATTTTCCCTATCCTATCTTATTTAGTATAATGTATTTTGAAATTCA
Organism: Vandiemenella viatica; assembly: GCA_031002005.1. NCBI lineage: Eukaryota > Metazoa > Arthropoda > Insecta > Orthoptera > Morabidae > Vandiemenella > Vandiemenella viatica. The sequence continues at coordinate 170,295,816 of JARYHS010011408.1, read as the reverse complement.
TATCATATTTTGTGTTATGAGGCATGAAACTGCAGACAATTTTATTACAGTTAATGTAAAAGGTTTCTGTAACCGTGCTACACAAGGCAACATGGTTTTGACTGAGGACCTTTGATATGAAGTGTGGCTGTTTATACTGCCAATATTGAAAGTACATTTATATTTGGTTATTGTTACTTTGTATGGTTAGCATTAATGAAATAGCCATACATGATTTGTAGAAATTACTCAATACTGTAAAAATTAGATGCAGAAAGCTATGTTGGGTATTGAAATGTTATGCAATAGGTATTTGTTTTGTAGTAGGTACATAAGTCGTAATCTGATTATCTGTTCTCATGTAATATGTGCAAGATTGGGATCCCTGTTCATATAATTTCCCATTACCTTTCTAATTTTGTGGTATAAATTTTAGTTCAAAGGAAGATTGTCATTGTTGATTCAACTTGATTATTTAATTTAGTTTACATCTGGACATTTGTTATGTTATTTTCAAAATATTCTGTGTCGCAGGAATCAGCAATACTCTTACATCTCCAAAGGACATTCTTGTAAGTGGCAAAAAAAGTGTATCTCCTACCACTCAGTTACATAATCTCTAGAATGCTCTTGCTCTCTTTATTTTACCTTCCTTATTTAATTCTGGATTTTAGTTTTTACTTGCAGGCAAAGTGGCTGAAGGGGGATCAAATGGAAGTGATTGCCTATGAGTGTTGGAAATAGGAAGACAGAGTAGCTCAAAAAGAAGAATAACGTACCAATATATTTCTGATAATTATGAATGTCAGAAAAGTGAGAGGAGAAAACACTTTTTTTTTTTAAATTGAAATTGCTGTGTTTAAAATTTGCACTGCAGCTTACTTTCAACTAAATTCAAGCTGGTAACTTCTTTCACTGTTTGAGGTAAATTGTTTAACATCTCCCTCAGTAAACATTTTCCTTACCTACCAGCTAAAACTATTCTCTCACTTATACATGATATCAAGCATTAGTCTGTGGTCTTAGTTCTTTTCCCTTCACCACATTACAACTAATATTTCTTCCAATATCAGCACAGGCCTCATTATCAGTGTATGCTGGTCAACTCCTAACACTCTCTTCACACATCTCCTGTCTTTCCAGCAATTCCCAAACCAGCTTCCTTATTATGCCAGTATTCTACTTGAATGTCTACAAGTAAATTCAGTTTATTAAAATATTAATATAGTTTTCTCATTCTTCAAATTCCACTTTTTCCGCTCCAGACTATATTTACTTATTTTTAATATCTTTGCTCTACTTGCATGTCCTATATATGCAGGTAAAAATGTTAATGAATGTTACTGAAAACTCATTATTGCTGTATTTTGACGATCCCCTTTATCCAGCCAATTTATTAAATCATATTTCTTGTTTCTCCCTCATATTATCATTACCAATTACTTAAAGGCCATTCCGTCACTTATGGTAGTTCTGCTCTCAGCCCATAATTTTGTTTCTTCTCCCTCCTTTATAATTCAATCATTCATAATTTCTGTTATGTACCAAGCAACAGATAACATATGCTTTGGTAACTGCAGTGAAGTGCCAAAAGTAATTGGTTATTATGGTGTGGTATTCCCTTTCACTCAGCAAAGTGCAACAGCTCGACGTGGCACTGGTGTAACAAGCTATTAGAAACCCCTGAAGAAATATTCAGCAGGTTTCCTTCACAGTGGTTCGTAATTTGGAATATACTGCCAGTTCAGAATTTGCATGAACTTACATTTTGATCATGTCCCAGATATGTTCCATTGGGTTCATGTCTGGCAATCTAGGTGTCCAAATCTTTTGCTGGAATTGTCCAGAATGATCCTCAAACCAATTGTGAATGATTTTGATGTGGTGACATGGTACAGTGCCTTCCTGGAAAAGTAGAGAGTTGTTTAAAAGCATGAATACCACAAATGGTTGCAAATGGTCTACAGATAATTTAATATAATCATTTCCAGTCAATGGTCAGTTCAGTATAACCAGTGCTTCCAGTCCATGCCATATAAACACGGCCCAGCTTCCTGATAACATTGTTCATGGTCTTGAAGAGACTGCATCACACTCAAGCCATATCATTAACTCTTACCAACTGGAATTATGACTCATCTGCCCACATATCTCTTTTCTAGTCATTTAAGATCCACTCAGTATGCCACTCGGGTTATTCAGTCAAGTCGAGCTTGTTTGCAGCATTCCTCTGACAGAGCCAGCCAGATTTTGTGATGTGCTGCTGCTTGTCTTAGATCTGCGATTTCATTGCTTATCTGATAATTTCCTTTTTTTTTTTAACCTTTGGCAGCAATTTATAACTTCCGTAGGCTGCAGAAATCTTTGATGACTTAGTCCAATTAACATCACTACAGCTCGGATACTAATATGATCGGTACAAATAACATCAAAGGTGTATTACATTTACAGTGTAAAACATTCATCAACCTTGTGGGCAGGAGTGAAATAGATCTGCTAGTTGGACTATTCAGTGTTCAGATTATGATAAAAGTGTAGGTTCTCAAGGAAACTTGTTCATAAAAGAATCATATCGGAACTTGAGCCACCTGATATGTGTCAGTAGAAGTTGATTTAGGAATATTGTTTCCCTAAGACAGTGCCAAAAATTTAGTTCACAACTAAACTTTTAACAGAACCCCCACTTTGACAGCTTTTATTCAGTTCACACTAAATGTATTTTCTTTAATGACTTGGGTATCAGTAACAGCTATATATATCCTGACAAGCAAGCTGTTGTAACATAGCAGCTCTTTAGAAAACCAGTAAAATTATATATTTATTATACTGATAAAGGCCATAATATTGGTAAATTAAAAGTTTAAAGGATTTATAAAAAAAAAAAGAGTATAAAGTTTAATAAATATTGTTTGCCCAGAGATGCTTTAAAGGATATGATCTCTGAAAAAAAGAGAAGTTAAGAGAATTGTTGGTAGAGGTGGCGAGAAAAACAGCAGGGAATCTTGAAAATAATAGTTGCGAAAAATAGCATTGATAGATCTTGAGTAGAAAACGAACCTGCAAATCTTCGGATATAGTGACAAACACGGTCGTTATTGGTATCAAGAGGATTTTTAAGCAAACAAACGGGATAAATAAACTGCAAAAGTTCGTAATAAAACTCCAGTCTACAAAATTATCTATTTATTTATCTATCAAGATTGTAAAAGATATTTATGTGTGACACTGTTACCCTATTCTGACAAATCTCTGTGACCTTAGTAGGCTGTAATTAATCTCTAGAAGCAAAACACAGACAACTATCCTATGCCAGATTAGCAACTATCCTATGTGAGATTTGATGATAAAGAATACAGCAACCAGTCACATTTGTTGTAAATATCTTTATTAATCTTTATTAAACCATTACTGGTTTCAAGCACAGTTGGTCATCATCAGATGGTTTGCATTTAATTCACATCTGCAGATGCAATTTACAGTGTATCTGTGCGTCCTATAACGACAAAAATTGTTTTTGTTGAATAAGAGCAATTAATTGCTTTGTGATGAAGGTTAATCTCTAATATTTTACTTACATTAGGTATCATTGTTCCCGGAAGCAAACTCATATCGGTGGTGAGAAGATGTGCTGAATCTTTGTGAAGACAGTTTCAAAAAATACATTTTATAGGCACTGAAGGTATTGTTAACAAACCATGCAAACCATCTGCACATTTCAGGAAAGAATTTGGGGAAGTTGTAGCCAAAGGGAATAATTTGGTTTAACGATTCCAAGCCAGGAAAAAACTGGGTGAGAAAATCAGGGTGCTGACAGGTTTTGGGTTGTGTGTGTCAGTGTGGTCGACAGTTATTCACTCTTGATATCTGTTTTTTCGGCTAATTCTAGAAGATAGTTGCTGTTTGAGTGCCTCGGTCAGGTTGTTGGAGTTAGTAAAGGATTCCTGGTCAGAGCAGATGCATTTGCCTCGGATGGCTAGGCTGTATGCTATGGAACGTTTTGTATGATATGGATCGTTTTGTATGATATGGATAGCAGCTATCAAAATGGATATATAGTTGTAGGTTTGTGTGTCTGATGTGTAAAGAGGTTTGTGACCATTCTGTACAGAGATGTCTACATCCAGGAAAGTGATGTCAGTTTAAAAGAAGGAAGAGGTGAAATTTAGGGAGGGTATGTTGTTCAGGGAGTTCAAGAAGTCAAGAACGAGGTTTTCACCAAGTATCCATATAATATATATATATATATATATATGGTGGGTTGTAGGGTGATCTTTTTGAAGAAAACATTCCTCTAATCTGCCCAGATAAAAGTTGGCATAGGAAGATGCTATGGGTGTTCCCATATTATTGCCTCATCTCTGGTGGCAAACCTGGGATGGAAGGAAAATAATTTTTAGATAAGAACTAACTGAGCCACTGAAATGAGGAAATGAGTAGTGGGAAAGGTATGTGGAGGGTGACTGTCAAGGTAATCTTCTGTGGCACTGGGGCCCTGGCTATGGGGGATATTGGTGTAGAGTAGAGTTGTAGCAAACCGTATGTATTTGTTACTGAGTAATGGGTTTGTCGCCTGACTCGAAGTACCGAATCGTTACTTCTCAAATTCATTTTGTTACTAACATTTGTCGTATAGATGTCAGTTTGATTCGATAAACAAACGAACACGGCGTGTCATGCGGGAGCTGGAACGGTTTGCCCAGCGATTGAATGAGCAGTTGTTTGTTTTGAACTTAGTTGATTTAAGTATGCTGCGATTGTGATATTAGGTATTATTCTGAAATATGAAATATTCAGTGCAGTAAATCAAATGTACGTATAATTTTCGTAAATTTACTTTACTCAATGAACAGTTTACTTGAACTTTACGAAGTACTAATGAAGTTTTTCATGCGATCCTTCATGCTAGTGCTCAATAGTATCAGAAGTAATGTGACGTAACAATATATGAATTTTAATTACCACAGGGTCCATGTGATCAATGCAGTACTGGCTTTGATGTTGAACATTTGTTGTAACTGCGACACAACAAAAATAATGAATCTAATCACAAAAAGATGAAGAATTTACAAAAATAAATGAAAACATTAAAGGAAGACAGTGGTGAGACCTCCTATTTAAAATCGAAATACTACGATGAGATTGTAATATTTGTTAAATACATGTCCCATTATCATATCAGGTTTGTATGTAGGGTTTTGAGTAGGCTACTTTAAAAAATAACCATAATTAGTTATTGTCACTAGATGTTCCACAGTCAGGTCTTCATTTTTTGTACGCAAACAGGAATTTGTTTTGAAATTAGATTATTCTTTCGTATATAATATTTATTACAGTAAATAAAGTGTACATTCAGAGGTTTTCTGTAAGATCCATGTGCTAATTAGTTTACTTCAAGTTTTATCCAAACGAACAACTTACCTAAACTTTCTCAGACTTCCACGGCCATCTTTGTTCATGATTAATTGACTTTCGGGTTTTGCCGCCTTGTTTATTATTGTGAGCGCGTTCAACTCACCTACTCATCCTCTTGCCGCGGTATGTTGCCAATAAACTGAAACATCTCACGGAAGATATCAGATCAGCTGTAAAGAACTCGGCTCACTTTATACAAATTATTGATGATCTGACGCTAGAGAAGACGGATGTCATGGTGAGTTTCGATATTGTCTCATTATTCACTAATGTGCCGGTAGACGAAGCCGTTGCTGTAATACGTGCTAAACTTCTTGCACAAGGAAAGTCTACTGAGTGGGCTGACCTGACAGAGTTCTGCCTTAAGTCAACTGTGTTCCAGTACGGTGGTCAACTTTATGCTCAAGTTGAAGGTGCGGCAATGGGCTCGCCACTTTCACCGGTAGCCGCCAACATTTTCATGGAATCATTCGAGATGAAGGTGCTTAACAACGCACGCCTAAAACCTACAAAGTGGATCCGTTACGTTGATGACACTTTTGTCATCTGGCCTCACGGTAAGGAGAGTTTGCAAGAGTTCTTAAACCACCTGAATAGTGCCCACCCAAGAATTCAGTTCACTATAGTTGTGGAAGAAAATGGACAACTGCCATTTCTCGATGTCCTTGTTCACAAGCGAGGCGATGGAAGTTTGGGTCACACTGTGTATCGCAAGGCGACCCACACTAATAGGTATCTGCACGCCATGTCGCACCATCATCTGGCAACGAAGAGAGGCGTATTGACATCACTCAACTTAATAGCTAAGACAGTATGTGACTCGGAAAGTCTGAATGAAGAAATGGAGACACTTACAAAAATATTCCAAGCCAACGGCTATAGTGAATCTGAGATCAGGAGGGTTTTAAGACCCAAAAAACCTATGGGAGATATCAACTTATCCCATGATATTAATGTGCCAACAAAATTCGCCTGTCTCCCATACATACAGGGTATTACAGACCGGATTGGGAAATTGTTAAAGCAGGTGGAGGTGCGAATAGTATATAAGGCTAACTGCAAACTTGGTCAGTCACTGACAAAGGTAAAAGACAAATTACACCCACACCAGCTTATGGGTGTTTACGAAATCCCCTGCAGTTGTGGCAGTGTTTATATCAGCGAGACAGGTCGCACTGTGGTGGAGACACTTAAAGAACATATCCGCCACTACAAATATAACAAAAGTTACAAATCCGCCGTAGTCCGCCATGCTATTAAACCGGGCATGAAGTAAAATTTCAAGAAACGAGGCTACTGTGGAGAGAAGACCAGTGGTGGCCCCGACGGGTGAAAGAGGCAGCAGAAATTTTAAAAAAACACCAACAACATCAACGAAGATAGCGGCCTCTTACTCTGCGATGCTTGGCGCTCGTTGCTATGTCAACATAAACAGTATCTCTGACAGAGGCTGGAGGATACCAGCTGAAAGCTTAGGTAATGAAATAAACAACGCGGCAAAACCCGAAAGTCAATTAATCATTAGCTAAACTTATTTTACTAAATAAACAATTTATTTAAACTTTACCAAGTATGAACGAAGTCATCCCATATGCGATGCAACTCGTTGTGTTGCTTCATACTAGTGTTCAATTGTATCAAAAGTAACGAGTAATGGAACAATACGATAGTAACGAAGTTATTCCATACGTGACACGACTCGATGTGATGCTTCTTGCTTGTGTTCGATTGTATCAAAAGTAAAGAGTCCTAATTGGCTTAATAACGAATACATAAGGGTACAGAATTTCTCATTACTTTTATAGCTCTAGTGTAGAATGGCGACCAGGAAGCAAGCTGCTGGTAGGGGTGTAGTGACAGATGCTTTAAAAAGTAGGGTGTATCTCTAACATAAGATGAAGGGATTGGATGAAAGTTTGTAGGTGCTGGTCAGCAAATGCGGAAATGCGTTCAGTGGGAGACCCAAAGCAGCAATTATAGGGCATCCAGGATTGCTTGCCTTATGTATCTTGGGCAGAAGATACAGGGTGGGGGTCTGGGGAGTTTTAGGTATCGGAAAGCAAATGGAATGGTTTGAAGGACACTGTAAGGGACTTTGGAGGATGAGTAAGGAGTGAATTAGTGGGGTCAGTGGTATGAGTTAGGTAAGTGGAGGTGGCAGAGGGCCTTCAGCCATGTAATCACTCTGATCCATGACCAAAGTGGTCGAGCCCTTATTGGCTGGAAGAATTATAATGTTTTAATTTTTTAAGAGTTCACTTACAGTACAGCCCACAATTCAGTACAATTCAGATTATTGGAGGGGGTGGGGACTAAATGTAGGAAGGTGAAGAGAGGGTTGACATGAGGAATTCCTGGAATAGGAACTCCTGGAATTGGGGAGGAAGTGGATCTAACTGGGATGGGTGTAGGAATCGTTGGAGGCTGGTTTCCAGGTTATCACCTCAGTTCTCACTCCTGCTTGTAGTATTAAAATAATACTGCCAGTTGAGGGTGTGGCAGAATGAAAGGGAGTCCTTAATAATAGTTACCTGGAAATTTAGGCGTGGGAGAGAAAGTAAGACCCTTTGGAAGAACAGCTAGTTGAGGTTTGGAGAGTGGTTGGAAGAAAGATTCATATCTGGGATTTTTGATTTCTAAAGTGGCGGGTAGTGGGTGGGGGTAATCTCCTATACACCACCCTCCCTCCATAATGTTCTCCTGTTGACAAAGGGCAAAGACCTGGAATATTCACTGTTTTCCCTGTTCTTGTGTTTTTTGTGTGTTCACACCATGAAACCATCATCTAAGGTAAGTGGTGGTTTATTTCGATATCCTTTTATATATACACTAGATGATCTGTATGAAAAATTTGCGAATAACATACGATGAATAGTGAGGTTGAATGCTTGTAATATAATACAAAGCAGAACTGCACTTTTGTAGTGAATATTTATTTGTTTAGTGTAATAGGTATAACATATTACGAAACAGTTAGGAAAATTTAAAACGCACTGTATGTCCAACAAACTGTCACTGACCTTAACAGAATGTACACAGCATATTAACATCCATATGTGTTGCTGTGTGAATAAAATGTTTACATTGGAATTGTGTTGCAAAAAAAGAAATATTTCCGTAACAGAAAAAATATTCAAAAACCTCCTGATTGTATAAAAAACAGTTTATTGACATCTCTATGCTATCTGCTGTTGCAATCTAGGGACTTGGCTCTGAACTGTCTCATACACATGACTACTTTAAGCATCAAATTCACAAAAATTCTTTTTAAATTTATGATTTTGCCTAGTTGGATACCTTAATCTTTAAAACAGTATATCGATTTCGGTTAGGTATCGAAGGAGATAAATGGTTCATAATTATAATTAAAAACACACATTGTAGAAATAATATTGATACTTTTTCCCTTTAATGGTCGAATGCCGAAAAATTGTTTTTTAAAATATGATGAATTTTTTATGGAGAAGTTTTTGGACCAAAAAATCAAAAAACCACCCCCTCTTCTCCTTTACACCCTTTAATTATTACACAAACCCACGTTTTTTTTTAATCCAGTTTTAATAGAACTTTTCACATACATATACTTTAAAACAAAGTACTGTCCAAATTAGTTTTAGAAAAGCCAATCTCTATCGCCTTTCCACCTCCTTAATTATCATCAATGTTTTTTATGCAAAGTTAGTTTCTATCCACTTTTGAAGGATGTATGCAAACGTATATTTTAAAACAAACAGAAAAATACTGATTATATTTGGTTTTCCGAACCCCTTTCCTTCCTTCCATCCCCTTTACAACGCTACTGTTTCTATCAGATTCTGAAGGAACTTTATACACATACTTTAAAACATGCAGAACAATGTGACCTATTTTGTTAAGATCATATCACAGCACCATCAACAAAATCAACTGGCCAAAATACATGTTGCTGCCATGTAACTACTCCACCTGAGTTGTCATTAATTCACTAACCCACAAGCTATTCAAGAGGTCAATGAATTCAACATCATAGCATTGTCACATGTTTATTGTTAAACTATTAATTCACAATCCGAAGGGTGCTTGGATACACCTGAAGAAGGCATACTGAGCCATTATATCAGAGGTAGGATGACCAGTTCCTTTCCTCTGGGACCATAGAATGACCTAGCATAGCTTTTATTATCAGAAACAATGTAAGTAATAAAGCCAATGTAACATCATAAAGAGGCTTTTTTGATGTGTTCATTAATTAGTTATTTTACACATACTTGTGAAGACTGCAAGTTCGGACCTGGTCGCCACCAACAGAATGTTGGAAAACGTTCTGAAATGTTTTAAGTTTTGAAATAAGAAGTCAGAAGCTGCGGCAAGACACTTTTAATCATCTGTGACCACCACCTTACAATAGGACTGTTAACTTTTATGGCACTTCAAATTTCTGAGATGCAAGTTCCTACATTTGTTAACACCTCCACCAGTTTAATAATGAGTTTTCACACCAACGGTTATTAATTATGCGAGAGCCCAAACACTGTACCTTACAATGAAGTGGCTGTCTTTTTCTGTTTGCTCCGCTTACTTTCACTGTTCTGGACTACTTAATCAACCCAGCACCACACCGAACATTACCTCCCTATATCCTCCACTAGTTAATTCATACTTTGTGATTTTGTTGGAGCCATGCATAACTCAACTTGATCCTGGCACTCCCAACCGCTACTTCCAGACCACTCTCATTGCTCAAAGTTGGTCACGTGACTATCCGGGCACAGATATACTGCCTGTTTACCCCTGTTTACTTACAACAACTCTTAAATATTCCTACCACCAGCAGGATTTTAATGCGGCGCTGAAGACAGATTTTTTTTTAAATTCAAGAGCCTTAACCACTGAGCTAGCAGAAATTTTAAAAAATTGGAACTGCTGTCTCATATTTAAAAAACAAAACAAACTATAATACCACTTAAGATTTAAAAAAAAAGAAACTTTAAAATTTTTAAAATAATTTTATACTTTGCTTGGAAGAAAAAACTCTTAATGGGCAATATTTTACATTACTATTATTGAAATTTTTACATTAATCAGTTATTTTTGGAGTCAGTGCCAGCTAAAGCAGGAAAAGAAAAAAATTGCAACATTAAGGAATGGCAATAATATATAAAAATCACCTTGCTACTTACCTACGATTAATACTAGAAACATGGTTTAACTAAACTGAAACATACAGATGATGCACCGATATTAAATTAACTGTAAAGTTTTTACCACGTCATGCAGTCTACCAACCAACAATGTATTGCCAGAGATATGCCTCGACCACCTATGAGGCTGAGCCACAGTGTAAAATACCATCACATTTGTTCCTCTAAACTGTCTCCTGCAAAAACAATACATGCTGTAAAATATTCTGAATTTTTGTTCGTACTCCCCATGTCGTCTCAAACAGCAAATAATGTGCATTAATTCATTCCCACGATGTGACAGCTGACACCAACTCCAAGAAATAACTGATTAATGTAATAATTTCAATAATAGTGTTGTAAAATCTTGTCCATTTAGATTTTTTTCTTCTAAGCAAGGTATAGAGTTATTTTAAAAAATTTAGTATTTTTTTAAGGCAGGTTTTTTTTAAACAATTATTTTGGCATTTTTTTTCTTACTTTAGACTTTCCCACATCCTTCCATTGCCTAGCATCAGGCTGTGCACTGTCATTTGTGTCAGAGGCAAGATATGTAGGCCGTCTTGTCGAGTGAACTAAATTCATTGCAAGGTTTGTTTTAACATTGAAAGCAGTTAGCTGATCACTTCTCTACTGGATTGCTAGGCCTAAAGTATCAGAGGAATTTTGATCAGGGTTTACTCTCATAGTCTTTAGTAGTCCCCTACTGAATCTGCAATGCAGCAGTTTGTACTCATATTATACTCCTGTGCAATGGATTTCCTCTTCAGCCATCTCCCTTGTACCGAAGTCCACTTTTCTGCGTCCCATGCCATTTAGGACTTTAGTTAATCCAATAAAGTGTGTCATTTACTACATAAAGGCTTCGTCTTCCAACGGAAAGACCCCTTTGCCCATTGCCATTGGCCTCCCTTTGGTTGTCAGGTTTTGTACTGGCCGCCTGACCCTTTGCCAGACCGTCACAGGTAATACTGTTTGTCACATACGGTAGCAGGATTTCTGTTAATATTGATCATCTTGTATTCATTACTTTTGCAATATTCCCCACTTCCAGTGATAATATTTCACTATTATATTTGATTCTGTACTCTTCTGCCTCCCTTCTATTACCATCGCTGGAGCCTTTGCTTCAGTGGGTGCTTGTGTGAACACATTTGTCTCCTTGCAAGTTGTAATGATGAAATATTGCTTGGAGTACTTAAACATTACCACATTAATCTGAAAGTGATGCTGTAACGATAATGTTGGCTGGTGGTGGGGAAATTGTTGGGGTACTGGTTATTACTTGATTGCAGGTTCTTATACTATTGAGTCATAAAGTCGCCATATGAATATTCTTCCGATTTATTATCCAAATACACACATTCAAGACCACCACCACCAAGGATTATACTTCTTTAGCTCGATCGTGTATAAATGCTATGCAGCACTTCTCCTGTTTACATGTTTGGAACTACACTATCATCACTTGGTCCGTACATCTTGTTTCAACTCCTACAAATATACTAATCTTTATGAAGCACTATTTTTTTTTTTTTTTTATCTGGCTGCAAGTGGCATGTTTATAAAGTTGCATCTGCTCCACACAATAGGGCCGGGCACGTGGCCAAACTATTACTGGGCGCGCAGACACTCGTGACCAATCTCACAGACGGTCAGCAGCAGACTGACCTCAACATCAGACTCGCACCTCACGTGTTACTACCGATAATTGGTTCGTTGTGATTCATCCGCTTAACACAAACACATACATGGTTTTAATACTATCTCGTCACATTTTATTGAAAACGCATGGAGTTCTTTCAAAACGGCTGCCAAGCTGGTAATTTAACTTGTAACAGCTAACAGGTCAGGTAATTAAAATGAAATAAAAGTTACTGTTGGTATATAATTGAAGTATATTCTCAAAGTTTGTTGAAGCTGATACTTATATCAGGCTACACTGTTAATTTATAAGGCTGTATCAAACTTCAAAATCACATGTTGAAGGAGCAGATTATCCTCCAAAACACAGCACTAGGTACAAGCATTCACTCTTGCAAACACATAGCACTCACAACCACAAATCTGAGTGAGCTTTTCTAAAGTTTTAAAGTTATTGTTGCGAAGACGTTGCTGACCTGTACCACCACGGGACTTGACAGAGTCCTACCAAGAGGCATTGTTTGCCTATAACACCACAGATTGACTTTGACTAAAACTGAGAGAAGACTGTTCAAAACATCATGGAACAACTTGCTGCCGACTAGCTTCTCTGAAACCCGATGAAAGACTGCTTGAAATTCAACATCATCGACCTCTATTTTGTCAATTCATTCAGACTTCTGACGTCAGCTTGTAATTACAAAATTCAACATCTGATTAATTACCTTATGCTTTGAGCTGTAAGTAACCCATGTTTCTTTGTGAAACTTGTTCTAATTATTTTAAATTTACTTGTTCTTCAGATGTGTTTCTACCTGCCTAAAATTTAATTCTTGTACATCACTGCCTTCGTGGGAAGCTCGATAATGCTACCGAGCGTGGTGAGTGAGCAGTTAACACTCTGGCCCCCCATTCGGGAGGACACTGGTTCAAATCCCCATCCGGGCATCCAGATTTGGGTTTTTCATGGTTTCCCCAAATCACTCCAGGTGAATGCCAGTACGCTCCCTTTAAAAGGTCATGGCCAAATTCGTTCCCGTTCCTTGTCCCATCCTGCCTCTAATGTCCTCGATGTTGATGCTTCTAATAATTCAATTTTGAAAGTCTTATTATCTTATTGAAATTCTAATCTTTTTGAGGAACTAATAGCATGCATTTGATCAGCTTGATTTTGTCTATCTCCTGAATCTGTTTTTATTGCTTTATCTTTTTTATTAAAGGTTTTGGTTTTCTTCCTCTGTTTAAAAATTGTATTTATAATTTACTTAATTGGTCGAAATTATGCTTAAGACATCCTTATCAGTGCTAAACCTTGGCTATAAAAATCTAATATAACTCTTCTCATTAATTAGTAATTTCGAATCTTTCATTTAGCCTCCCTTGAGCACTTTTTTTTTTGCATCAATAAAGATGAAATAACTTTAAAACTAAATTTTTCGAAACCTATAAAATACACTTTAAAGAGATCTTTGTGGTAAGTTCTCTTTGTGAAAATGGATTTGACAGAATCCATGATGCTTGAAAAACAACTTTATCTGGGTCTAATGACAGTGGCTTCAAAATCATACTAAAACTACTTTACTGTTAAGAAAATTCTAATAAAGATCATTTACTTTACAACTATATCAGGTAGAAATCACAAACAGTTTTGTAAAGTCTACTGACAAGTGTGTCATTTCCCTATCCTAATATGTAATTCCTTTTCACTACTTATTACCCATTATTTCATTGTTACTGTATATAATATGAAAGAAAAATAATTTAAGACAGTGAGAATAAGGAAGGAGATGGAAAATATACCCTCTACTTACCATAGGTGAAGGAACAAGGTGGAGACAAACATACACATTAAAACATGCAGACAAAGTATGTGGGTAAATGATAAATGTGGCGGGAAGGTCCAAAATGATCATACTGACACCTGCCACAGATTCACATGGTGAAAATTTGTGTGATCACATCAAAACACTTCATCATCTGTATTAGCTACTTGCAAGGTTCTCCCCAGAAATGTGTTACACTTAAACATAATTTTTTTGTGTGTTTTTATCCGCTATGTAGGTGTTTGGTTTATTTATCCTTCCTTACAATTTTTGCCTGTATTATTGTTACTATTTTACATTGATATTGTATCCCTGTAGTGGTTGATTGCCAAAATGTAATTATCAATAGTGTTATCTTGAGGAACAATGATCACATTATATTAAGAATTTTTATTTTTGATGATTACAATAATGTCTCTGAAATAATTGATTGCCTAATTGTAATTATCATTGATGTTACCTTGAGGAACAATGGTGTTAAGAGATTTTAATTTTGGTGTGTGTTTTAAATACAGGGTGATTCAAAATGATTGTCGGGGTTTCATGAATTTTTTACCGGCTGTGTACTAAAAATACAAGTATTATCTTTACATTGTTTTGTAGCAGCCGCTAATCTTGTAGTTATGTTTTGTTCCGCCAGATGTCAGTGTTTGCAGTATGGCAGCTAACGCTATAGAGAAGGCTTTTGGTATTCTAGATTTTCACGTGTGTCAGTCAGTTAACGTTGTCCAATGACACTTTTGAAAAAAAAATTGTGAAGGATGAACCTTCAGACAATTCCATTCGGAGGTGGTATGCGCAGTTCATGGAGAAGGGCTGCTTAAGCAAAGGGAAAAGCAGTGGGCGTCCTTCTGTGTTGGAAGTTGACGTGTACCGCGTCAGAGAAGCTTATCAACGTAGCCCGTGCAAATCAACAAGAAGAGGCAGCAGAGAACTGAACAATTTACAAACCACAGTTTGACGCGTGCTACGAAAATGCCTAAAAATGAAAGCCTATCGCCTAGGGCTGCTTCAGGCTTTAACACCTGATGACCATCGCAAACATCTCACGTTTTGCAACATTATGCAAGAAAAAATGGAAGAAGATGGGTTTTGTAAAAAACTCATTTTTAGTGATGAAGCGAACTTTTACTTGTACGGGAAAGTTAACAAGCATAATGTGCGGATTTGGGGGACAGAAAATCCCAGTGCTTTAATTGAACACCAGCGTGATTCTCCAAAAGTGTGTGGCTGTTGTTTCCAAGGCGAAAGTGTATGGCCCGTTTTCTTCAATGAACAGACAGTAACACGACTAACTTACCTCGATATGGTCTCTGAGTGTTTGCTGCCTCAGCTGAAAGAGGTGGATGATTTCATATTCCAACAAAATGGTGCTCCACCTCATTTCCATCGGGAGGTCAGAACATTTCTCAACGAACAATTGCCACAGCGATGGAGATAGGACGCAGAGCCGACAGTGACCAAATGCTCCTGGCTTGCTCACCTCGTTCACCAGATTAACCCCATGTGATTTTTTTCTGTGGGGTTACGTCAAGGATCAAGTTTATCTTCCTCCTCTACCTGCGACTATCCCACAACTGAGAGAACAGATCAGGGCCGCCTTTCTAAACATTTCTGATGACAAGCTGTGTCGCGTGTGGGATGAAATGGACTAGTGCATAGATGTGTGCAAAGTGACACAGGGCGCACATATCGAACATTTGTAATGGATGTTAAAAAAACTTGAGTTTCTTTACACATCAAAATAAGATTCAAATTTGTATCTCAATTGTGCTAAGTGTAGGAATTTTTTGAAACCCCGACAATCATTCTGAATCATCCTGTATGTTGCTAATATTGGAACTAAAAACAATGATAAAAGGAAAAATAAATTTGAGTGTTGGATACTGCTGTGTGTCTGTGTTATGCTTTCTTTGTGTCTCATTGACTTGCACATGATTTACTGGTAACTTGAAATACTTGGTGTGACTGTTAAATAATAAGACTGATGCAAATGATGTATTTATTGTTATGACAATAAAATCAACTGTGTGTTCCCTTCAACATAGTCCCTTTCACTATCTATACACCATTGGACACAATGCTTCCACTATTGTCATCACCTGTTTGTAATGGTTTTTTTTTTTTTTGATGTAACAGAATGATCGTGGGTTACATTATATGTCATCATCAACCTTCTTTCATCCCTTAGAAAATCGTTTGTGCCATTCGAATACACATGCAAATGGCATCACATTATCACCATACAGCTTTTGCAATTGATTCTCACACTCAGTGATTTTTTTGAATTTAACAAGAAACTTCAGATTTATGCTGTGCTCAAGTTTCACATTTGCCATAATGCAGCAGTACAGCTGCACCCCTCTTTGTTCTAATACTGCTAGCAGACTGGCTTTGGGTTCTAATGGATCCTACGAACGCAGTCCAATAAATACTTAGCCTATAAAAGAAAAACCGAAAATTTTGGAAGATTTGCAATTTGTTTCTCAACATACTCTCCTTTTAGCTCGATACACTTGACCCAGCAATGCTCCAACTTCTTTAACCCATCTGAAAAATACAAAGCAGGCCTCCATGGCAGTGATAACCTCCTCATTCAACTCAAATTTCTGCCCGGCATGTGTCTTCAAGTTTGGAAACAAAAAGAAGTCGCACAGGGCCAAATCTGGAGAATATGGTGGATGGGTCAGCAGTTCGTAGCCCAATTTGGCCATGGTGACGGTGGAGGTGTGAGCCGGTGCGTTGTCATGGTGGAATAGCAATTTTTTCTTTGCCAAATGGGGCCATTTTTTTCTGCAGTTCGGTGTCAAATTGTCCCAATCGACATAGTATAGCCCTGTGAACATTTTGCCCTTCTCCATCTTGTTGGTGTAGATCACACCTTTTGAATCCCAGAAAATGGTGGCCATCACCTTTCCGGCCGATGGGAAAGCACGTTCGCCGGGTAAAGTCCACTGTTTTGACTGTTCCTTGGTCTCTGGTGTGTATCAGTGGATCCATGTTTCATCAACGGTCACGTAACGACGCAGAAACTCCTTCGGATTGTGCTTAAACAGTGTCAGTGTGAAGTGGTCTCACGGTTGTGCTTGTTGTCCAGAGTGAGCAAATGCGGCACCCATCGCGCCAACAACTTTCTCATGCCCAAAATTTCATGCAAGATATGACCCATGCGATCTTTTGAGATGCCTACTGTTCCAGCAATCTCGCGCACCTTCAATTGGCAGTCTGCCAATACGAGATCATGGATTTTTGTCACGTTATCCTCCATGGTAACTGTTTTCGGGACACCTGGGCGTGGCTCATCTGACTTGCGACCACGTTGAAACTCGTTAAACCAATTTTTGACAGTTACAATCAAATTAGAAGAGTCAAGCGCTCTTTGATTTTGCTGCGCGATTTTCCTTCCAAAAACAAAAATCGAATCACCGACCGATATTGCTCTTTTTCCATTTTTCTAAAATCTGCGGACACATCCACTTTCACACGCGATGAAAACAAAACTATGAGTCCGATTTGCCTGTAATTTTAACAATAGCCGTCTAAGATAATTTACTACACGATAATAAATTTCTCTTGCAACATCTGGAAGAGAGGCTAATTACTTGTCGGGCCTACCTCATAGTTTGTTGCAATGTAATCTGCAACACATCAAGGTCACTAACTGTGCACATTTTTTTTGTTTCGAGAGCCTGCAAGAGCACAGTCCGATTACTTACTAGCTGCAGGATTTATTATTTTATTGCATTCAAGTTACTTTTTCTAGTACCTCTCCCACCTTTATCTTTGGAAATTGACATGCTTAATTTTCTCTTCTTGTTTAAATTCAGTCTTGTTGATGTGTTTGAAATGATCATTATGTATTAAAACAATGAATTATTGTAGAAATCACACCTCAATTTACCAAAGTTTATGCTGCTTCATGATGAAAAGTATATTTATTTTATAATTGGAAATTGATACTAAAATATTTTAATTTTAACTGACTGGAAATTTAAGAAATAATATGATGATTGAAACAAAAACTTTGATGGATGATATAACAGTTTTGTCACAAAGGGGTGGAAATTTGAAGTAATTAAAAAAGTTAACAGTAATGGTTCACTTGATTTTGTGCATTTTGTAGTCCATTAAATTAAGAACTTTAACAGTTAACATGTACTCCCAATTGTTTATATTTTGGGCTCTCTTCTTCACCTTTTTGAGTAACTCTTTCATCCCTAGTATTTTTTCCCTCTATCCTCATTTTACTGATAAACTAAACATGATTTCTACATTCTGAATTTGTGATGTTTTATTAGCTTCATAATTTTTAAAACATTTTATTTCAGTGTTTCTTACTTTCTTGTTTCTTCCCCCACAGTTTATTGAAGAAAGGTTAGATATGCTCAACAGTGGTCTTGGTTTTTCTGATGAATTTGAAATGGAAGCATGTAATTATTCCGGAAAATCAAGTTCAAAACTTAAACAACAGTACAAGGAGTGGACTTCAACAATGAAAAAAGAAGGAAGTGCTTTCTTCAAAACAGTGAAGAATAAGGTAACACAAGACTGTAAGCTTCAATAAAAGGCTGCTAACATTAATTTATTCCGAATGACCTTGTACTTGATTTTATTTAGTTGTGCATTTTCCAGTTTTCCACTAGTGATACCACAGCTTCTTTGCAGAAATGAAGTTAAATTTTTTTTTCCTCTGTTCAACATAATACAGCTAAGCATTATAATGAAAGACTACAAAAAGATATTGTGATTGTATTAACTGCAGTATTTAAGAACAAAAGACTGAAGGGAAAAAAAGATTTTTAGAGTAGCCGTTAGTGCTTCAGATTTGCCATGTAACTAAAACCTGTTGACTGAGGAAGCATATATGTAATTGTAATCCTTTCTTTAAATCAAATAACACCAATTCTAGTGCGTTTATAATAAAGTTTATGGTTTATATTAATTTATTTGTTAATTCATTTCCACATAGTATGTTCACATTATCCACAGAATATTTCCTATTTAATCCTCAGATTTTTTTTCTTTTCCTGCACTCGGCTCAGTTTTATTTTGAGGAAATCACTTGAAATCAGGAGTGAAAGCAATAATTTATACATTAACTTTTAATATTGGTCAATTTTCCCCATGAACATGGCGATTTAGATAAGTAATTAATTTTTTCCTTAAAATTGTACAAGTCTTTTGACATTTTACTTTTTATCTCCTTGTAATTTTAATTCCATGTTTTTTTATATATATATATATATATATATAAAAGAGGGGGTCATTGATTGCACTAGTAAAAGAATGTTATATCTTTTTGTAAGTACTCAATTATATTTTATTAAGATAATCAGACTAAAGGATTGAATAATTTGTGCAGAAGCATGGTTAAGCAGAAGTTACTACTATTTCATTTTCCCTATTTGAAATATCAGGATGTTTAAGGTAGCATTCATTAGTACTGAAATTGGAGTACCACATATATCTTGCAGTTTTCTTCCAAAGATTCTCTCTCACACTTATATCTCTTACAAAATTTAACAATTTTTGCAACCAAGGATAGTATTCCTGGCTCATCAAATTAGATTTTGTGCTATTTTAAGTTTTATCATGATGAAGTTTAGCCCTGTTGTCATCTACCGGGCTGGATATTAACATCTTAGAATATGCAAATTTGTACATTTCAACTGGTAACATTCTTGAAAGCTTGGGTTGAAGCCCCATCATGAGACAAATTTACACCTATCAGTATATCTAGGAAGCAAAAGAATATTGTGATCATACACTTCTTTCATCTTTATGAATGAATTTATTCTATTTTTAATGGTGCTTACAGTCAGCTACATTTAAGATGCTCCATGATAGAACTATGTTGTTTTGGGACTCTGGGAGACAAGAAGGGGAGGACAAGGTAGAGGGGAGCTGAGAAGAGGTTTCCAATTCTACTGGAATGGAAAAGTAAGGAGGATAGGTGTTGTTGGGGTGGCAGTGAGAGACGAGTTGAAAGAGGAAGTGGAGGGAATAAATAACACGATATTGAGAATTAGGATGCAAGGGAGAGGAAGAAGGATTGAGTTGTGCAAGTGTATGCACCACAGATAGATTGCTGTGGACAGGAAAAGGAAGAATTTGAGGATGGCATGCAGAGGCACCTGAATGGACAAAATATTATTATGGAAGATCTCTCTGCCCAGCTGTTATGGAGAGATAAAGGTTCAAAAGTGTGCTGGGAGCAGAAGGGCAGGGAAGGAGGAATTATGTAAGAAAGCAACTCTAGCCAAGTTATTGGGAACTCATTGTTGAAGAGAAGAGAGAGCCATAAGATAGCTTATAGCATGGCAGGGATTGGAAGAAGAAATCAGTCGTAGGCTGTATTATATTCAATGAGGATGTGAAAAGAAAAGTCAGTGATGTAAAGGTGATACCATCAGAAGGAGAAATAAAAGGGAATGGTATGGAGCAGTATGACCAGAGATGAATCACGAATAGTAGAGGAGACTCAAAAGGATATTGGTGGAAGCTGTGGAAACAGTATGCATGAGGACTAATGAAAGGAAACACCATGGTGGAACAGCAGAGTGAAAGAAGCAGCAAGGTATAATAATTAGGAGGGTGGAAAGGGGGACCAGGATTGCATTTTTGTAAAACTAATGTGGACGGAATTATTTTTTTCTCTTTGTTTTAAAGCAAACACATTCCATAAGAATTGAATAAAAACCTGTGAGTTTGTATAAAAATTAAGGGGTGTAAAGGGTGAGCATTGCAATTTGAACTAGATGCATCTGTTCTGATCAATAATTATTTTCCAGGTATTCCCAATTACTATCTCAGGCCCTCATTTCCAGCTGCTACCCTTTCCTCCTCTCTTCTCCCCAATCTTGTGCTACCACCCATCATTCACACATCTCGCATTCTACTCTTCCAAAAGCTGACCACAGCCCAGTATTCATCACCCAGTTCTCTCCTCGTCTCTTAGTCCATTCATCAGATCCTTCATCTTGTGTGTGACTTCCTATATTTCTTCCCAGAAATGTGTTTCCTCCTTCCCAAAATCCTTGCCACTGCCACATGCACATACTTCAGCAGACCTCCCAATCCGAAGAACATCTTGATCCTCAAGTGCTTTCCTTCTGTCTCTTCTAGACTGCTAAGTGGATTTTTCTGATGCTATAGACTCGCTGCAAAACATGTAGCATGCTTCCAGGCACAACCACCTATTCCAGTCCTAACACAGGGAAATCTTTTCCTATTGTTGCATAGGCTACTTGAAATATGACTCAACTCATTTACCAACTTACCTATCTTTTGTGCACAGCTTCTTACGTCATCCTCTCCATTAAACAACTGTCCATCACACAATTAACAGGTAAAGCAAACAGATTATATGTCCATCCAGTATCAGCACATGGTAATACACATTTTCAATCTCTATACCTGTTTTACAGTAAGAGCTGTCATAGTTTTTCCTGATACAACTCTCTCTTCAGAAACCAGCAGATGAGAACTAGCCTACCAGTACTTCCTAGACACCAGGAGTCCCCCTGGGCTCAACCTCTGATAAGACTTCACCTATAAACCTGTCATCTTATCATAGATATAGATTACTTTTTAAAATAATTTTGCTTTTATTTATTTTTATTATTTTAACAGATCTAACATTTATACTTTTTAGAAAATTTATTCATTTTATTTTGCTTGGCTGGTTATAACAGAAATTATATTTTCTCTCAATTATCATTATTCAATGTAACTCAGCCCCCCCCCCCCCCCCGGCCACCTCTCCACCCACTCCCACCAACACCACTTCAAATAATTCATCTCTGGCTGAGTCATATAGCAGGTCTGAATATACAGACATCTTTCCCCTGGACATATGTTTTACCTTCTGCATGACTAGAGTTTATTACCAAAATATTGTAATGTTTGTTAATGTCTTTGTGTTTTTCCTGCCCTTTCTGCCTTAATCTGTGGTAAGTGATGTGCTATTTCCTTTATTCCACCTTGTTTTGATACAACATTACTTTTGCCGTCTCTTTGTTTCTTACTGTATAACTACCATCCATTCAAAAGTATCAGGACACCTCTATGTAATATGGAATTGAACTCTAGAAGACATAGGCAGACACCAGTTATGTAAAAGGAGGCAGGGTGTATTGTGCTGTCAGAAGAGAAGCAGTAACAGAGCTCAATGGCTTCGAATGTGGACTAATTGTTGGATTGCACTTGAGTAACAAATTAATCAGGGACACTTCAACCTTTCTAAAGCTGACCAAGTTGACGGCTAGTGACGTGACTGTGTTAGTGACGTGACTGTGTTAGTGACATGATTGCAAATCTGAAACATGAAGGAACAACCACAGCTAAACCAACACCAGGCATACCTCATTTAATGATGGACAGGAACCATCAAGCATTCCATAGGATGGTTGTAAAAAGTCAAAATAAATCTGATAAAGGACTCGCTCATTAGTTCCAAAGTGCTACCAGCAATCCGGCCAGCACAGTTAGTGTGTGAGGGGCACAAAGGTTGGGCTGCTAGTCATAAACCAATCATTTTTGTAGGATTTGAGATTTGTGTATTCATAAAGAACGTTACCTGTCACCAGGTGCAGTAAAATAATATGAAGGTGATGGTGTCATGGTATGAGGGTGTTTTTTGCGGTCCCCCATTATGCTTAAGAAAACTCTAAATGTGGATGTGAGCACCTTTTAAACCATTTTTTACTGCATAAAGCAATAGTTTGTGGTCAATAACATTTCTGTAATAGACTGGCCTGCCCAATTCCTGCCCTGAACCCAATGGAACACGTTTTGGATAAGTTATTAAGTCGACTTTGCTACAGATTCCAGTGTCCAATGTCACTACCTTCTCTAGTTTCAGCTCTTGAGAAGAAAAGGGCTGCCATTCTTCTACAATTATTCAGACACCTGATTCATAGTCTCAGCAGCAGAGTTAAAGCTGTGATAAATTCAGTGGGTGGACCCACTCCATATTAATGCCCAACAATAGGGAACTTGGTACTGTAATGTCTAAATGCAGTTTCATATAGTATATACCTGCCACCAGCAATTCAATTTTTCGTCCACCCCAGTGAATTTTATAGACACAGCATGATAAAATGCTTAAGGTGGTATTATAGAAAGGAAAGATGAAGTTTACCCTGTATGATTTCTTTCAAAATGCATGTTACTTGTCTTTAAACTAAATGAAGATGCTGACAGTGCATTTGAAATTATTTTTGGAATATTTCACCAAGCATGGTGGTAAGCAGTAATACCACATCCTCACATTTGGGATAAATGAACGTTCAAACCCCATCCACCCATCTAGATTTCGGTTTTGCATACTTTTCTGAAATAACTCCCGGCTAATGCTGAGACGGTTCCTTCAATATTCCATTGCCAAATTCCATTCCGTGACTCCAGGGCATCTGTAATAGAATGTTAAAAGTTCAATTTATGAAGATTACAAGCTCAATCACCATCTCCTTATGACAAGGAGAACATTTAAATGAATTGCATACGTCACCTAGTTTAATCGCAGGCATATACTAAGTTAATGTAGTAGTTAAAGTTCACCATACAAATTACTACAAGCACCATCAAAAATATGACCAATAAGGCAACAAATTTATATACAGCTATTTTAACACAACACACACTGCCAGATTCTAAATGGTTCATGGCAGCCTAAAAATCATACATAATCATCCTGTGTTATATTTGTTCACTTATCGTTTCGACCTGGGATAATCTCCATTTGCACATCAATAAAAATTGTTTTACCATGTTGGTAATTGCACCTGTGATTTATTCCTAAGTTATCCACCAAGAAGACACTACAATGAAGTTTTCACAGATGTACCACTAGATTGCATTGTGAAAACACTATATTTTGATGAGTAGCTTGTATCTGTCAGTCAGTTGACCAGCACAGATGTTTTCACACATGTTGAAGATGATGGAGCTACTTGTTGAAATGCAGTGTTTTTACAACAAAATTCTGTGATACACCTGTGAAGACTTCATTAAAATTATTCGCTGGGAAAGTCTCTATTCTTACAAGAAGACACTGCTTTATTCAAGTCAGATCATACCCTCCACAAACTCTAATAATCCCTCAAATAATTAAATTGTTATTGACAGTGTAATAGAAAAACAAAAAATCCTCAGGCCGCTAATACTTATCCCTTTGTATTACAGTTAAATGAAATCTAGGTAAATTACACTGTCTGATAACAACCTCCTTTAATTGATGCTTGGTATTTTAACTGTGGATATCAAAGGATCAGTGGATCAATTCCTCCAAACAATGTCTCAATGGATGGTTACAAAATACAAGAGCACAAATTATGAAAAAACGGTACAAAAATATGTCATTATGTAATTTGATACATAATTTTCAGTGTAGTTGGCGTTGGAGACTCTAATATTACAAAAATCACAGTCACAAAATAAATTAATGTCGACTCAAAATTTACCACCTCCTCCGCCTCCAATTCTTCCTCCGCCTCTACTTCATCCTCCACCTCCTCTTTATCCTCTACCACTTCCACCTCCTTCTCCTCCCCAACATTTGAAGCTTTGATTGCATGGTCATATTTCCTTGCTGATACCAAGCATTTTATACCTACTGCCAGTGTTGTTCTATGTTCTAATGGAGAAAGTGAAATGTGTAACTATGTTCTATGTGTGATAAGTGTATTTTTTGTCTGTGAAATTTGTAGCTTATGAGGTGAGATTGGAAACTGCCCTGACATTTGGTTTGCTGGCTGCAGGAAACCATCTAAAAACCTAAGTCAGGACAATATGTACACAAGAGACTGGCCATGTGGCTTGTGGCTGTCTCAGTTGTACCTTACCCATCAAGTGTGCAGCCCTTCAGCACACTGATCGATACTGGCACAGTACAAAAAATAGGTTTTACACCAATGAAATGTTCAAAAGGATACCACTAGTGTTGGAATATGGGCACCTTAAACTATTCAAAAATCTTTTTTTCAAAATTCACTTTAAATGTGGAAATCTGTTTGTCACCAAAATTTTTAGTAATACTCATACTTATTTCTGTAAGTCAGCTTAGACTTAGTTCATGACATGTTACATCATGACTTTTAATTAAGTCAGAATGTTTCCTCATCATTCTAACAGAACTCCAAAAAGTCACAGGTCCTAGTCATCACCAATATATAGAAAATATTTATTCTTAGACCCTCACAGAACTTAATAACTTCAACATAAAATATCAGAAATTTACTCCTAGAATGCCACGAAATTTATTAAACTACATTATTACAGGGCATCATTGATCCAGACAGTCTTTTATAATACTATATGTTACGCACATAAAGAATTCAAAATAATTCATACCATTGAATGTATTACTTCAATTAGTCATATCAGTTACAAACAAAAGTTTTTTAGTCTCAAAACATCTTTTCACGGGATTCTCATATATTTACAATGAGACACACAGTCATATCTTCAAAGCTGTACCAATCATGAATGTAGTCAAATACTTAATGTACCATGCACAGAATTCTTTCTAACAATACCTGTCAGTGCTTTGACATCATTCCCATTAAGTAAGTATTCGGATAGTGGCATATTGCTCCTTCACTATACTCTGGATAATGGTGACTTTGAAACTGCTTCTAAGGGAAAATAACCTGTCGCTTACCACAGATGAAGCCAGCAGAGCCAGATGAACACAAAAAACACAAAAACACACACTTCACAATATATCACTTAATCACCTTTGTCATGTAGAAACAGAAACACATGACAGAAGAAAAGATGCACACAACTCCAGACCTACCACATGAACGATGGTGATATAAGTGAAAGAGCAAAGCAGGCAGAAATATTTTCAGCAAATTTCAGAAGCCTGATACAGAACAGAGATGTGCCACAGATAAGTAAGGGAATAATTTATTGTGCTTACTATTTTCCCGTTTTCCACATTTACTGCCAAAATGTATACAGTGAAGAAGTGGTATTTCAGTAAGAGTGAAGCAAGTAAATTGAAGTTTCTAAGGAGTAGAATAGGGGTTACAAGAACTGACAGGATGGGTACTGAAAAGAAAAGAGACACAGTGTAAGTGGAACCCTTGCAGGAAAGGATGGGCATGTTAAGAGAATGTGGCAGCATAGAATTGGATGATTATATTGTAGGAGTGAATAGCAACATGGAACCAAGTTGGAATGCCATATGCTGCCTGATCCATAAATATGTCAAGAATTTATTTGTGTGGCAACTACCATGTCTGTGAAAGTTGTTATTGTACAGAACCCTAACTGCACGAGTCTCAATCTACACTTGCCCGGTTTTATTCCCTGTTACTATTTCCCAACACCTGTTTTATTTTTTTCTCTTACAACTTTCATAATGCTTTTCAGTGTGTTTGAGTACTACCTGAGGTGGAAATTCACTTTCTACCATTTCTGCTATTTTTTTCCATTACAAATCCATGAGTGGTTGTTTTAAGTCAATGTTGGCTTTTTCACCCTCTGGCTGTATTATTGTACAGTAGCATACATATTTATCAGAGGTGATTACTTGCTTTACTAAAAAAAATTCTAAGACAGATTACAAGACTAAAATGATATTTTGATAGACGAGGTGCATATCCTGCAGCTAAAAATATTTCATTGCTCACTTGATCTATATATCTTGATCTAGAGTACATTTTGATATTCTAAAGCAATTCTTTTATCATGAACATCAATCTCCTCAATGAAACAAATTGCATGCTTTATGGAATAATAGGGGATGATTGCTTTTTAACAGTATTTTGGGTAGGCTTCTTTCCACTGTTTAACAACTTTGTATTTTTATTTTTGTCTATAATTATGTAGAAATTTTACACTACTACTATTTATACAAAAATAAATATTTAAAAATAAGCAAACATATGTTTTGGTGGCTGTTAACAAATTTACATTGAATAATACAAAAATTTATGTTCTGAGACAGTATCATTTACATAATTTTCTCATCATAATGATTCCTGACAAAGATGTAGTGCATTTTATTAAGGTAATATCTGCTAGCTGTTACCCACTACTATGTCTTCTTGGAAGTGTATTAAAGCATAAGAGGATTCCATAATAATAATAGTTATAAATATTAGCTATAAGAAAGCAGAATATCTTAGTAATGATCTGGATGAATTATGTATTGATAGAATACAGATTAAAAAGGTAAATAATTTCTGCTATTTGGGTTCAATTTTAGAAAAAGAGGAAAAATCAAACTTGAAAATTAATAAAATAATTACTAATGGCTTGTCATATAACCTAAATTTTGCTAATAAATGATCAAAAGTTGTGAGCTGATAATCAGTACAACAGAAAACTAGGTTTAAAATCATTTTTTTTGCCGTTTTTAGGCAAATAATAGGAGTAAAAAGTAACTTTCATCATAACGATTTCTCAACATTGGCGTTATAAAGAGAATTATTTATTTTTGAATAGAAGACACTATCTTCATGTTCAGAGATGCAGCAAGGGATCAGGATGAAAACAACATTTGATACTTAAGTGTGATAAAATAGTACTGAAGACATATTTGTTTATGAATTTTCAAATTCACACGTGGGTAAAAAGATAAAAATAAAAAATTAGCTAGTAAATTCCACAGCTCCGAGTTTTAAAGTTGCAAGAAAGATCTATTGCTCAAAAGAAGTCAAATTTTAGACACACAAAAATGTTAAGTCAGTAGTATTTTTTTTTTTTTTTTTTGCTGATGTTAAGACATGCTGAGGAATTGTAGATATAACCTTTAATTTTCAAGTTCTACAATCTGCCAACAGAATTGTATGTCAACAGACAAATTACTGGAAACTTAGTGCATACGACTTTGAAATTTTTTAATGTTAAGAACAAATTTATATTTTCATCTCCAGAACTATTAGTTTATCAAATGCATCAATTCTCACAATTTTAAATTGAGTACATCATTGAATATCTCATAATGTTCTTCTTTAATTCTCGGGAAAGCGGCATATATAATTTCATCCAAACCTCAAACATTTATAATATTAGGACAGTAGTGATAATGAAAACTGCTGTTATGCACTGGAAATAAAATAGTAACCTGTTTTGCATTTTCTTGTCTTTTTGTGTTTTCTTTTGTTTATCTCCTGCTTTCATCTGTGTTAAGTGAGTGTTTATTTTCCCTATTCTATCTTGTTTACAGTATTACTAAGATTTTACTCTAAATGTTCTATAGGGTTCATAGTGAATTTGAACTAAAGTAAGTGGTTATTCGCCTATCCAAATGTTTAATGTATCCGACAAAGGTGCTATTAAGCAGATACATTAAAGCTTTGGAATGGATAATAACCACTGGTTACAAAAGTAGAAAATTGATACAGCGTAAAACACGTAGACACAAAATAATAAAATTTTCAGCCTCATATTCCTTCTTCAACAATAAAATGAGGTATCTTCCTGATGGAAGTGAGCATCTAACTCTTCCATCAAGCAGCCACCTCATTCAATAGTTGAATGCTGATTATGTGCTCAGGATTATATCCCATCTTCATATCCCATCTTCATATTCCTTCTTCTTTGGAATATGAGCCCCAAACTATCATCTCCGTATGCATCTATGTTTTTCCATGTTCCCATGTCGCAGCAATCTTCCACTTTGGTAAAAGGGTGATTTTCTCTTATCCAAATGCTTATACATTATAGCACCTTTGTTTCCTAAACTCCGAATTTTGTTTCATTTTAACACAGTGTAAAATTTTTCCACAGATTATACTGTTTTATTTATTATTCTCAAATAGCGTACAGCTAATACAAATATTGTTACACTGTGTTAGGTTAGCTATACTTGATCATCTCAGTTAATACATCAACTGAATAAAAGAAAAATACCTTTCCCATGATTATCAGTGCCCCCCTCTCCCTCCCAACAATGTAGTCTCCACGCTTCCCACATCGTTCATAGCTGGCATCAGTCGTGTGGTGAGTCTCGGTGTGTACACAGCTGATTCCCTTAACATATGGCTCACCTCTAAACATAATTCTGTTTTAAACTGAAACTCTGTAAATTGTTCTTGAATTTATTTGTTTATTGCTGCCCTTCTGCCTTCATCTTGGGGATTAATGGGTTTACTTTCGTATCCTTCCTTATTTTTATTGATGAATAGCATTTTCAATGTCACTGTTATTAGAAAATATGAGGGTTGACCATAAAATAAAATTCCTAATGATTTTTCAAAATGAAAAACACGTTTATTTGCTTTGAATTATACATTTTTGGAAAGTTTAGACGTTTTCCTATTTAGAACTCTCCTGCCTTGCTGTGAAGGCAGCTTAGCACCTTTTCTTTCAGCCTCTCTCTGGTTCTGAAATGAGTCCCACCCAGGTGTTTCTTCAATTCAGAGAAGAGATGGTAATCACTTGGGGCGATGTCCGGCATTGGTTGAGGAGACCGGTTGTTACATGGGCGTACATGCGTCGTTGTGACGGAAACGTGCTCCCCCCACAAGCATACCTCTCCTCTCATTTTGAATTGCGTGGCGCATGTTCTTCAGTTTATCAGAGTAGCAGTCTGCATTAATTGTTGTACTAAAAGGCATGAATTCTCCCAATAATAACCGCGTCCTGCTCCAAAATACGCTTGCCATCGCATTAGCAGCAGTGTTTGCTTGAACTTCTGCGGCTTCGGTGACTCTGGATATTTCCACTGGCAGAATTGTTCCTTCATTTCCAGTGTTGTGTAGTGGACCAACGTCTCATCACCAGTAACAATTGGATCCAAGAATTCTTCACCATTGGTTTCATAGGCTTGAAGAAATTCAAAGGCCGATAAATGGTATGTCAAAATTTTATCAGTGGTAGCTTTGCTGACATCAGGGATCATCTCACAGAGCTCCTGAACCACCACCCTCCGATCTGTCAGCATTTCTTCTTCCAGTTTTACAATCGTTTCGCATGAAACAGATGGTTGTCCACAATGCTGTTAGTCATGGACATCATCTTTGAATTCTCTGCATGATTTGCACTTGTTGTATGCTCATACACTTTTCTCTGTAGACTTCACACAATCGGGAATGAATGTCCTCTGGCACAGTGTTTTTCGCATACAAAAAACGAATTACAGAGCGTAATTCGCACCTGGTGGATGAAGAGAGTGAGAGCTCTATCTCTTAACTGCTGCTCAGACAAAACTGAGCGTCACAGACAGTTCACCAGGGTGGGGACTGGGAGAGGAGGGGGAACCAAGCTACATGCCAGTGTTGCCAGATCTTTATTGCAACGTCTTGGGAACCTTATTTTATGGACAACCCTCGTAATTTGTGTTTATAGCATTTTGGAAGTGACTATTTTCTTGCCTTTCTAGCAATTTCTTTTCTGCAGATACTTTCATTGGTTCACTGACATCTATTACTGACATAATGAATGATCTTTCAGTGATTGATTTCTTAGCTGCTTAAATTTTTTTTGCTTGTGCTACTAAAAAAAGTAACTACTTAATGAGTTAAATAATTTATGAAAGGGTCATTTATATCACAAGCCTGATGGAATTTCTACTTATAATTTTGTATATGGGCAAGAGAAAATTTTGGAAGGTCGTCGGACTCTGCAGCAATGCTGTTTAAAGTTGGCAGAGGGAATAAATGGCAGCATTAATAAGATAATGATTGTGATGTTAATCTATTTATATCTATGAGCAGAGTTCCAGGCGACTCCAAATTCCTGCCTGACCATTCAGATTTTGGTTTTCCATGATTTTTCCAAATCCATTCCGATGAAGGCTGGAAGGGTCCTTCAAAAGACCATTGACGAATTTCTCCCCATTTCCTGCTTCTAATGATCTGGATGCTCAAATTCTCGAAGCAAAATAAGAAAGTTTCATATATTTTGCGCCAGCTATTTTTGGAATTGAAGCACACCTAGATTCACCTGGACACTGCCCAGAAAGGTGTTGGATGGAGCTGATTTACCCCTACACTATTTTATTCATGCAATAATAACCATGTGTACCTCTGTTAATTAATTTGGCACCAGCCTTTTCCAGAGTTGAACTCATCAATTTACCTATATTTTCAGAACAAGGTGGGTTGGATGTTGTGATACAAAATATCATTTTGATTTTTGTCCATACTGCATTCCAGCCTAATCACAGCATCTGCTAACATTGCTGCTCAAAAATTGAAACATATACCATACGCACCATACCACATACTTAAATCGGTATCTAGAATCAGCATAACGGAATACTGTTTTTAATGGGTTTTCACACTCTGAAAGTTTGGTGTCTGGGTTAATATCTGTCATATGTCTTAAGAAATAGTGACACATGTATTTTATAAATAATCTGTGGCAACCTGGAAACTGCCGAATTGACTTTGACAGAATTTATATATTGTCAAACATGGGGTATGACTCATTAAGCTGCATCATCTGCTGTTGGAGGTGAAAATTATCTTGCTATGCTACTTCATCTGATTCTGGACCTCAAAATTAGAATTTGTTCTGCAGTAAAGTCTGAAATTCGACTTTGCCCTTGGGAAAAAAAATCCCAGCTGTTCACCTTGAGGTTTTTTTGGAAACCATGGGAAACCAAAAATTGAGTAGCCGGACATGGATTTGACTCCAAGTCTTCCCGAATACCATGCCTGAGCACTACCACTCACCCACCAGGTTGAAGTTTTAATTTAATGTAATTTGTGATGGAACACATGATATTTGGACAATTTCCGTAAACATCCATTTCCACCCTTTTATCAGTGCATCTTCATGGGCAAAAAAGCCCTTGTGTGGATGAAAATTTGGAAACAAAATAGCACAATAAATTGTAAAATGGATAGAAGGTTGATTATTTGAGAAATTCATGTATATTGTGCAGAATTCTTCGCAAAGTACAGTAATTCCAAAACAAGGTTCAGTTGTCCAAAACTGTTTTTATTTCCAACTCAAAAGGCTTACTAAAAAGTTCTTTTCATATTAAAAACCCATCAGTCTATGTGTTAATTATTGTGAATACGCTGAATATATTTTCAGCTCCTACCACCAGATATTTTACCTGTAGAGACTCAGCTGTTTATGCAAAAAGATTTCCTGAAGAACATGATCATTAGTAAAAAGAATAAAAGTTATATTTTGTGGGTGAGCGGTTAACACTCTGGCCTCACATTTGGGAGGACACCAGTTCGTATCCCCATCTGGGCATCCAGATTTGGGTTTTCCATGATTTCCCCAAATCACTCAAGGCGAATGCTGGTATTCTTCCTTCAAAAAGGCCATGGCAGAATTCCTTCTCATTCCTTGTCTCCACCCCCATCCCGCTTCTAATGACGTCTTGTGATCTGCAGCAGTATCATAAATTCTTCTTAAAAACCTCAATGTAGGTTCTGAAGGGTTTCACGTTAAAACCACAAGTTAAATATTGGTTAATGACAGATAGATTGTAATATCAGTCTTATATGTATAACTGAATATCACTTATCCAAAACTATTATAGTAAATTGCTCTTATTGTGAACATTCAAGGCAATGGTCAGACCTTACACAAAAAATGTCATTTTTTATTATTAACTTGAGTAGTCTTTTGTATTGTATATAGTTATCCCAAACATAAGGAAAGAATTGGTGTATGTCGTGATATTTTGTTGAAGTGCGAAAGCTTTTTGCAGAATTTTATTGTAAACTACTTTATTTCGAAGCTAAAGCAATGGTCAGAGATATGGAACATTAAAGGCAAAGGGCAGAGAGATTGTAGTTGTACTGCCAGAGATTGTGGACAAAGAAAATCTTTCATCTTTTCGTTATGAAATTTTGCATTCAGTAAGGACATTTATAATGTTTAAAATCTTGATACCTCAAATTTATGAAAAGAGCTGGTATATACTGTAATATTTTGATGAATTACCTTTTATTTAGCTTCAGTGTAGGTTCTGAAGTGTGTAATATATGGTGATTCCATCTTTGATGTTTTGTCACAGTAGGTTTGGAATTTGTCACTACGGTCATGTAACATTGAAATCTGACTCATGCCAAACAATTAAAATCTAATCCTAAACTTTAAAATGGTGAAAACCCATTAATATCTGCTCATTAGTATTTAGTTTTTCTGGAACACATATACACGGGCTTCGTTTTATAGATATGGATAAAACTTAATACTCGTATATCCATTCCAGAAAAACAGAAAACTCCACAAAAGATTTCAATTGCGTTTTCACCATTTTATAACATAAGATCAGACTTAAAATCTGCAATATATCTTACATTTCTAAGTGATGTGATGATAGAGCAGTCAATGAAGTTCTGTATGTATAATCAGAAACACGAAAGATGCAAATCCTAAATGTTGCATATTCCATAGTGCTATAAACTTGCATATTTCGTCAAGTTATTATGGTATATACTTGTTCTTTCCTCAAGTTTTACTATTCAATCCTAAATTTGCTTATCAAATGTGAATTTGACATGAAGAGACTGCATAAATTAATAATTCTGTTTCTTCTTTGCTTCTTGAAGGTATGATCTGAAGCTGCACAGCTACAATCTTTTATGTTGGAAGTGAAATTATATTAACTTTTCACAATGACTGACATAAATCTGATGGGTTTTAACATGAAAGTGAACTATTTAAAGCCTTTAGTGTTGACATTAAAAGGAATTTTGGAAAATAACTCTGGATACTTGTTATTGAAATGAAGCTTTTTTGGTAACACTGTAGATTGCAACACATTCAGCATTACATACATGCCAGTTTCTCCTACAATATAGTATTTACTCATTTTACATTTAATTATATTGTTCAGTTGTATATTTCTATGTTTATAATATATTTTAGATAGATGATGCAATTATTGCTGACTTATTGTCTCCTCCACATTTCCTGAAAGCATTTATTTGGTGATTGTTTCACTTTTCAGTTCCTATTGCTGCACAAATGACTGGGGTAATTTTAATGAAATCTGGTACATGTTTTTTAGGTGTCTATAATATATTGTGGCAGTAAATCAACCCAAACTCCTATACTGGGAGTTAATCATTCAAATTCATAAAGCAAAATTAGTATAAATTTGATTTAGAAATGCAGGAAATAAAAACACATGAATAGATTTTGATGGGATTTTCATAGCAACAAACCTGTCACTCTGACTAAGGAAATTGAATTGAAAGCTTAGGATCTGACTTTAGAATCTGCTGTATGTCTATGATGCTATCTGATCTGCAGCTGGAGCCTGCTTCATGTTTCACTCATTTCTGCAAGATCTCAAGACCCGTCTTAATGCCTAAGTAGAAATACCTCAGGTTTCTCTTCCTAATGGCCTTCTTCACTAGAATTTCATTCATAAAAAGTTGAGAATGAAAAATTGTAAATTCTTCTGTAATCTAATCCTCAGAATAATAATACCCCTTTCCCCCTCCTCTCAGTGTTTGGGAGGCCTGTTGAACTTTCATTTTTTTTGGTTATTATTTATTTAATTTTTTATTTCGTATTTTTGTATTCATCTCCTCCCCTTCCCCCAGAAAGATTGAAGAGAATTTGATACATGTTTCAAATTGTTCAACTAAAATTACCGTAGGAGCAAATCAAGCTCAACTGCACTAGTACCATCTGCTAGTAATTAATAAAAATAAAGAAAAGTTGATGTATTGCTTCATAAAAGGATAATTATCTAGTAATTTATTGTATATGCACTTAAATATTAATATGTGAACTGAAGTATTAAAATGAAAGATTTTTCACATTATAATTTCTGTTCAGTTACCACACAGCAATTCGATGAGTTATACAATATTTAGGATAATTATGTTTACAACTGGATTTTTAAAATAAATGTCTATTAAACAGTGGGCTTGTAAACTTTCAAAGTGGAATATTTGTTTGTGCCTCATCAACACACACACAGCAGTGTTATATTAAACATGCCTCATCTCAGTCATATAACCCGTGAACTTTATCTGAACATCTTACAAATTCGAATACAGAAACTTATACGTACATTGAAATCTGCCATTATGTTGTTCAGACTAGCATGTTAAAAATGTTAAATAGGTGTAATTTCTTGATTGAACATAATCAATAAGAAACAATATATTTTGGGTACCGACAGGTAAAACAATTTAAATGATGAGAAATGGACAGTTTGCCTGGAAAGTTTCTTAAGGTATTATTACCACTTTCTGCACTCAGCCTTGCAGTTGGCAGTGCAGATAGTCTCAGGTTTTAATGTTATCACATCCATGCACTGTGAGAAGTGATTAAGTGCCCCAAATGACGCAAACATTTATACATGGAACTGCTCTCTAATGCCATTGTGGCTTAGTTCTGATATTTAATATTGAACCATTCTCTGTTCCTTTTATGCATACAATTGTATTCCTGATATGCATACCATATTATAAAAGTCTCTTCTCTGTTAGCTGTACATCAGCTTGTATGTGTTCTGTCTGATAGCTATTACGTTTCATCAGAATGTGTCTGACCACTATCTATATTTTTAACAAAATTACATCTACCCATTATCTATACATAGATCAGAGTGATGTCTGTCCACTAGGTGTACTTGCGATAGAATGAATCTTTCGTGGCTTCACCCTGAACTTCTCCGTTGAAACTTCTATTTTCTCTATGTGAAATGGCTTTCGTCAGTCGAGTAAATTTTACAATTAGCGTAAATGCAGTCTCAATAATTGTTGTTCTTAATTAATTACTTCACACATATTTATTCTTCATCTTCTTACATGATTACTGTCTCAGTAATCAGTAAAACCATATAAATCCTGAAATTTTTTAGTACCAACAGTAAAGAATAATGTGTAGTCTATTCACAATATAAATTGCCTAGTAGGAAAACAAATTGCTGTAGTACATTTCAGTACATGAATTATGAAGAAATGAGCCAAAAGATCATATAAACAAGCACATAGAACTCGGGTGAAACCACGTTTGAATATTTTAGTGATAGTAAAGCACTTATGTAACATACAATTGCTGTAACATATAAAAATTCAAAGGAGGGATGCATATTTTTAAAACCGGTTGCTGCAGCTCATTTATAAATGTATAAAATTTAACTTAGAATTTAAAAATCTGGCCGTCAAAACAAACTTTCCATGAAATCTTTCTGAATAACATGATTAGTCATGTTCATTTTTTTAATGAAATTTTTATTCTTGGACAGAAAGTCAATACCCTTACTATTAGGAAAGTAGAGTTCCTTACAAATGTTTTTAAATATTATCTTATCCCTTATATCATTTTGTACTGGAATAAATAAAGGCCTGAATGGGACTGAAATATTTCAGGAGAAGCCCTAACAAGATCAGTGCAATCACATGAAGTGAAAGTACAACTTTTATTGAGTTCTGTCAGTGCCACAAGCAGCCATGTTTATTGCCAACAGTGAGTTGTATGAACTTATAACTGGGCATGGTGCTACTGACAGTACCAAAATCACATATATGTACTTACTAAATAGTGTTTTTTTTTTAAATTATACCCTGTTATATAATAGGCCTGCACCTATTATCTCTTCTGGGCCCATATGGAGGATATAATTCATGTGGCTTTTATCTAGGATTATAGGACAAACCAACACTTACCATAGCAGGGAGTGCAGTGGCACAGAAACAAAGAACTCCCACAAATATATAAAAAAATATTCAGGAAAAACCCTTCGTCAGCAGGTTTGATGGTTATGAGCTTATAACTGTTTCTCCTGTTTCAAGATGGCCTTGCCCAATAATTATATGTACAGTAGAACTCCAATTATCTGAATCAATTGGGACCTGACCCCATTCGGATAGTCAAAAATTCGGATAATTGGATTTTGTCTGAAAAAATGTCTATTTTAATTAATTATCGTATGTATGTTGAAATGGGAGAAAAAACTATTTTTAAAGAAAAACAGCTTTTTAATTAATCAAATGAAAAGACAATACTTTTACATGTTAAGTGTACTTACAAGTGCTGTACATTAGTACAGGTATGTACTTACCGTACTGTAAATACAGTAATAGTTATTGCTTGCTGACCATATCGGTCAAAGTAAGCTGTTTGACTGTATTCATCCGCTCCACACTGAGAAGTTGCATGTGGTCACTCTCAGGCTGACACTCCATGCACTTCAATGCAGTTTTAAGGACAGCAAATGCTCGACTAGTTGATGGTTCCACTGTCTGCTTCAGCTTCGACATAGAAGTCATCTTCTTCCTTGACACTTTCTCTCACACTTTCAAAAAATTTGTCATCATTTTTAATTCCATACCCAGGGACTGACGAATCTATATCTACAGTATTAACTTCTGAACATCAAGGAATTTTCAAAAGAATGTTCCTGATTTCCTGAAGTGACACATTATCCCCATCTTCTCCTGCCTCTTCCCTTTCTTTTTCTTGAGCTTCTTTTTCCTTTCCTTCTCTTCTTCTGTTGGTATGCCTTTCAACTTGTTCCAGGCACGTCTTAATTTGACTGCCTTAACTAAGCTTCAAGCTTCTGCCATAATGTAAGTGCAATCTTTCAAATTTATTTTTTTGTCGTTAGGCAACACACCTTCTTCGCCTTCGCACTCCACCAAAAGTTTCCTCAAAAGTTGCCTTCTGTTATGGTGTTTAATGGTTTCGATAACAGACTGGTCCATTGGTTGCAACAATGTGACGTTTGGCGGTAAGAAGATTGTTTTAAACTCGCCATTCCCACTTTCCAGTAATTCTTTGGTGGGATGAGTTGGTGCAATATAAACAACCAAAAGCAATTTACTGCCTTCCTTTCCAAGAGATTTTTGGTGTTTTTTCACTTCATGGATAAAAAATTTCTCCATACCACTCGGTAAACAATGCATGCAGTCATCCAAGCGTAGGGTTAGTTTTTATAAAAGAGGGGATGCTTTTTCAGCATTACATTTCCTGTATTAATTAAAAAAAGTGATTTCGGATATTCAGCGATTCAGATAGTTGCAAGTTCTACTGTATTTTTATGCGTTTTTTTTTTTTTTCTTTTTGCCCCCCCCAATGTTACCTGCTTTGACAACTGTTGGCATCTCACTTTATCCTCAATCTAGTTACACAACACACATTCCTTCCCATGTAGGAGGAGAAGAATGAATGTTTACCAAAATGAGATGCAACAAGTGAAATATAGGAGTATAATTAAGTTTTTGGGACATGTGGAGACTTAAATGTTCTAGTTCTTCACTGGAAAGAAAGAAAAAAAGAAATAGCAGTAGAAGGTAGCAGATATTTACACACGCTTCTTTAATTAAAGGAAGCTTCATATGAGTGGTTGAACAAAGCACAAGGAGGCAGAACATGTTGGATGTCTTTGTAATAAAGCCTGATAGTATCCTTGTAAATTCTTTGGCAATAGAGTGAATAAGTGATTATAGAACAGTTGTAAGGGATATTACGAGACAGAATTGAACCATTGACCATGGATGGAGGGTGATATGAGTTTAATTAAAAGGAGGCTTGAGTTCTGGAAATCTAGAGGTATTTTAGGGAAAGTTTCAGGATGTAGGAGGAAAACAGTATTTCAGTATGGAGTAGGTGAGAACAGTTTAAATAAAAAGTAAAAACAATGGAATATGTTTATCCAAAAGAAAATATTTAGGAAGAATTGCAATACTGCCATACTGCGTACAGTTGTCATGTGTGGAGATTGAACCCCACAGGGGCCTGGTACGCAAGTGCCAGTTACAGGTTTGGTGAACCCGCGGTGCCCGAGCTGGAAACTTGTGAGCGCTGCAAGTTTACCACACCATAAACTCCTACCAATCTTCAACGACCACTGTAGGGTGTAGCAGTGGAATGTTGTGTGCCTAGGAAAATGGGGATCTTGGCTTCATTGCCCAGATTGTGAGGACGGAACAAACCTCTATAAAAAAAAAACCCTCAACCTCAAGGCCACACTCGTGCCAAGGAGGTTAATGGGTGATGTGGAAAATCACTTGCTAGCGTGCAACCTCAGGGGCACCTGCGCACCCCTGTTGTATTAGAATTTCTTCTTAAATTGGTTATACTCGTGGGACCCAAATTCAAGCTCACACGAAAACCAATAAACCCTGCGGTACGGGTGTGCCACAGGCTAATATAAATACACCCAGTTCTAAGAAGCGGGTGAGGGTCGATAGCCCCCCTGCTTTGGAAAGTAATAGTAACGGAAAGTTTGTTTGCTTGCGAACGCTTTTATAGTGATGCAAATGGTGGAACGAACCTTTGAAAAAGATTCAGCTTTTTATATTTCAAAGGGGTTAGAGGGTCTGGTAGGTACCCTGAATTTGGTGAAAAAGCTAAGGAACGGGACGCTGCTGCTGGAAACAACAACCAGTAGGCAAGCTACCCAATTCCTAAACTGTCAGAAGCTCGGGGAGTTTTCCATTACCTGCGAACTCCACAAGTCCCTAAACAGCAGCAGAGACGTCATCACCTGCCGTTACATAATAGATATAGGGACTGTGGAACTCGTTAAGGAGTGGAAAAATCAGAAAGTGGTCGAGGCATGTCAGATCACACAAAGGGTTAATGGTAGTATTGAAAAGACTGCAAACTTCATCCTGACATTTGACACTCCAGTACTGCCAAAGAACATCAAAGCAGGGTACATAAACCTGAATGTCTGTCTGTATGTTCCGGACCCGATGCGCTTTTGTCAGTGTCAGCGGTTCGGACATACGAAGGCAACATGAAACGACAACCCCACCTGTGGTAAGTGTGAGCCGGGCGTTAGTTGCACGCTACCACAGGTGTGTGTCAACTGCTCCGGATCGCATCCTGTCTGGAGTAGGGAGTGTCAAGTGTATCTAGAAGAGCGCAAGATACAGGAGTTGAAGACAAAAGAGTGGATTCCTTATGCAGAAGCAAAGAAGAAAGCCAAGTCGCTCGCCGCTCCAATTTTTGGTACAAGCTTTGCTAAGATGGCTTCAACTCCCATCAGGAAACAAAGTACTGCTACTCAGACGTCCGTTGCAGACAAGAACACCAGCACAACATGCTCATGCCAATGCAAATTCGGCACAAAAACCCGTAAAGGTCGTAATATCGGAGACCGTGGACATTGGTAGTAGTACGTCTGCAATTTCGGCTACACCAGGAGCAGTCACTAGAAGTCCACCACCAGCAGCAGCTGTCAAAGTAGCGCCACCTCCAATTCCACCCCACACTTTGACAGTTGTAGCATTACCATCTGCTACATCAATTAATGGAGGCAATCAGAAGATCCGGGGCCCGAAGTTTAGGCAGACGGACCCAACTCAATTCGTTAAATCTCCCTCTTCATCTCCTCCCAGAACACCTGGTAAAAGGGAGAAAAACGGAAAGAGGGCAAGGAAGAAGATGGTCAAGGACGTAGTCGGTGAGGACACCGAGTCGGAGACGTCTGACTCTTTGGAGCCAGAGGAAACTGCAATGCTGGTGGATGAGACTGGTCCCGTTCCTCAGCAGACAGAGACCGAGGACCCACCCAAACCGGGGCGGGTGAAATTAAATCGGTAGGATGGCTCCCATACTCCAGTGGAACATCAACGGTTTTATGGCTCACAAAGAGGAGTTACATCTCTTAGCACGGTCGGATCCTTTGTGTGTCTGTCTCCAAGAGACACACTTCAGACCAACACGTCAACCTGTGCTAAGAGGTTTTGATGTTTACCAAAAGGACGATACCAAGGGTGATCGAGCGAAGGGGGGGTGGCTGTGTTTGTACGGAACACTGTCCACTCCAAACCTGTAGCTCTTCCATCTCTCTTACTAACAGTAGCAGTTAAAATACATGGACCGGTGCAACTAACTGTTTGTTCCTTATATCTACCGCTGGGATCACCAGTTGATTGTGGTCAGCTGGCTGATATCACTCTGCAATTCTCTCAACATTTTCTCCTATTGGGAGATGTTAACATGCACAATGCATTGTTGGGTTCGACCAACAATTGCCCCAGAGGTCGAGAGATTTGTAGATTATTGGAGCAGGAGGATCTGCGCATCTTAAATACCAGTCAGATGACACACTTTACTACTGCTTCTGGTTCGTCCTCTGCCATTGATCTCTCACTTTGCTCTCCTTTAATTATGGACTGCATGCATTGGGAAGTAACCTATGTGGAAGCGACCACTTTCCAATTTGGTTGCACGTTGAGTTTGAACATGGCATAAGAACTATGACACGGAAATGGAATATCAGCAGAGCTGGCTAGCAGCTCTACAGCTGGTCAGTCACCCTCGAACAGCGCCTGGACATCGATAATAAAGTGTCTGTGTGGCAGGTCGTGGGGCGCTGACCGCGCCTGCCTGCTATAGTTTTGTAAAGCCTTTGTACGGTCACGTTTGGAGTACGGTTGTATTGTCTACGGTTCGACATGGGACAGTTATCTCTGTATACTGGATAGTGTCCACCATGCAGGAATTCGTCTCGCCACAGGTGCATACCGCACCTGTCCAATACCCAGCATTTGTGCTTAGTCTGGTGAGCCGCCGCTTTCCATCCGCCGGCATCTCCTCATGATGCGACACTATATACATATTGCCGCAACTCCTGGCAGACCCGTGTACGACGTAGTTATTCATCCTAACTTTGAATGGCTTTATACCAACCGCCGAAGAGCGACTAACCCGTTCAGCTACCATACAATGGCTTTATTAGAGGAGTATGGGTTTGAGCTCCCCTCTTTTTATCACTGGGGTTGGAGTAAATCTCCTCCCTGGCTTTTAAAGAGGCCCAGTTTTAGAACTGTTGTGGTACAACAAGCTGTGTCCCACTGACAGTGTTTATATCCAAACTTTTAGCGATGATTTAAATCAGTTTCGCGATTTCAACCCGGTATACATGGATGGGTCTAAGCAGGCTAACGGAGTAGGCTGCTCCATAGTGTTCCCTCGAGCGACTTATAATTAAAAACTGAATAGTTGTTGCAGTGTATACACTGTAGAGTGTTATGTTTTGTTACAGTCGCTCCAGCATATGAAAGTAAGTTGCGGCACGAAGTACATCATATGCTGTGATTCCCTCAGTTGTGTCCAGGCTATAGGAAGCATGTACCCTGCAGATCGTCTTGTCCAAGTCATACAGGACACCCTCCAATCTTCTGAAAAGGAGGTTGTATTCTGCTGGGT
This sequence comes from Vandiemenella viatica, assembly GCA_031002005.1. Taxonomy (NCBI): domain Eukaryota; kingdom Metazoa; phylum Arthropoda; class Insecta; order Orthoptera; family Morabidae; genus Vandiemenella; species Vandiemenella viatica. The sequence continues at coordinate 170,253,740 of JARYHS010011408.1, read as the reverse complement.
ACCTGGTCATGTGGGAATCGGGGAATGAGGCAGCTGATGAAGCTGTCAAGTTAGCCTGCAACAAGATCGGAGTTGACTTTGATGCGGTCCCAAAGTCAGACCTTGCCTCGGCAGTGAAGAGATTTGTTTTTGATGTTTGGCAAAGGCAGTGGCTGGAATTTGAGCATAATAAGCTCCGGCTGGTCAAACCAACCGTTCAGTTGTGGAGCAGCTCCTTCCAGCTGGCGAAGAGGTATGAGGTTCTCCTTATTCGCCTCCGTATAGGGCACTGTCCTCTAACTCAGTTTCCTTCTCTGCCGAGAGGACCCTCCGGAATGTGATGCTTGTGGCGTACTTTTGACGGTACGCCACATTTTAACCGAATGTGTACTGTTTTTAGATTTAAGGGCATACGTTGGCTTAGCCAACGATCTGTCCCTTATTTTAAACGATGACGGTGACAACGTGGCTAAGGTTTTAAAGTCTTGTAGCTTGGCCGGTCTTGTCCCAAACATTTTGGGCAGATCAGCCTAAGTTTTAGATTGGATTGGTGGCCTCTTACAACGTCCAATCCATGTACTGTTCTTACTTGTGACCTTGTTTATTTGGCTGGCCTATACAGCCAGCCAGTTAGGTCATTGTTTTAAACTGGTTGGCGTTTTACAGCCAACCAGTCAATGTATTTATTTTTATATTTTATGGCCGGTTTACAGCCATAGATCCAGTTTAATAGTTTATGTTGCTGTCTGTGTGGTCGATCTCTTTACAGTCGGCCATGCAGATGGATTTCAGTCTGTATTTTAGTGTTTTATTGTGCTGCCTCTGTGGCCGACCCTTCTACAGTCGGCCGCAGAGACGGCAATTTTTCCACGTTGTCACACCAGGTATTAGTTAGGGCACTAGTAACCTCAATGTTGACATGCCCTAAAGCCCGAAAAACAGCAACAACATTAATCTCTATTATGGGCAGCGTCCACATTTTTTTTTAATAAGATGACATGTACCAAACTGTACAAGCATATTCCACTGCAGAAAAACAAAGTACTACTGAAAATATGCTGATTATTTGAAACTAGGCTTCCTACTTACTGCTAGTTGGCTTCTTAACAATAAAGATCTTGACTGATGCCTTATGTTTAATATTGAGACAATGACTCTGATTGGGAGCCTGTGTATGGTATTTGTGTTTAAAATAGTTTTCCAATTCAATATTCTCCCATTTAATCTTTAGTTTCAAATTACTGTTTCAAATGTCAAAAGCAAAGACTTTTGTTTTCAATTTGGAAAGGAAAGATAAAATTCATCCTGTACTCAACAGTGTTCAACTTTGGCGAATGATTGGTATATTTTACCTTTTTTTCCATATTAGTACGTCTCACATTATTTCTTTCTCCTCCATTGTTGGTAAGAATTAAGTTTTTTTTGTACCTTTGGCTTTACATTGGTGTAAAACAATTGATTTCTCAGGTTTGTGCAGTTGTCTTTATTAATAATAACTGGATTTTCCAGAATTCCATGTTATTTATTTGCTTATCTATTGTTTTGGCTGACATGCTGTAGCCTGTATCAGAGATACTATGTTTGTTTACATATCAAAGAATGCTAAACACCACAGCGTATTAAGCTGCAGTCTTCATTAAAATTGTTTGTTTTCTTCAAAATTTCCGCTGCCTCCTTAGTTTTCTCTCCACAGCGGCCTCATGTCTTGCTCAGTGTTGATGGCATTGAGAACTATGGAAGATTTGTTAATGCTCCTTTGTTGATAGTGGTGGATAAGTTCTTCAAGCACGTCCACCACAGTGTGACATGTCTCACTGATGTAAACACTGCAGAATTTCATAAAAGCCCACAAACTGGTGTGGTCTTTTATCCAGCCAAGCTCACAGTAAGCCTTATAAACTGTTCACATTTCCAACTATTCTAACTGTTTTCATTCTGTTCTGTGATCCTTTGTACATATGAGAGAAAGGTGAATTTCCATGGAAAATTAGTATCATGGGACAAGTTGACATCCTCTATTTGGTGTTTCTTAAAATGCTTCTGATGTTGGATTTGTGGGTAGGCATTGGACTGAAACATTCTTGTGGGAGTCTCCATTTCTTTCTTTAGACTTTCAGAGTGAAATACTTTCCTTACTCTTAAGCTCAATGTCGTCAGTATGCTCCTCTTCCTTACCAGATGATGGTGCAACATGACATGCAAATATCTATTAGTGTGGATCACCTTGTGGTACACAGTATGTCCCAGATGTCCATCATTATCTTTATTTACCAGAACATCAAGAAATGGTATTTGTGCATTTTCTTCCACTTACACAGGAAATTGGATTTTCAGATGGGTGCTATTGAAATGGTGTAAGACTCCTGCAGGCTCTCTGTGCTGTGAGGTGAAATGAAAAGGGTGTTATTGAAGTATTGTATCTGCTAGGCTTAAAGAACAAAAACGCTCATTGGGCGATAAAAAATGTTCACAACACAGGGTGGTTTCTTTGAAATGGCCACAACACATTATTTGCATTGTGGAACTTACAAAAACAGCCAGAACATATTGTGGCTAACTCAAAATAACCACAACACGAAATTGGCATCATGGCTCTTATGATATTTTACCACTGCACATTGTGGTTGTTAAGAAAAGCCACAATGCATTCTGAACATTAGCTGATATAACCATGACAGGACGGTTCTACCTACACCTTCTGGTTTGTTAATTAATAATTAGTGGATGTTGAGAAAATGAAACACACTTTTTCAGTATTATTTATTTATCTTTAATCAGTATCTGATATAAGTAGACAAAAAATTATTAAAACAAATAAAGTTGGTACCAGAATTGTCAAGAATGTTGCAGAATTATTTATTTTTAGGAAAACTATTACTGTGATATTTTACTGAGCCTGGTGGGTGAGTGGTAAAGCTCTAGCCTCACATTTGGGAGGAAATGGGTTTAAATCACCATCCAGCCATGTAGATTTAATTTTTCTGTGGTTTCCCCAAATAATTTTGGGTGAATGTATTAATTTAAAAAGGCCATGACCCCCAATTTTTTCACATTCCTTGCTCCCATTCCTTCGCCACATCTAATAATATGAATATTGACGAAGCATAAAAAAAGGTTGTTATTTGACACCTTAGGAACTCACAAGTGTTGATGTTTCGTGAATATGTTCCCTTTATCTATGGAGAAAGCATTGAGAATGAGGGATTTGGTGCAAATGTTACTTGAAAGCTCTGTTTAAGAAAGAACAGCATCAGTGTTGAGAGAGTAAGTGCCAAATCCAGCCAAGAGGAATTTGCACATAAAATGATTTCGTTATCCAACTCAAAATTGCCTGTAGTTGAAATTGATTCTAATGTTTTAGTCAGGGTAGCAAAGGTTAGAGGATGTGAAGCTCCCAGAAATTTTTTAGCTGCTGTTATGACCATTAATTCATTAGGTCTCTATCAGTTAGGAAACAATGAAGGTTTTCTCAATTGACTTTATGCTCTTAATGAATTTACAATTTCATAGAGTAACTTTATTGTCATTCAGGACATACCCTTAATGCCTTTTAACGATTTGCATAGCAACTATATTATCATCTGGAATTCAGCAAGCCTTTACAATGTGTCACTGTTAAAGATACTGCATTGATAAAAAAGGCAAATGTAGGTGAAAGAACATAAAATGTTACTCAAAATGTTGCAGTAATATTTCTTCTGTAAATAAATAACTCTGAAACATTCTTGATAATTTTGTTACTAATTTTCTTTTCTTTGGTAATTTTACTGTGAACTTACATCAGATAATGATTAAAGATAAAGAAATTATATTGAAAAAGAGTGTTTTATTTTCTCAACATCAACTTATTATTAGTTATCATCCAGAAGGTGTAGTTGCCTTCTATCTGTTGTGTTGTTTTTGCATCAGCTAACGTTCAGAAGGTGTTGTGGCTTTTGTTAATAACCCCAGTGTGTAGCAGTCAAATATCATAAGAGCCACAGTGAAAATTTCTTTTTGTGGTCTTTTTGAGCTATCCACAACACGTTTTGCCTATTTTTGTAAGTGCCACAACACGAATAACGAGTTGTGACACTTTTAAAGAAACTACAATCCATTTTGGATTTTTTCTTCATAATTTTTTTTTTTACGCTCAGTGAGCGTATTTTTTTTTCTTTGGGCCTAACATATCCACCTTCCAGGTCTTAGATGCACATTGTTAAACACCTACTTTTTGGATAATTCCTTTAATAAGGCTACAAGTGAAAGTGGTTAGCCCATAGCCACACCTTCAAGTTGAGCCTGTAGGTGACTGACTATCACACTGGCAAACAGTTGTCTTAAAGCTTAATTCCATGAGGTCAGCCCATTAAGTATAAAGTCTATGAACAAGAAGTTTGTCACGTATTATCAAAATTACTTCGTCTTCAGGCATGTTAGTAAATATTAATACTTTATCAAAACTCATCACGGCATCCATGTTCTCTAGCATCAAATCGTCGATAATTTGTATAAAGCGAACTGAGTTCTTTACAGCCTTCTATAAGGTGTTTCATTTCACTGGCAACATAGTGGATATGTGGATAAGTTTACTGTGTTTAGCATCATTTGATAAAGGGCAAATAGAAGCGCCTTGAAAATTGTGGTGATACAGAGTTAAAGTTTTAATAGTTGCAGTTAGCATTTCTTCTGTCCACTCAATTTTTTTGTCTTCATTACCAGAGAATTGTTGAATGTACAAAACTTCTGCATGTGCGTAGTCTTGGATGATTATTTGTGTAGGTTAATTAATTAGAAAAAGACAACAATCTTGGTGGCAAACATGCTCACTTGCAACCTACATTTCTATAAAAATAAACTTATTTGAGGTGATATTAATACCAAAATGAAAACAAGACAAATCAAACCATTACTTAACAAAGTTGATGGATGGAGGGTGTTGGGAATTGATCTTACTCATGAAGAAATTGATGGATATGCTTAAGTCCCCACAATCATCCCAGTTACGTGAAACTAATGAAGGAAAGGCATCAAAAATGATTGCAAGAATACTGGTGAGAGTTAAATCCCAACATGTGAACAATTGCAATAATGTGATCCATAGCTGAACAAAATAAATAGGGGGAAAAGGCTGATGCATTTGAACTAACTGACATAATGGAACATTATAATTTGAAAAGCATTATACTCAAATTCACATACAGGTGTCACCCAGAATTTTCAAAGGCAGTGACAGTTCGTATTGTTTTGATAGTTTGGCATAGAGCCGTTTTTATCAGGATCACTCGCGTGTGACCACAGCACTCATTGATGAAAAAAGTGAATTTCAAGTTCAAAGTGTGGTGCTGTAAAATAATCTTATGAGACTTATCAAAAATGTTTTTCCAACCAGTTCACATTATTCAGTGAGTTATAGAAATCTTTTAAGCAGATCAAAAATTCATTTCCTGGTGGTATAAAGAGAAAGGCCACTGTACTGCAGCATAAGAAAACAAAAAATACAGTTCCTCTTATACACCATTTTACGCTTTTAGCAGGCGTCATATTAATTAAATATTCCACTTTTTTTTCGGGAATCACACTGCTTTAATTGATGGTTAAATGAAGATCAGGTTTCAATTTTAACTAAGGGGTTCAAATTTGCAGTGACTCCACATAAAATTCTAAAAGAAGAAGTGATTGTCGGTGTAGAACAGGCATTACAGGGAATTCCAAAGTTGGTAGCAGAAAATGTAAGATTGGATGTGGCCACTATTTTAAAGAAGGCAAAACCCCCTAGGTCCAATATCACCGCTAAAGAAAGAAAAGCATTACATGAGTTAAAGAATAACCCGAACATAATAATCTTACCTGCCGACAAAGGAAACTGCACAGTTGTTTTGGATACTAATACTTATAAAGAAAAAATTGAGCAGTTATTAGTAGATAATACATACAGAAAATTGAACAAAGATCCAACAGAAAGAATTGGAAAGTTGACCAGGGTACTTGTGAATAAATTAAATCTGAAATGGACAGTGAAACAAACAGTACTAATCAGCAATCCGGTGATTCCACTCTTTTATGGCCTTCCACAAATACATGAGAAAGACTTGCCTATACGTCCAATTGTTAGTGCAATTGACTCCCCAACATATGGATTAGCTAAGTTTTATCGAAAAAACTAGAACCCCTTGTAGGTTGCACAGAGAGCTACATCAAAAATTCGACGCATTTTATTGACAGGATACAGAATGTTACCCTCTCACGTGACAATCTTCTTGTCAGCTTCGATGTAGTCTCACTTTTTACCAACATCCCAGTGGAGGAAGTTATGTAGATAATAAAACAAGATTTTGATGACAATTGGTGCCAGCTGTTTCATCTTCGTTTGAAGACAACTTATTTCCAGTGGGGTAACAATTTATATGAACAATTAGATGGACTAGCTATTGGCAGCCCCCTCTTTTGGTAGTAGCAAATTTATTTATGGAAAAATTTGAACGTCAAGCCATTTCGACAGCTAGAAACAAACCGTGGATCTGGTTTAGATACATAGATGATATGCTTGTGATATGGCCACACAAAGAGGCGGGGTTAAAAGTTTTTCTGGACCATATTAGCAGCATCCATCCAAAAATAAGGTTCACAATGGAATTAGAAACTAATGGGCAACTGGCTTTCTTGGATGTTCTGGTGAAAAGAAAAGAGGGAAAATTAACACACACTGTGTACAGAAAACCTACACATACAGACTTCTACTTAAATGCTGCATCACATCACCACCCAGCTCAAAAAAACGCTCTGATCAAAACCTTATTTTGTAGAGCAGAAAGAGTAGCAGATAAAGAGCACATACAAGAAGAAAGGAAACACCTACACGGGGTCCTACGGAAGAATACGTATAGTAGTCGGATAATGGCCAGCGTCTTAAGCAGTAACAAGAGGAACAATAAAGAGGTACATGGAGAGATAACAGAACAAAAGAAGAAGGCATTTTTACCTTACATAAAAGGAGTCACTGACAGGATTGGAAAAGTGCTGATGAAAGTCAACATTCAACCAGTCTTTAATGGCAACAACAAAATAAGAGGCATTTTAAGATCAGCAAAGGATCGCAGACCACCATTACAAGCAAGTGGAGTATATAAGATACCCTGCGATTGTGGAAAGATGTATATTGGCGAAACTTCCCGAGCGGTTAGTGTAAGACTAAAAGAACATTGTCGTCACGCAAGACTTGGTCATACAACAAAATCAGTCACAACATCAGATTCAATGAGAGAAAACAGAAGTTATAGCACAACCCAAAGGTCTTCTAGAACGGAAAATAAGGGAATCAATAGAAATCTTCAAACATCCCAAAAATTTCAATAAAGACGGTGGCTATGGCTTAAGCGAAACATGGAAATGTGCACTCGTGGACATTCGCAACACAAAACCTCCAACGACAAGGTCTCTGGAACAGTTGACATCTGCTGCCGGTAACCAACACAGTTAGCTTAGCAATGGAGTTGTGTGAAAACCACACTATTTCGTATCTGGAAACCCTGATGAAGGCACCAGGTTGGGCGCCGAAACGTCAGTATTGAACCATCAATTAAAACAGTGTGATCCCCGAAAAAAGTAAGTGGAATACAGTTCCTCTTAGCTTATTTGCATTTTGGGTATAGTTTATCCTATTTTATCAATTAATTAACAAAATGCTGAATGAGGTAAAGGGAATGTTTTTAGTAATACATTAAGAAGGAAAGGATGCCTGACTGTACCTGAGAAAGAGTTTTTCCCCAATATTTGATCATTTACAGAAGTAGCTAGTTTCAAAATTGCATTCAGAATATTTATTATTATACAGCTTGTTACAAAAAGGTATGGCCAAACTTTCAGGAAACATTCCTCACACACAAACAAAGAAAATATGTTATGTGGATATGTGTCCGGAAACGCTTACTTTCCATGTTGGAGCTCATATTGTGGGCGGCTGTGATACAATACGCCATTCTCCAGGGCTGCATCAGCGCATCAGGGATTCCATGCGACGGAGGGTGGATGCATGTATTCTCGCTAACGGAGGACATTTTGAACATTTCCTGTAACAAAGTGTTTGAAGTCACGCTGGTACGTTCTGTTGCTGTGTGTTTCCATTCCATGTTTAATGTGATTTGAAGAGAAGTAATAAAATGAGCTCTAACATGGAAAGTAAGCATTTCCGGACACATGTCCACATAACGTATTTTCTTTGTTTGTGTGTGAGGAATGTTTCCTGAAAGTTTGGCCATACCTTTTTGTAACACCCTGTATAAAAGTATATAATGCAAATATTAGTTGTGTTCAATGCATACACAATAATTTTAATGATATTCGGTCAAGAGAAAATGGTACAAAAGTCTTCTGGAATTAGTGAGGAAAAGCTGTGAGCCACATAGAAAATGGAGGGAAGGGGTTGTCGAGGCAAAAGCCATGTCGTTATGTGGGGTCAGAGGGTTCAAGGAAGGCCAAAATGGATCCATGTAGCTTATGGATGCTCCCTTAGCTGCAAAAATAATAAAATGTTTCAAGTTTTTTGTAAATTCTGCACCATCTTGCCATCCCTGGTGGTAAGCTGTTCCTCTTTCTTTCCTCGTTTACCATAACATGTATAGAATGTGATCAGACTTGGTGTCTTCATTTCTGATACACTCATCATGTGTCATTTCTTTACATTAATAAGATATACTATAATATTGTAAAATGTGTTCAACTTTCTGTATTCATTGTTTCGCTCCTGCCTTAATCTGTGAAGGTGATGCGTTTTCTTTTCCTGTCTTTCCTTATTTCCATTGCCTCAGTATCATTTTAAGTGAGACGTATATTAGGAAAAAAATACATTGTGAAGCAAATACATTACGCTTTAGAATAGGAGAATAATCACCGGTTACCAAAGTTGAAGATTGCTGTGGCATTGAAACACAAAAAAAGTACACGAATCTATATATATAAAGATAGATGTATGTATGTATGTTCTTCATACAAATCCAGTGTTTTCATCCGATGTCGATGAAATTTTGCATACTTATCCTTTCAAACAAGGAGAAAAATACTGTCTATATTTGGTTGAAAAATTATCGGTATAAATAATACATGTTGTCTTATAATTTTGAAAAATTACTGAACGGCGATAGACAGACGCGTTGGATATGTGGGTCTCTGTACTGGCTTTCCATATAGCGGTCAGGTAGCTCAGTGGTTAAAGCTCTTGCTTACTAATGTTTGGATTGTGGTCTCTGGTTAAAATCTCTGTGGAGGCAAAGATTTTTAAAAATTGTTTTTGATCGTAAGAGTCATGCCTGGACCGTCGGTTATTCGGATTGAATGTTAAACTGTAGATATCTCAAATTTAGGATGCAATGGGAGGCAAATCGTAGGTATTCTTGCAATGCGGTAGGTGTGCACTTTTTTACGTTATATTGATCCCTAAGGGTTGATTCGCAGTCAGTGTGTGTGGTCTGCAGTAATAAAACTATAAATGTGGAAGTAAGTCTCTGTCTTTTTGTTACATTTTGACGACTAAATGCCTATACCAATATTGACTGAATTTAACAAGAAAATCTGTAGAGAGGACACAGAACATTCTCCCTCCCCCCCCCCCCCATCCCCCCTCCCCGCTATAATTAACAGTTGTAGTCACAAAATTTTGAGAACTTATCGAATGGTGATAGAGAGACAGATGTGTGTGTCCGTCTGTAATGTTATGTTGGTTGCTCAAGCTGTGCTTTTCGCACTTTGTTAGTTTATAATTTGTTAATAAATTTCGTGTCGCGAGAAAACGTATTATTTAGAATAGATTCATTTTTCCCCGTCCTATTACTTTGTGTCTGCTTAAGTGTTTCTGGCACTAGTTTATTTTTGCCTTCTTTCTGACATGCCTTGCAGGCGTAAATAGACCTCAGTTGTAGCTCTAGCACAACACGAGCATGCTGAAGAAAGAAGAAAAGTCCAAGCTGAAATAAAGCTGCTCTTTAGTTAACACCCCCCTCCATCCCACATTCAATCATCTTCGTTTGTTTTTCTGTTTTTAAGTATGTTGGAAATTAATTCTTTTTAAGAGACAGGTTCGACGGTAGAATGATATAGTGATGGCTTTCTTGTCATATTATGCCAACTCGGTGTTGTTTGAGACCATCCTTCGTCTAGGAATGACCGTCAAAATAAGAGAAATCAAGGTCAGAACTGATTCTTTTCTATACTCATCTTTTTCTCAAGTGATTAGGGAATCAAAAAAGTAATTTTCAAGCCATAAGCTTAGAATCCAATTGGAGTAGGTTTTGAGAAACTGTTCTGGGCATCCTGATTTGAGTTTTCCATGATTTTTCCAGATCACTCCAGGAGAATACCAGGATGGTTCCTCAAAACAGTCGACAGGTGTCACCTACCATATCCCATATATCCCTTCCTACACATTGAATCCCTTTATCAAACAATAGAGTGAGTTTTTAGTGTGGTAGGGGAAGGATTTGTGTGTGAAAGGTTTACATTGATTTTCTGATTTATTATTAATACTGCTCAGGAAGAAAATTTCATGTCACGTAATATGCAGTATTTCTGAGAAGCTTATTTTGACAGTTTTGTATTATGAGCTTTGATTACTTACAACTGAAATAATGGCAAAAATCATTCCAAATTACAACTAAGTGGAACATTTCTCACATCCAGAGATTGTTGTCTTATTCCCTGTATTAAACTATGTGAATATATAATAGAATTTTGGTAGCTACAATTAGTTGTTTGCTTACATTATTTTAACACAGAATTTTTTAGTTTCTGTGAATCTCTTGATTATGTATACATTTTGCTACACTGTAGAACAGGGGTGGCCAACCCGCGGGCCGCCTTGAACATTTTTCTGGCCCGTGAGATCCAACACACTTTTGTAAAATATGTTGATTTTATAATGGCCAAAGTAGTGAAAACCAATGTATTAAAAAAATACATTATTTGTGCATCCATATATTCAAAATTAACTGTCGAAATTATGTGAAAAAATAACTTTGTTTTTAACATAATATTCTTGCGTATAGATATGACAGATATTGGTAGTATTATTATTATTATTATATTATATATATTTACATATAAGATTAATAGTAAATAGCAATAATAATAACTCATTATGTTTCAATTTTTCAAAAATGTCTACATTGGGTCTATATCTAATATATGGATATATAATATTATATGCAGCCCGCGGAGTTATGACGCATTTCCAAAGTGGCCCGCAAGATGATTTGGGTTGGCCACCCCTGCTGTAGAACATACTTGAAATATTTATTTAGTTATGTGGAAATGAGTTACATTATGATGAAGTTAAAGGCTGTGCCTAATGTAGGAGATGGAATAATAATGTGAAATTCTTTGACAGTTTTATTAGCATGATAAAATATTTTGATTTTATACTTTATATTTTACGTTTAATTTCAGGCAAATCCTGCCATGAAGTCGGCTGTAAAAACTGTAAGTAATATTTCCTAGTTCAAATTAATTTTAATTACTGTAAAACTTGTGTCATTCTGATTGAATTAATATTTTCGATTTGTACTATTATCAGGGAGATTGCTTCACTTAACATTCTATATACAAGCCATTATAATTGCATTTCTTTGTGCCTGCCTTTTTTTGAGCTTCATTATACTACATACAAAAGAAGTATCCAATTTCAAGGTGTTGTATTTGATGAACAAAACATGTTAAAAAAACATGTATATTCAATATAACATCAAGTTTTTGTTTTCACCTTTAAAATGTTCTCTGTCTTTCATGGGCTGCACTTACAATGTAAATGTGATAAACAAAGTCATCCCAGACTCTGTGCTGTATATCCTTTGGAAAAGTTTTCACAGCATTTTTAAAATAATTTTTCTTCAGTATCCCTCCCTAAAGGTTGGGAAACATGAATCTTTTGGTGTGAGATCTGAAGGATAGTGGTCCAAATATGAAGTGCCAATTGTCAGGGTCCAAAACGTCTTGAATATTTATCATAGATTGTCCTTGGGGTCCAAAACATCTCAACTATTTCTTGAAGATTGTTTACCAGTTGCATTCACATGAGCATAGTGGGTGAACAGTTAATGTCCTGGCCTCGCTTTCATGAGGATGCCGGTTTGAATCCCCACCAGGGCATGTGGATTTGGGTTTTCGGTGGTTTCCCTAAATCACTCCACTTATATAGTTTGTGAGAAATAAAACCTGCTCATTCATTTTTAATAACCGTGTGTTTTATTTCATTTAAATGAGTTCCAGAAATACACAAAAAAGTACTCAAAACATTTTGTCAGGGTTATCACCATTTTAATGTTTAGGATCAGACTTAAAATACACAGTCCAGTCACATTAATGTGACCACCTCTCAAAAACCAGAATAACCACCTTTGGCAGAGCGGACCGCTGTGAGGCGTGCAGGAAGAGAGTCATTAGGTTTCTGAAGGTGTTCACTGGGATGTTGAGCCATGCCAACTCCAGTGTCCGTGGCCAGCTGCGCTAGATTACGTAGTTGAGGATCCATGGTGCAAACAACCCGATCGAGGTGGTCCCACAGATTCTCAATTGGGTTTAAATCCGGTGAGTTTGCAGGCCAGGGGAGTAAGGTAAACTCATCCTGGTGCTCTTCGAACCACGCACATACACTGCGAGCTGTATGACACCTCGCATTGTCCTGCTGGTAGATGCCACTATTCTGAGGAAAAATTATTCGCATGTAGGGGTGGACATGGTCCGCAAGGACAGATACGTACTTGTGCTGATCCATCATGCCTTCCACAATGATGAGTTCATCCAGTGAATGCCAGCAAACCTTTCCCCAAACCACAATGCTCCCTCCTCCACCCTAGATCCTTCTGGCAATTGTTGCAGGGTGTTTGCTTTCAGACGTTTCATGCCGTATGCGCCAACGTCCATCTGTAAATAATTATACTGCAACACAGTTCTTTTGCCAATGTTTTAATTTAAGCTGTGCATGACGTGTTTCGAGAAGTAATTCTCATTTTTAAACTCATTATTATTACATTTTTTGATGTGAGAAGTGCTTGTGTCAGTTTCTGCTGGACATGAGTAAAGCTTTCGGTGTGTTTCGCTTTTGAAGGCTTCTTAAAACACGGCACCACATTAACTCACGTACACATCCTCATTACATTAAGTGGAGGTACTAGGCGATATACAATGTTTGAAAGTTAACGTATGTAAAGTTGTAGTGTTATTCATCAGTATAAATTAATGCTGTGGACTTAGGGGAAACAAAGGTGCCGATTAAAAATGTAAGTAATAAAATACGGTAAACAATTAAATGGAAGGAGCTAAGTAGCGAAAAGGAATAACAAATTAGGATAGGGTAATGCACCACCACTTACCTTTAGATGATGGATGTGGGGCGTTAACACACAGAAGTGACAAAAACACACATGATAAAGTAATTTTTAGGTCTGGCCCTTTGTCAGCAGGAGAACATATGGGGAGAGGGTGTTGTGAGAGATTGCCTCACAGAAAGACCAAATAATCAATATATATTATAAAAGTAAGTGAATAATGTGCGTGCTGCTAAAACTAAAAAATCAGTCCCGGTACAATCAGGGGGGTTATATCCCTTATCCATGAAGAAGGTTCCCATTTTTACCTGAAGGGCGTGCTGTTGAGGTGCTGGAAGTTTCACCCTCTAGAAATTTCTAGAATAGTCCAGAACAATTGAGAGTATTCGGAGCATTCCAGAATGTTCTGGAACATTCAGGAACATTCCGGAACATCACAAATTATTGTGGAACAATCCAGAACACTCGAATGTTCTGAAATGTTCTGGAACATTCTAAATGTGTTGTGTTTTTTTTTTTTTTTTTTTTTTTTTTTTTTTTTTTTTTTTTTTTGTATGGTTGGGACTACCCTTTGGTGGGAGTATATAAAGCAAGATCAGTCAAACATCACTTTCTTATCAGTGACGAAGGGAAGAACCGAAAAAGAAGTGAAAATTCCAAAGTGAGGGCAGTGAGTGAGTAAAAATAAACAATGAAGAAGTTTCCTGCTTTTACTTGAAGGGTGTGCTGTTCAAGATATAAAGGCTGTACAGTAAAGTATGAGTAGTCAAAGTGATACAGTGACTAAAAATAAATCGAAAATAAGGTCCTGAAAAGTGTGTAAAGGGTACTTAGTGTATTTGTTAATAAAATTTTCATTGATTTATATTTTATACAATGACCAAACTTAAAAGCAGATGAGATCTTGCCAGTTCTGAAGCAAAATGGCGAAAACGAAAAGTGAATAAATGAAACTGTCCAAGAGTACGAGGTACGTTTATGTTCAAAACGAACGAGAATGAGCACCGTGAGAAGCAGAGAAACTGAAGAACAACGAAATGAACTAATTGAAGAATCAAGAATTGAGACACATTCTTATAATAAATACTGAAACGCAAGCCACCCAAGAAAATATCACCCTATGAGACATGAGGACGAGGACATGTAAATACAGTACAACCTAACAAATGAAGCATTCCACTACAACCCGACAAAAGAATATAACAAACATGAACATGTTCGTAATCGGAAAAATTGATAACATCTGCCAAAGCAGTGGAGAAACAACAGGATTCTGTTGCATGATTGGAAAAATTTTATTACCACCACTGGAAGCACCTCCGCAAGAATTTCTACATTACATGGCTGGGAAAACTCCAGAATCGAAAAACTTTCTTCAAAATTTAAAAGCGTACAACGCCTGCTTCCAAATGACTTCTTTTGGTGTCACTTCGATCAACCCTAACAGACATGAAATCAATTTTTTTTTTTTTTTGTCATCCAAGGACAAAAATATCACAAAACAGGATCATTTGCTACCACTACTCAACGGAAGACCATAAATTTCTGCAAGTATATTTAATCAGAAATGAAGAAAGAGAAATTGATCAACGATAGACAGATATCGGTGGATTGAGACGAGAAATAATCCAAGATGTAGAATAGATCTTACACGAATACAATCAACTAATTCACATATTCAAAACAGCACTAGACCAAATAATTTTCTGATGGACTGTAAAGTTATAATTTGAGCCGACAAAAGACCTCCTGGAGAATACCAAGTTGCCATCATAATTGTGGACAGTGAAAACACAAGCCGTGACATATATGTGCAACGAAGAAGAGAGGGACTACTACGCATTGCAGAGAGACACCATTCATATGATTCCCTACAATGTACATTAATATTTCTGCCCAGAGAGGACGGATATCATTTTAATGTGAAACAAATCCAAGGTGAAACAGTCACTTCCAAGGAGTTCTATGCTTACGCTTAATGATCAGAGACAATGAAACATACAAACACATTCTCCGCACTTGCCTTTTATTCCAACAATTCTGGGTAAATATGTATGCAAAAATAGAAGTGGAACGGATGCTTTACATAAGGCTGAATCAGAAGAAGCTACACACGGAAGAATACATCCACCTTTCGAGAGACAACCATAAATTACAGCAACATTGATGACATTGGGACAATGTTATTCATACCTTCATCATACATAGGAAGTCTGAGAGACATGCACAAATACACTTTAAGTTGCCATGACCTATGTAAGAAAATACGGACGAGCTGAGCTCTTCATAATATTCACATGCTACTAATCGTGGCCAGAAATCAATAAACACAAAACAGAAACAACAAAATGGGAAGATACATCAACAGTAACAAAGCAGCGTGGCGGATTTTTGGTTTTCCCATACACGAACGTGAACCAACTGTGCAACTTCTAGCAGCAGATTTGGAGAATGAACAGACAGTTTACTTCATAAAAGACACTGCCAGAAAAACTGCAAGCAAACCACCTCAGAACACCACAATAACCAACTGTGCCAAACGGATCCATTCATGAAAACATTACTGTATGTCGACGTCTCTATCTATTATATGTGTAACAGAACAAGAAAAATCTTTCAACAACAAAAACAAGGAATTCCAGTAGAGGATAATCCAGGAATCATGAAAACTGGCGCACTAGGCCCAGTATACAACGTACATCTGAACAACGCCGAATGTTTCTACCTCCGCATGTTGCTACCAGAGACACAGGGACCAACAAGCTTCACAGATCTCAAGACTACTGCCGGTTACCTATGCCAAACATACAAAGAGCATTCCAACACTTAGGACTGCTAGAAAATGACAACCACTGGGAATTAATGTTACAAGAAGCCTCAATCACAGCCTCAGCTGAACAAATCAGAGACTTATTCACCATAATTCTAACAACATGTAACCCATCGTATCCAAAACAAGCTATGGGACTCCTTCAAAGAAAATATGAGTGATGACATACTGTACGAAATCCGACAAGCTCTTGCAAAACTGGCTATCGAATTCAACCTAGAATTCGCCTAGCATATAAATGTTTATCAATAAAAACCAGACCTTAATACAACTTGAAATGCCAGCACCACGAAAAGATGCTTTGGTGTGCTAAACTTTAAAATTACAAAAGAAAAAAGCTGCAACATCAACATAATACTTCAATACATTGCTCACAACAAAACACTCCTCAACAACAATCAAAAAAAAAGATACGTTATCGTGGATGGGATCAACAACAACACTGGTGTAATTATTTACTTGAATGCACCGGGAAAAAGTTTCTAATAAATATATTGCTGGCAGAAATACCTGCTAAACAACAGATATTACTTGCACTGGCATCATCCGGCATTGCAGCCACACTCACGGAGGAGGACGAACTACCCATTCGGCCCTACAACTACCGTTGAATATAGCCGAAGAACAATTCCTGGTATGCAAAATCTCCAGAGGATCTGGATGGGGTGAACTTCTAAAGCAAGCTAAAATTATCTTTTGGGACGAATGCACAATGACATACAAAAAATCACTTGAAGCCATAGACAGAACGTTACAAGACTTGTGAGGAAACTCTGAAGTGATCGGGAGGAGCTCTACTCATACTCTTGGAACGATTTTCAACAAACACTTCCAGTTATCCCCAAATCAATACCAGCAGACGAGATCAATGCATACTTAAAAATATCACATCTCTGGCTACACATACAAATACTGCGACTAACAAAAATGGTGGTGGAACACTAACAAGACACAACAATGACACATTATGCTCAGAAACTTGTACATATCCACTGACCAGGCGACAGGCCTCATTGAACTCAACAATGATTTTTGCTACATAGCCACTACTGAAAACGAACTCATCAACCAAATTTACCAAAACATTGTTCACAAGTATACAGATCTGGAGTGGCTATTTCAAAGGACAATTTGGCAACTAAAAATAATATTGTCGGTGATATACACTTTAATATTCAAAAGAAAATTCCCGGTAATGAGAGAATATACAAATCAATCGACTTATTGGTAAACGTTGATGAAAGTGTCAATTTCTCTACAGAATTTCTAAATTCTTTGCAAATGCCAGGAATGTCATTACACTGCCTTTGACTGAAAATTGAATATCCGATCATACTACTCAGAAATCTGAACTCACCAAAACTATGTAATGGAACAAAGATGATTGTCAAACAGTTTTCGAATAACAACATCGAAGCCAAACTTATGACTGCAGACGATAAAGGATTCACAGTGTTTATCCACAGAATACCATTGATCTGTACTGAACTGCCATTCCAATTTAAAAGACTGCAATTTCCAATCAAATTAGCCTGTAGTTTTAACAATTAACAAAGCGCAATGACAAACTTTAAAACATTGCGGCATCAGCCTCAAAGATTCTTGCTTCTCTCATGGACAACTAGCTTGGTCTAGAGTAGGAAACTTGAAAAATTTGTACATATATACCCCGGATAACAAAATGAAAAATGTTGTTTATAAACAATTATTGTAAATAGACTAAGTTTCAATTTAAAAAAATTACCTCTTATATTTTAAAGTTTATCCTTTTGTTCCAGCTACCACACATGTCTTAATCAACTCAAAACATTCTAGTTGCTAAGATTGTTCAGAAACAGGAGTAACATAATCCTGGAGTAAATAGAATTTTTGGATTGGAATACTTTATCAGCTGTACAAAATTATACGCACAGATTGGGAGTCAGATTTCAACTAACAGCTCACTGATCAGTGGCAGATAACTTGGGTGAATGGTATGAGAAGGTGGCAAGGGAAATTCAAATTAGAATAGCAATGAAAAATGAAAGAAAGTGAAATCAAAAATAGAATTGAACAGACCCAGATGAAAAATATATGGGAAAAAATCACATATGTTATAATTGCAAAAATGTTAATGAACTTATGAGTTGCTCTTACCAGCTAGGGGTCCTACATTTACATTAAAAAACTGACTGTCTAAAAACTCATAAATAAGATTACGTTTGAAAAAGGGCATTATTAAAACTTCTAAAATTTTATAGATGGCTGGACAAAAGGATGGGGAAGTAAATGCTTGTTGAAGACTTAAAATGTAGATATTGTGGCATAATATTTGATACGAAATTCAGTTCGTGTAACACATCTTAGAATTTCGCATAACGAAATTAGTTTCTAAGATAGCGAGTTCAATTGAAGTATATGGTACCACCCTCTTAAAGCCATTCTTCCAGTTAATTTTAATAATAATCCCAAGTAACATGTCCAACATAAGCATAAATTCAAGTATGAACAGTAAATTCAATAGTTATATTCATTTAAACAGCTGTTGAGAAACTTAACCTCAGATTTGGACATGCAATATCATATAACTTTGCTAAATCAATATATTTCTTTAGTTCAGAAGATATTTAGGTAAATAAATAGCCAGAAGATGATTAAGTTTGTTGTTAGAAGATCGTACTTAGAGTCTAAACATGTTTAAAAGTGATTTGCCGGTTTAGAATTGTCACGTAATTTTCCACTCCAAAACCGAAGTATTCAGTAATTAGAAAACAGTTAAGAAGTCAAATGATAGATAGAAAGTAGCTTAATTTTGGTTAAAACAACATATTAAAATTTTAGAAAGTTTCATACATTTTAAAGATCTTTTTTGGATTTAATTTGGTATAGCAAGACATGTGCTTCATGTAAAAGTTAAATATTTCAGTCTTATTCGGGAATTCATGAGAAGAAATTGTGTTCAGAGAAAGTTTATTTAAATATAAAGGTTTCTGAAAAAGTTTTATTCCAAAATATTAAAGCATTTGATTTTAATAAAATAAAATATGTTTTGGCGCCAGAAACGCTTGCACAAGTTCATCTCAAATTTGATGCGCATTCGGGAGGAATAATATTATAAAATACGTAATAAATCAGCAAATATATTTAGAGATTCCAAATTTTTACAGTAACCGTATTTTTCAATATGGAAATTTGTTTGAAGCTAATTTCAAGTCGATATTCTGAATATATCAAGTCATCAAATTTTGTTTTCGACTTTTATCCCACTTTCAAAATTAGGTAAAACACTTTATTTGATATCAGATGATAAATGAGCAATAGGAGAATAGAATGACATTTGTTTCAGCTTGATAGGAGTAATATTTCGAAAGTTACGGCAATCACATTTTTATGACTCTTTTCTGGCGAAACTATTTGAGTTACGAAAACTTTTATAATAACTTGATTTGATGTTTGTAATAATATCTAGCAACTACCAAAATTTCAGAGAGATAAGATTATTTTAGTTGTCAAGGTCAAATGGTATTGCGAAATATTCATCAGTAACTGATCAGTTTCGTGGGAAAGTCGGAGAAAGGTTCTTCCCACTGCTCACGCAGCATTGATTCTATAAATACCCCCTCCAGAATCTACTCTCTCCCCAGACTAACAGCGGCAGTCTCAGAGTACGTTACAAGTTATGTAGGGCGTAGCTAGGTTGGGCTCGTGGCGCAGCAAATTACCAACTTGCGCGATTATGGTTGAATTTGAAAGTCATGGTTAAAATCAAGTAAAACCTCATGTAGTTAAGTAACTGTGGGGGCGTGAGGTTTGGTCATGCTCGAGTGGTTAGTCAAAACTGCAAAACTGTTTTCGGAAAATTTGATTGCCTGTGCAGTTTTTTGACTTTAAAATTTTTAATGATTATATATTTATTAAGCAAGAATGGACTAGTGAACATAATTTGAACTTTACCTTTTCATAGTTTTTGGGTTAATATCTATGTGGCGGCCAAGTCATTAAATAAGTCAGAACTGTCACTTCCATAGGCTACGCACGGTTATAGCTGAGATCAAGTATTTATGCTAACCCCCAGCATAAGCTAGTTCCTCACACTGGCCAGGTAATAGGAAAAGGTTTGAAAATCCTTCACTTACTGAAGAGAGTGATGAGGGGATGTGCCAGAGAAGTGAGGGAATTGGGTTACAAAGCTTTTGTCAGATTATTGCTTCAATATGGTAGTGTAGTATGTCGTCCACTTCGGTCTCAACTACAGAAATTAGAGTGGGTGAGAAGAACGCCTAGATTTGTTTCTAGAAATTATCACTGAACACACTCAATAACTGATTTGATAAAGGAGTTGAAATGGGATTAATTGGAAGGCAGGAAGAGGGCAAAGCCTTGGTAGTGTAGAAGCCATATATTTGTGATGACACTTTGAATGATATTGGTGGAAGATTTAAGAGAGATCCATGCAGAGAGAAGATGACCATGATCACAAACTGTCACTCGATTTCAGGCATAAGGGTGTGGAAAGATTCTGTTTTGTAGCTAAAGCGTTTAGTGATTGGGGGAAATTACAAAGACAATTTACGAATAATTTATCCAAAAAACTGAAAGAATTTAAAGTTGATGTTTGTAGAGGGTAAAAGTAGGGGCGTACAGAAAATGGTGAAAAATGGGTGTGTAGGGAAATTTCCACAGGAACACGCACTTCATCGCGATTAAATTAAAGGCTAAAATTGTGACAAAAACATTACTTATAGTTAACAGCAGTCCTTGCAGGGTGTAATGAAACAATTCCAGTTTGGTATAATTTCAGTTTCTTTTTAGTGATGGTCAGGTCTTGTTAAGGCAGCTCGGACACACCTGAGGGATGACTATATTCCAAAGGGATGTGAGCAAGTCTGTGTTAATATACAAAGTACAATGACTCTGAGTGTCGCAGAGAGAGAAGTGAATGTTTGTGTGAATAGAGTAAAAGGTATCAGAAGTACAATTCAGAAGTGTAAATTAAAGAGAGGAAGGTTGTGACTAGCATTTGGCCTGATAAATAAGGATTTTCAGTGTGGAAGGACAAATAGTTATCAGCAAAAGATTCCACCGTCGCTTTGCATATAGTGTATAAACAAGACATTCTACAATCTTGGTCAGTCAATGTTGCAAGTACATACTGTACAGTGTTGAGTTTCGAGTATTTGTCGCATGAACTGATTCACATAATACAATTCATAAGCGCCGTGAGGTTAACCCAGTGTCATGCTCCATGTAAAGTTGTGTCCTATTTAAATCATGATAAGTTTTATTTTTGCTTGCCTGGTATTGGATTTGTTTAGATCTTTATCATTTCGTGTTGAATTCATTCTGAGTAATCCTTTTAATGATTTGATGTAAAATGTTATTTAATAACAAAGCCAGGATTTTCTTTTAATAGTTTTGTTGTGCACTAAATTAAGTGATGTGTAAAAGATTTTAATTAGTGAGTACCATAAAATAAATAAATTAAAATTCGTAAAGAAATAAAATAACCTATTTTGATGGAAATAAAACATTATAGTTAATAGATGTACTATCATCATCATTATCGTTGGGACCATCTCCAGTTTCCCGGGTGTGGTTTACGAGCCTTGGTTGTTATACACGATTGTTTTCCACCTTTTTCTG
Organism: Vandiemenella viatica; assembly: GCA_031002005.1. Lineage (NCBI taxonomy): Eukaryota > Metazoa > Arthropoda > Insecta > Orthoptera > Morabidae > Vandiemenella > Vandiemenella viatica. The sequence goes on along the minus strand of JARYHS010011408.1, from coordinate 170,232,017 downwards.
TCCAGGAAGGTTTCTCTGTCTGTGATGTACTCCCAATTCCAGCCTCTTCTCTCTACGTCCTCCTTCAGTTGGTCTGTCCATCTTCTTCTTGGTCTTCCCACTGGTCTTTTGCCCACTATCCTTTTTTCCAAATAAGTTTTTGGCAGTCTTACTAGTCATTCTCTTCACATGCCCAAACCACCGAAGTCTTGATGACCTAAGTCTCTCTTCCATGGATTCCCTTAGCTCTAGGTTTGATCTAATTTCATCATTCTTTATGCGGTCAAGTCTAGTTTTCTGGAGGGCCGTTCTAAGAAACTTCATTTCACATGCTTGGATCTTGCTAAGGTCCCTTGATGTTAGTGTGCATGTTTCCAAAGCATATGTGAGAATAGGAATGAGATATGATTTGTACAAGACAATTTTTGTTCTTCTGGGAACCTTCATGTCCCATAGTAAGCCTGGCACGGTACTGTAGAAGTTGGCTCCTTTGGTTAATCTACTCATTATTTCTAACTCACTTCTACCATTATTGGCAATTATGCTCCCCAGGTAGCTGAATTGGTCAACAACTTCAACTTCGTGGTCTTGTAATTTTATATGACAGTCTGTATTCTTTCGGCTTATTTTTAGTGCTACAGTTTTTTTTTTTATTTTTTATTTTTTTTTTATTCCATATTCTTCAAACTTATCATTCCACATCTTCAGTTTGTTTTGTATTCCTTCTTCTGTTTCATCCCATACTGCTACATCCTCTGCAAACACCACTGCCTGTAGATCTCTATTGAATGTTCTTTTTAGTTCTTTTGAGATGTTATCCATCACCGCTATGAACAGAAGGGGTGAAAGGACACTTCCTTGTTGTACTCCTTTGGTTGTACTAAACCATTCAGAGTAACCATCCCCAACATTGACACAGATCTTGCAGTTATTGTACAGCATTTGGATCTTTCTAATGAGGTACTCTGGTATTTTAAGTTTTCTTAGACTTTTCCAGATAGTTGATCTAGGAACATTATCGTATGCCTTTTCTAGGTCCATAAACACAATAATTAGGTTTTCCCCTTTTTCCCAATATTTTTCTACCAGCATTCTCAAGGGAAATATTAGATCTGTTGTGCTTCTTCCATCCCTAAACCCATGTTGTTCCTCTTCTAAGATGGGCTCTAATATTGTTCGTACTCTAGCTTCAACTATCTTTTCCATAATTTTGAGGCCGTGGGATAGGAGGGTAATACCTCTATAGTTTTCACTTTTCCTTCTGTTCCCTTTCTTGAATATAGGAATTATCACCCCTTTCATCCAGTCTTCTGGTATTTGGTTATCATTCCATATTGCTCTGAGGACTCTATACAGCCATTGTATCCCTGGTGGACCGACAGCTTTAATCATGTCGGCTGTAACTTCGTCGGCTCCTGCTGACTTGCCACTTCTCATTTTATGGAGAGCTCTCTCGACTTCTGACCAAGTTATTGGAGTATCTTCATCTATTATCCTCTGACTTGTTTCTTCATCGTTTATCTCATTAGGTCCATTTAGTAGTTTGTCAAAATATTGTTTCATGGCTTCCCTGATCTTGTATTGCGAACTATATTTCCATCAGCTGTCTCTATTGCTGTAATTGTTTCCTTATCCGATCTTTTGTGTTTTACAATTCCATATAACATTTTCATATACCCTTTACTATCCCTTTCCAGTTTAGATGTAAAATCTTCCCAGCTTTTCTCCTTTTCTTCTTGTACAATTCTTTTAACTTCCAATTTGCTGCTTCTATATTCTTTTCCAATCTGCCATTATCTGCTTGATCACTGTTGTTTCTTTTGTAGGACTTGGCAATATCTCGAGCTTTTTTGGCTTTATTTCTTTTGGCTATTGCTTCTTTTACTATACTATAAGGGGCAAAATAAAAACAATAAAAACAGTGGATCAGCTTGGCTGAAACTGGGATTATACAGAGGGAAGAAATTTCTACAGATTCAACAAATGGCTTTTGCAATCCTACTAATGAAAACTTTTCCCACTCAGGGACATGCCATGTGTGAAAACTCCCATGTCATTATAAACTTACTTACAACAATTGTCTGAATTTGTAAAGAGGTATGATAATCATTTGTCAAGATGAATTAATATGTGGAAATGTATTTCCCAAAAAGCTGGCCATTCTGTTGAGACACTTTCCAATACTCATAACAGCAGTTAATTTTTACTTCACCAGCCCTCTCACTGTCAGCAGCAGTTCATGTGTACTTAAGCACTGGTATATTGGGTATGAGGCACTAATTTGGTCACTATCTGAGGTAGCTCTCATTTCCTTCCTTCCCTTTTCCCTATTAACCACCACCAAATTCAGAATTTTTAGTTTCATTCCTCGGCCCATGCAGGAACCACTACTCAGTATAATTGGTGGTGGTTTGTTTTTTCAATAAATTTGAATTGGGTCTCCTGTTTTTTAACATGGCTATTTTGTCAGTGTTGTTCCTGATTATAATTTCCAATATTAATCTTCCCTAGCTTCTGCACCCTTAACTGCCTCTGCTCAGTTAACTATCATTTCTGAAGGAATCTTAGAAATGAAAATTATAAATAGAAAATCTTATAGGCCAAGAGAAACGTTTGTGATTGGTTGGAGTGGAAGGTCACCATGTTGGCCTTTTTAGCATTACTTAGAAAGCTGTATGGATAAAGAGTTTTTTTCAAGTTGCTGTACAGTTGGGGAATGTTTTGTACTAACTGTTAGTGGCTGGAATAATCATTATGCAGTTTTAGGACTTGGCATTGTCTAATTAGGATGTGCATCAAGCAGAGATAAACTGTGGGTTTGGCAGGTTTTGCGAGTCATGTAGGCAAGAGTTACGACTGATGTGAGTGAGTGAATTGCTGGAGGGCAGCTCCAGATTTTAACCTGCAACCATATTGTTTCGGAGATCTGTTATAATTTCAAAAGAAATATTGTGGTTGGTACCAGAGTAAGAACTTTAATAATTTATAATAAAATTTGTTTTCCTGATATTTGAAGTGTTTTCCAATTACTGATGAACAATCCCATTTATTAATCACATGTCTTAAATGGAACTTTCATTCTTCCTGAAATACGGGAATCGTGGCCGTTGAATTAAAAGAGGTTCCAAACCTGCAAATCATTTCCCTAATCTACAGTACGGTACAAACCCAATTAAACCACACACTCTATGTTCATATTTATAGATTGTTGAGAACTCCATAGTCATTAGTGGCATTGTCTAATTAGGATGTGCATCAAGCAGAGATAAACTGTGGGTTTGGCAGGAACTCTTTGCGAGTCATGTAGGCAAGAGTTACGACTGATGTGAGTGAGTGAATTGCTGGAGGGCAGCTCCAGATTTTAACCTGCAACCATATTGTTTCGGAGATCTGTTATAATTTCAAAAGAAATATTGTGGTTGGTACCAGAGTAAGAACTTTAATAATTTATAATAAAATTTGTTTTCCTGATATTTGAAGTGTTTTCCAATTACTGATGAACAATCCCATTTATTAATCACATGTCTTAAATGGAACTTTCATTCTTCCTGAAATACGGGAATCGTGGCCGTTGAATTAAAAGAGGTTCCAAACCTGCAAATCATTTCCCTAATCTACAGTACGGTACAAACCCAATTAAACCACACACTCTATGTTCATATTTATAGATTGTTGAGAACTCCATAGTCATTAGTGTGCTACTGTTTGCTATCAACTACACCAAGATTATCAAGTGATATTACTGATAGCTCCCAACTCATTAGCAACACTTGGCCATTATCACACACACACACAGAGAGAGAGAGAGAGAGAGAGAGAGAGTTTATTATCTCATTCCCAAAATCCTTAAGCACAGTAGCTGTAGACATCACATTGTTTTCACAGTTATAGAGCATAAGGGAGGGAGTGGGCTTCCCAGTTAACGTTAAATTTTTCAGTTTGCAATGATAGGATATGAGAAAACCGTTTCATGCAGAAGCCGATACTGCAACCTAACTCAATAAATAAACCGATTTAAGAGCAATAAAGTCACTCGACATATAATATAAGTGCTAAATAAACATTTTTTAATAGTAAAGAGCCATTAAACTAACCTGGAATAGGGTAATCCTTTATTATCCAATTGGTAAACAATAGACTTTGGTTACGTGACTGAGCATGGTGGTGTAACGGTTAGCATTCTCGCCTCGCATTCGGGAGGACGGCGGTTCGAATCCCCATCCGGGCATCCAGATTTGGGTTTTCCATGGTTTCCCAAATCACTCCAGGCAAATGCTGGGATGCTTCCTTCAAAAAGGCCCTGGCCGAATTCCTTCCCATTCCTTGCCCCATCCTTTCCCGTCTCTAAAGACCTCGCTGTTGGGAGACGTAAAGCAGTTAAAAAAAAATGGTTACGTGATAATTTCACTAATTCTTAACACTTTTCGATGCAGGAAAGTAATTTTAAAATAATAATAATCCGAAAGAAAAATAATTTCAGTAAAATTTCGTAGTTTCAGACCGTGTAAATAATTAAATTTGTAAACACTTCGATAGATAAACTTTCACTTTCAACATTTTTAATAATTTGTTTTCAATAATTTCTCGAACTAAAAAGTAGATTTCCTAAAAGAACTAAAAATCTAGTGTAACATATTAAAATTTCAGAACATTCCATGAACACTTTTCATAATCCTTGAAGACCAGGCTATACACGATTAAATTTAGAACACATTTTATAATTACACCTTTTTACACTTTTTTTGGTAAGCGTTAGAACACATAGATCATCCGGTTGGGGGTATAAGGCTAGCTGCTCAGACCGTCTGGCTGCCTTTATTGTTTCGTCTTTATCTTCCGATTTCGTCTTGTCTTTATCCCGGGAACGTGGCGTATATTGGACCTGCGCGATGATGTGTCCACCGAGTGCTGAAGTGATTGCCAGTTAAGTGGGACAAGTTCCAGTTGGACGATGCACCACCATATTGACGTTAAGTTAATAGTAAAGAATATGAACTTGTAAAATTTTCAAGGGGGCTCGGTCGGTGAAATTCTCTCTCTTCATAATCTGCAATTTGTTTGAAAAAGTTTAGTCCGATAGCCTATTTGACTGTAAATGCTGTTTTCCCAAATGTGATTTTTAATCAACTTTAAAATTTTTCAACAAGTGGATTTTTAATCAGTCTTCGCTTTGAACAGTAACCTTTTCTAAGCTTTTGGTTCAAATAAGCTTGGTGGCGGCCGAAAGCTTTACAGTTAAATATTCCAGGTAGGCACATGGTCAATTTAAAAGTATAGAAGCAGATTCAGAGAACATTTTATTTCAAGTAGACATTCAGTTAAGGTATCTAAAGCCTGATACTCCAGCCCCAGTATCAGCTTTCTCCCTTACAATATCATTGTTCTAAAAACGAAGACTTTCCCAGTGTACTACTGCAATTAAGTCTTCACGGGTGTGCCGCCAGATTGTGTTGTGAAAACACGATATTTTGATGACTAGCTCCGCAGTCTTCAACAGGTATGCCACCATAGAGGGCTCCATATTAGTTGAGGCCACAACAAGAACTATAGCCACTCCCACTAGAAGCCAGCCGCCAGATGCGGACATGTATATGAGGAAGTGTGGCACCCGAGCTATCTCAGTATCTGTGGGTCAGCCGACTGGTGCAGATGTGTCCACACCTGATGAAGACGGTGGAATTAGTCGTTGAAATATTGTGTTTTCACAACACATTCCCATGGCACACCAGTGAAGACTTCATCACATTGTTGCTTATGATTTCTCAACAAAATGAATCTCAACATTTATAAACTTACATCTCAAATCTTTCATAAACTATTTTCCCTCCCATGTAAAAATAACCAAATATTTCTTAGGCTGTATTACGATAGCTTCTCCCTTATTTTCTGCAGACTCAACTCAATCTTTGTCAAAACTTATTTCACATCATTTTATACCAGTGATGAACTGCTTATTCTTCTCCTTCCTCCCTCCTCCTCCTCAACATTTTCCCTACATTTTTGGATCGGGTGCCTTTGATGAATTTTACTCATCACTGGCATGATCAAATTTGGAGCTTTGATTTTATGGGTATTTTCCCTTGCTGACATCTAGCTTTTTATACCTACTGTCATGTCATACTACATATTGGGGAAGTGTTGCCATTTCTCAATAAAACTTGTAACTATGTTCGTTGTGTGATAACCATATTTTTTGGAGAATTGTTTAGCATTTGAGGTGGAGATTGGGGACAGTCCCGGCACTCATGATGATGGCTGTGGAAAACTGCCTAAAAACTGCAGTCAGAATGGTCAATAAGTGAATCTCTCTCTAGCAATAACTTTTCACAATTCCCACTAATTTCATTCAAAAAAAGTCACTTCCAGTTAACCCAAATATCTGTGAATACATTTATCTTTCAATTATCATCATCTTACTCAGTTGATAGTAATATAACTCCTCCTGACCTGATGAACATTTTTTTTTTACTTCATAGCAGTCAGTGAACACAACAGCCACCCACACCAATAACCTGCAGTATAGTTTCTGTTACGCAATATTGTCTTGGCCTTAAATCCATCAATATTGCCCTGCAAAATGATGCCCACTTAACATTGTTTAGTTCCTAGTTAAAAGATAACAGTCCTTTAATCCAGTAATAACATCCAATGGCTTCCTTTGCAATACAGGGTGATTCAGAATAAATGGTAAATATTGAAGGAAGTGGTAGTATGAACAATATTGAGTAAAAAGTTTCATCTAAACATCTGGCCGATTTCCATTTATTTTGGAGATACAGGTGCTGGAATGTTATGCATAAAATAAACCTCAGAAAATGATCAAGAGCACACAAATAACATATTCAACTACTTTATCTATGCAAAAATGTGCACATATTTTATAAAAAGTTTAAATAAAATATTCAATAATCCCAACATCGACTTCAATAAATTTTTGCAGCTCTCTTCCCTACAGTACATGAAGCTCTTCTGAGTACTTCTTTGTATACTTTTATGAGGATTGCACTGTTTACAATGCAAGTGAGTAATTCATCTCTTGTGTTTACTTTTCCTTTGTAGATTTTGTATTTCAACCTTCCCCACACAAAAAAAATCTAATGGCGTGGCAACTGCAGTCTCTTTTTTTCTAAGATGTGTGCACTTCGGGACTGTATTTATCAATAATGTGCTTCAATTTGTGTATTGAAGACATTGGTAGGATTTTAGAACATATAAACTGTGGTAAAATATGCATATGTTTTGCCATAAATAAAATACTTCAATAAATTGTGTGCTCTTTATCATTTTCTGAGGTTTATTTTATGCATAACATACCACCTCCTGTATCTCAAAAAGGAATGGAAATTGGACACAAATTTTTATGAACTTTTTGACTCAATATTGTTCATACCAACAGCTCTTTCCTTATCTTCCCATTGCTTCATCTTATATATAAAAATAGAGGTTGGTATATATATCTAAGATTAATAGACATCAACACCATTTCATCAATCACCGTAAAAGTTGGCATATGTCTATGTATTTTTTCATGGAGAAGGTTTCTTAAAAAAAACACACACACACACATATTTTTTTCCGATTTTAGTGGAACTTTGTACACGTATATTTTAGAAATAAGAGAAATATACTGTCAATATTTTGTTTGCAAAAATCCAACCAATCTCCCCTTTCTATCCCCCTTAATTTATGTCAATGTTCATTACACAAAGCTACTGTGGACGCCATCTGACCAATCACCATGATAGTTGGCACATATATCTATTTTTTAATGAAGAAGATTTCTGACTAAATAAATCCAAAAAGAACTTCCTCTGCCACTTTACACCCCTTAATTTTTATTTTTTTTTTATTTTTGAACAACACGTCTTTTATCCGGTTTTGATGTAACTTTGCACACATTTACTTTAGAACAAACAGAAAAATAGTATCTTCGCTCATTTCCCCTGCTATCCTTTTTAATTTCCAAACAAAAAAATACAATATACATTTCGATTACAAAAGCCCAACCCATTTTCTCCCTATCCTTTTTAATTTCCAGTGTTCTTTATAGAAACCTACAGTTTTAAATCCTGAAAAAATCAATTCAGCTGTTTTTAAGTTATGACAGAATATTCATAAAATAAATGTCTCAACAAATATGTAAAATTTTAACTTGAACCCCAAGCTTTTACGTTTTGAAAACCCATTAAAAATCTGCATTTTCTGGGTGATGATGGAACAAACAGATATATTCCAGAAATAGATTTATGTATGTGGTATGTAATAATGCCCGTATGGTACACATTTCAATTATCAATGTTATATTGTATATCAATGTCTAGTTTACTTCTGGAAAACTTGATACACATGATACACATCGGAAATATAAAAATAGTGTACAGGTAAATCAATTCTGACTAGACTGGGCAATGCTAGTATACCATAATACAGAATGGTACCTTTTTTTCTTGTTTCACTGTTCATGTTGTCCTTGTTAGCACCAAGTCTTCAGTTGTTTGGTGGGCGATGTTGGCCTACCAGTGTTTAAGGGGTAACAAGCACTTACTATGTCACAATCATTCTTCTCTTTCTCCTTTTCAACCATATATTCGTATAAATTTATAAGTAATCTATAAAACGTATTGTTTGTCACATCTGTCCCAGTACGACCCGCCACCATTAACTATATTAACTTGAGTTATTTTGATTTTTTCATTTTTCTCTATCTTTATTACATTATTACATATTGGACCACATCATTTTTTTTACCTTCCTATTGTTGCTTCTAATATGAGGCAATAATTATTCAATTCTGGATCCTGTTCAGCATATGTTGTATTCTGCTGAAGTTGTGATTTAAACTGAAAATCTCATTGCTGTGCTTCATTCATGTTTTACTTTAAACTGTGAAGTCCGGGGGTAATCATTGGTGGTAAATGATTTTCCATTTTTCTTTCAATGTTTATATTTCCTAACCAGAACCTTTTTTTCACATTAGACACAATTATATACACTCAAGAGGCAAAGAAACTGGTACACCTGCCTCATATCTTGGAGGGCCCCACGCGAGCACGCAGAAGTTCCGCAACACGACATGGCATGGACTTGACTAATGCCTGATGTAATGCTGTAGGGAGTTGACACCATGCATCTTGCATGGCTGTCCATAAATCCGTAAGAGTACGAGGGAGTGGAGATCTGAACGGCATGTTGCAAGGCATCCCAGATATGCTCAATAATGTTCATGTCTGGGGAGTTTGGTGGCCATTGGAGGTTTTTAAACTCAGAAGAGTGTTCCTGGAGCCACTCTCTAGCAATTGTGGACGTGTGGGGTGTCGCATTGTCCTGCTGGAATTGCCCAAGTCCGCCGGAATACGCAGTGGACATGAATGGATGCAGGTGATCAGCCAGAATGCATACATACGTGTCACCTGTCAGAGTCGTATCTAGACGTATCAGGGCTCCCATGTCACTTCAGCTGCACATACTCTACACCATTACAGAGCCTCCACCAGCTTGAACAGTCCCCTGCTGATATGCAGGGTCCATGAATTCAAGAGGTTGTCTCTGTTCCCGTACACATCCATCCTCTCAGTACAATTGGAAATGAGACTCGTCAGGCCAGACAACATATTACCAATCATCCACAGTCTAATGCCAGTGTTGACGGGCCCAGGCGATGCGTAAAGCTTAGCAAGAGTACACGAGTGGACCTTTGGCTCTGAAAGCCCATATCGATGATGTTTCGTTGAATGATTCGCACGCTGACACTGGACATCGGTGGAGAGAGAGAGAGAGAGAGAGAGAGAGAATATAAATGAACACACCATAAAACTTGAGAGGTATAAAATGACATCTGTGAAATGTGTAAAATCCTACATCATCATCTTTTTTGTATTTGGAAAAAAACTTTGCAGATGATCACATTACATGTGTCCAACTTAAGTGAAAGTGAGAAAATTTTGATGCACTTTAACTTCCTACAGATAGTGTCATGCACATAGAACACTTCACATATTAATTATATTACTGGTGTCTATGCTATTTACAATAAAAGGCATCTTATATTTCCTTCAGTTATTCAATAGTAAATACGAAGAAGTCTCACTTAAATTGACTAATTGAAAATCTGGGGAGAAAGAAAGATTAATGTAGTGAGTTTTAGAGACACTTATTGGAACCTAGTTTCTTACCTGTATTAAGTATTGCTTCAGGTTTGGAGGAGCTTGGAAATTTCTTGTCTTCTGTCCTTTCAGAGCACCCTAAACAAATAATAGACAAACATGATTTTGAAGAAGCTAAAGAACTTCAATGAAGACTCAGTGATGCTCTTTGATATGTAAACAGATATGGTATATATGACGAAGGCTGAGATAGGAAAGTAAATACTGTGGCATTCCTGGAAAATCTAGATATTATAAACAGAATATGTCTTTAAAGATCATTTATTTTGTAGTGTCTAATTTAAAGCTTAATTTGAGTTTCCATATCACTTTTTTTCCCTTAAGATATAAATGTGTTAGGTATTGTATTGGTCTTTAATTTTTCTGATTGATTAGTTAGATGTGGAAAGCATTTCATTGAATAAAAATAATAAAAAAATGAGAATTTTTTTGGTTAATTTGAATCTTGTTATTCTTAGATTTAGTGTTACTTGTAATGAATCTTTATCCATTAAGAACTTCACATTGTGAGCTAATTTGTTTGTATCAGGTGAGAGAAAGGGGGAAAGAGGTCCGTACAGCCTATAAAGGAATACGTTCCAAGTGGCGAGAGAGTCATCCTCGGGACAGTATAAGCAGTCATGAAGGAATAGACTCTTTCGATGGAAGAGAAGCCAAACCAAGATCTGCTCCCACATCACCTGTGCATAAACGTCGTCAGACTGTGCCAGGCCTCAAGGCAAATGTGAAAGCTACTGTTTCTTACCGTAAAGAATGTAGTACACAGAAGGGGAATATTTCAAATAGCAGCAGGTGTGTGAGTTTTTCTTTTTTACTTTCAACCGCACATCAGATTTGTCATATTTATATAATTGAACTTTCTCAGTTTTTGACACTGATGTTAAGAACAGTTGTGACATTATTTTGATCAGCTGTGTTTGTAAAATTGTGTAGAAATAGGCCAGGTATACTGAAACTAAGTTCAGTTATAGTGTTTAATGTATTTGTAATCATACCTGATATTTTATTTTTGGACTGTTGCAGATCTAAAATTTTGATAGATTTTGTAATAATTGACTGAACGGTAATTAATTATAAGGGTTCTTCCTTATGTGGGCTACCTTAGAACTCTTCAAATTCTACTTAGACACATTGGTAAATGAAGAACAGGTATAGTGCAGGACACGATACTGCAGCCTAGAGCAATATACACAACAAACGAAAGTCGCAAAATCAACCAAACAGTTAAGGCAGACCGTCAAACATCCCTAAGGAGTAAAAATCAAACTGTAAACTTACCTAAATAACTGTAGTAGTGAAGTATCCATCATGGTAAACACAACAATTTTAGCAACTTCAAAAGTTCTTCATAATAACACTCAGCCACTAGTAAATAAATTTTGTCATAAAGAAAACGTAATCAAGAGTTTAAAGCATTTAAAACATGAAAACACTGGTATTATAATGTATCGAGTAAACAGGCACTCCAAATTTTGTGAAACCATAATGTTAAAGCAGTATTTAAAGTCAGCTGATAGTGTGGCATAAATGTAATTTCTTCCGATACAACATACAAAATTTTAGAACATTTTATACAGTCAGGTGAGTCAAAGATTGTTTCTTAATTAAATACACTCAAATCACCATGTTTGTATACAGTTGTAATTATTATGAACCTGCCATCTGAAGTCAGTAAAAGAGAATACTTTTGGGAGATGTAATAAAAATCTCTAAAGGAAATGCCATTATCCTTTATAAATAATATGTGGTACGTTAGTAATATTTAGTAAAAATAGTGATTTTGATATCATGGCGCCAGTATCAAGGAAGTAGAAATTTTTAGAAATTCAATTATAAAACAACTATGGCAGCTAGAGAGGAGATTGAGAGCTTTTTGGACAGCTGAGAGACCGTTGAATCATGTGGAATAAATTTCAAAATATAATATTTCCTCACCAGAAGTGTTGAGTAATGATACAAAAGCATGATTTTCAACGTCTTCTAAACCTGAGTAATAAAATAGCCATATTTGGTGTTAAATAAAAGATATTTCAAATAGAAGCTCTACAAAATTCAATTGAAGCTTCTACAACTCAAATAAACCAAGTTATTAGATTTTGCATAGTTATAGGGCTGAGTACCCAGATTAACTTTTTACGGCGAATCTGTTAACTTTACAGAAAAATTTGTAAGGACTTAAATTACTCGTTGCCCCTCATTCTACATACTCATAAAGTTTCAGAACTCTACAGTTTGTATTTCCCGAGTTTGGAGAACTATGTTGCATAGCGGAATGGTACTCTGGTGGGAAGATTATGAACATATAGGTGATGGACGCAGCGTTTTGGGCCAGTCGTTTGGATTTCAGTGAAGTGTTCGGATATGTTACTTTGGTCTGCGTGAGAGGCACTTCGACCGGGAAGGCTGGAAGGTATTGGTAGCTTTGTCATGCTTGAAGTTGGCCATCTTAACTTTTAGGCAGAGTGGTTCGATGTTAACATCTGAAATGTGACTGAGAAAATACTATAAGGGGTCGTGGTATGTTTGTCTCACTTCATAATCAGCAGTTTTTTTGGAAAAGAAATGTTCGATCGCCATCAATTGTAATGAGAGTATAAACTATTTTCTGAATATATTTGAGTGTTGACTTTGTATCTGTAGTAGCGATTTTCATTTAATAACTTCTACTTAAACTTTTCTCTTTTGAGGTTCAAGAAGAGTGGCGGCATCCTAAACTCTTAGTTGTTTTCCAGAGGCAAATTTACACGGTACTGGAATTTCCATAATGTACAAGACAGTATCAAAGTTAAGGTGACTGCGCATATCCTAACCCCGGTATGGAGCTTGTCCCTTACACTTACTCTTTTATTGTATTACATAGTATACAGAGGTGGCATGTGAGGATAATAATGTTACGGATCGAGAGGGGCGCCATCACTTACCATACGGGAAGTTGGCAGTATACAATCAAATACACACATATATGAAAACATAAAACGTTTGGGAAAGCTCTTCTTCAGCAAATAAGATGGTTGTCTTGTTATGTCACTGTAGTGACTGAAATTCATAAAAGGGGAGAAATGGCAACAAAAAAATAATAATTAAATGATAAAAATCATTCTTAAATGATTGATAGTTGAAATAAGGTATAATGGTGATGTTCTATGTAAGCTTGAAGAACAGGCCCACAAAAAAATGAACATAGTTGGAGAAATGAATATGTTGACAAAAACAGAAGAGGGAAGATAGAAGAGCAGGTTACTTAATATTAAGACTTGGAGGAAGTCTGGTGCACATGAATTATTTGTAAGCCAGGTTTCAATGACAGAGTTCTGAATAACTGGTACGTTCAGGCAATTTTACTGTGTCACTGAGTGTGTAGCAAATTATAGATTCAGTGAAGTTATGTGAGTGACTGTGAAAGAGGTGACCTGCTGGTTTTCTGGCTTCTGAGGGAAGATGGTGATCCAAAAACAATTTGCTTATTGGCTTATCTTTATGGTGTCTATACCCACTTACAGCTAAAGTAATTAATAAATTATTATTATTCTCGTGTCAAAAACATCAAATACACAGTTAAATACATTTTGTAAGTCAACAACTTTAAACACACTTGGCCCAGTACTTCGCAACCTCAATCGCATTGTGTGTTGCTTGAAACAGGTCTTCGTTGTTGCAGGATGATGGGCACATAGGGCACTCGAGCATATGATTCATAGTTTGGTCTTCTCCACATTCGCATTTAATACTGGTAGTATCAGTATAACCCCATCTCATTAGGTTTTCCTTGGACCTGCCCACTCCTGTTCGCAATCGATTTAAAGACCGCCAGACGTTCCAGTCTTCTTCCTGACCAGGCGGCAAGTGCTCTGCAACTGTCAGTGGTCCTGAGATGTTGGGAACCCTCATTTTCCATAACTGTACTCTTGCCTTTTCAGGTGACCCAATTAGTTCCCATGATGTTCTGAGGAAACTTTTCCTGGATTTGAGTCTCTGGGCTGGTGGTATATGGCCGTGCAGTGGATGAGCGCTTTCCCGTTCTACTTTGGTCCTCTCTTTGTTCGCAACCACTTCTCTCCGGATACTGGGTGGTGCAATGCCCGAAAGCTGGTAAAGCCTATCAACTGGGGTAGGCTTTAAGCAACCTGTCACTAGCCTACAGGTGTTATTGAGGGCTACATCCACCTGTTTGGTATGAGATGATGAGTACCAAACTGGGCATGCATATTCTGCAACAGAATAACAAAGGGCCATTGCCGATGTACGTATAGTTTGTGGTTGACTGCCCCACTGTGATCCAACTAATTTGCGCAGTAAGTTATTTCTTGTAGAGATCTTCATTTTGCAATTCATGCAGTGCTTCTTATATGTGAGGGTTCTATCGAGTGTCACTCCCAGATATTTTGGGGTGTTACATGTCTGCAGTTCGATACCTGACCACATTACTTTTAACTTACACTGAGCTTTCCTATTTTTTAGGTGAAAGGCACACACTTCAGTTTTTGAAGGGTTAGGTCTTAAGTGGTTTTCCTTATAATAGCTTGATAGGCCTTCAAGAGCAGCAGACAAATTTCTTTCTACAACTTCAAGTTTTGTGCTCTGTGAGGCTAGAGCTAGGTCATCAGCGTACACGAAGCTCCTGGTAGCTGGATGTAATGGCTGATCGTTTGTATAAATGTTGAAAAGTATTGGGGCCAGTACACTACCTTGAGGTAGGCCATTCTTTTGTACCCTCCATTGACTGCGCTGTCCTTGAAAGTCAACGAAAAACCTACGATTCTGAAGAAGAGTAGCGATGAGCTTGGTTAATCCGGTGGCCTTTGTCAGACTGTAGACCTTGTCAAGTAATAGTTGGTGGTTAACAGTATCGTATGCTGCTGACAGGTCCACAAAAACCACGCCCGTGGCTTTGCGGGTCTCAAATCCATCCTCTATAAACTGCGTTAGGTTCAGTAGTTGCCCAGTACAACTTTTGCCAGGACGAAAGCCAGCTTGTTGTGGAATAAGTTTTGGATCAACCACAGGCTGGATACGATTCAGAATTAATCGTTCAAATATTTTGTAGAGATGACACAAGAGTGCTATAGGTCTAAAATCTTTAGGATTGTTTCCTTCTTTTCCAGGTTTCAGCAGCGCAATGACTCTCGTCTTCCGCCACACCTTCGGAATTTGATATGAGCTCATACATTTGTTAAAAAGCTGTAGAACCCATTCTTTGGTTTTATATCCGAAGTTCTTAATTTGTTCTGATCGTATGTTATCGAGGCCTGCCGACTTTCCTGTTTTGCACTCATGAATAATCTTTTCCAACTCTGACATACTAAAGGGCTCAGTGAGGTTGTTCATATCTTCCGAACTGTTTCATTAAAAAAATAAAAACATTATAATGTCCATCTGAATTACAGCAATACATGTTGCAAGAACTATCCAACAAGAATAATTTCTTTTTTCCTTATGGCTTTATGCCTCGTTGATGTCGAGGTCATTAGAGGGGGGAAAGGACTGGGGACTAGGAACAGGAAGGAATTCAGCCATGGCCTTTTGAAGGGAGCAACCTGGCACTCACCTGAAGTGATTTGGGGTACCATGGAAAACCCAAATCTGGATGCCCAGCTGGGGAGTTGAACCTGCGTCCTCCCAAATGTGAGGCCAGAACATTACCCCTTGCCCACCTCTCTGGGTAAACTAGAATAGTGAATAACAGTTCCAGTTATAGATGTTTTCTGGATTTGGGATAGATCATCATAATGCTCAACTGCTTTACTTTTGGATAAAAATACTAGGTACTACAAATAATAATCATTTTAAAACCTCTTATATTGGAAAAAGAACTTTGTGCATAGCGTCAATAACTAGTTATAATTTAAGACTTGTGGCTTATTGTTGTTGTTGTTGTTGTTGTAATGAAGCTCATATTCTGGTATTAGTATTACTACACATTTATTTCAGCAACCATGGAACAGAAAGAAATGTCATGAGACAATATTAACATTGAAAGGAAAGATAAATACTCACATCACTTCATAGACACCAACAAAAAAACATTATTTGGAGCTGTGCCATTACTCGGAAAAATAGAAACACTTGACTGAGCTAGCTCACGATAAACACAGCCATGTGAATGATAGTTTCAACCATTAGGATTTGACTGGAGGTAGGGGGTGATGAGGAGGATGTGGGCACTGATAATATCAGTGGAAATGTTAATCGCAAGAAAGAAATCATGTATATTATTTCTATAAGGTGTTTTTGTCACAAGCCATTATCTCCCTTCATACTTAACCAAAATCAATGAATTGAGGTGTCATTAAGCTTATGGTCTCCACTTTCGTAACATCATATTCTAAAAAAGTAATTTTTTTGAATTCGACCCTTAAGGGTTTCGAAAACGTCAATACAGTAAAAGCTCCTTATTCATGGGGGATACGTTCCGTAAATATGCCGCAAATATTGAATGGTAATTTATATGGGATTATGGGGGATACGTTCCAAGGTTCCGAAAAAACGCAATTATAATCAATTTATTAAAAGATTTTAAACAATATGTTTTAATTATTATTGTCAGGCTTAGGCAATGTTTTATAGAATTTAGTAATTTTTCCTTGTTTTGCCACTTTTAAACGGTCTTTCAATTCGGATCGATATTCAGCTTTGGCATTAACAGTTTGTCCATAGACGGATCAATTTTCATGATGAAATCACAAAGCTCATTTACCACCGTAAATCTTCACACAGGTTTTTTAAATTGTCACCATTTCAGTGCTCGTTGAAGCCTCTTCATCAATTGGTTGGTGATTTAACATTTCCTCCAAGTAGAATTCAGTCAACCTTCATCTTGCGATTCAAGCTATTCTTTAATGTCACTTGATTCGATCTGTTCGAAATTATTATTATTTTACTTATGGCTTTATGCCTTGTCGATGTTGAGGTCATTAGAGGCGGGATGGGACTGGGGACAAGGAATGGATTTTCCATCATTTCGACAGTGAGATGAAGCCACAGTTTTTTCCAGCATGATTTCAATGTGTACGGCTTCAGTTCTCGCAACGATTCTTGTACTGTAACAATGCATTATGCTATGTCAAAATTTTTCCACCAGTGCATAACATTCATAAATAACAAATTACGAACAAAGCAGAGGGGACAAGTGTTATTCACTCAGAATTATTGCAACGATGTACTGATAGATTCAGTGGCAATAAGATTTTTTTTTAGTTATTTCGGCTAGATAGAGTGACTCTCGGTACTTGCCAGCAATACTCAAACGACGCCGACAGGTTAGTAAAGGAACCGAATCCACTACAACCAAATAGATCCGCGAATAATAAAAATTTCAAACGGCGAATACTGAAACCGCGAACACAGAAAGTTGTTACAATTATTTTATCCGCGAATAATGAATCTGTGAATAAAGAGCTTTGACTGTATTTCTGAAATGTGTCTCCCCCCCCCCCCCCCCCCCCGAGCTATTTCTCTCTCTGTATTACTAATCAAAATCGATAAATGAAGTATGGTTATGAAGAGTAATGTCTCAGCTTTGGTGACATCATCTATTAAGACAGAATATTTTTATGGAAATCAACCCTTAAAGAGAAAAAGTGTCAATTGTTCTACAACGCATTTTTGTGTCACAAGCCATTTTCCTCCATTAATATATAACCAAAATAGATAAATGCGGTGGTATTCTAAAGATTAATGTCTCCTCTGTGGTCACATTATATTTTAAAATTTGTTTTTTTCTGTATTTAACACTAAAAGGGCAAAAATATCAGTATTTATAAAATGCATTTTTTTGTGTCTTGATTCATTTATCTCCATTGATAATTAAGCTAAATTGATAAATGAGGTATCATTTCAAAAACTGAGACCTTCGTAAGGTCTTTGGTTTCGTTACACCATAATATTCGACTCTTAAGGGACAAAAGTATTAATATTTCTACAATGCATTTTTCTGTCACTAGCCATTTATCTCCCTTGATACCTAACGGAAATCGATAAATGTGGTATTGTTTTAAGTATTAAAGTATCCGCTTTGGTCACGTCATATTTTAAGATAAACTTTCTCCAAACTCAACCCTTAAGGGGGAAAAATATCATAATTTTTAAACTTTTTTTTTTAACCTCGCTTGATGCCTAACCGAAATCAATAAATGATGTATCATTTTAAAGACCAAGGAGTCTGCTTTGATCACACCATATTTTATAACATGAATTTTTTGGAATTTGACACTTAAATGACAAAAGTATCAACATTATTGCTAAAATATGTTTTTTTTTTCATTATTATTTCGAACCATTTATCTCCTTTGATACCTAACCAAAATCGATAAATGACATATCATTTTAAAGATTAAGTAAAATTAGGTAAAATCATAAATTGGAATTTGATACTTAAAGAGGTCGCGTGTATGAGAAAGTTCAGGGCCAAGTGCCTAGATTGCAGCAGTAGATATCACAAAGATGTCAAACTGTTTTTTATACAATAAACGGCATGTTGGAATTTGCCGAAACTGTTACCACTCGGAGCAGTTTGCTCTGCTAACCAGCGTGAAGTTACGCGATCACTTTCCGGCGAAATAATGAGACAATGTGAGCTAGTTGCAGGATCTTTTATAGGCTTCCCTCGGCCTCTGACGTCAGCAACTTTTTTCTTTAATTAATATCTCGTAAAGAATGAAATAGTTTAACTTGCAATTTTTACAAGGGTTTCCTATGATCATGTTCTATCTGTTTTAATTTAATTTAGCATCCACAAGGGTTTCTATAATATTAACCTTGAAGCCTCTTATGTCACTGGTTGGCGGAATTTTTACGTGCTTCAACATCAATCGACGACGATGTATCTTTAAAAACTTAATTGCCAGACAAATGTTTAAACTTTTTACCAGACCCATTATATATTCGTAATCGTCTCAATTTAGGCTATCTACTGATATAAATTTCAAATTAATATTCCTTTTAGTTAAAAAGTTAATTTCTTTCACTTAATTGAAACTGCTAATTAAACTTTGCCAAATTAGTTAATTTTGCTATCAAAATACTTGAGACAATGCTGACTACAGCCAGTGATAAAAGTTCAGCTGTAGCTCTACTCAATTCAAAGATGTTTCAAATCTTAGATTTTTACTTTTCTAATCGCGTGTCTCAAAACATGAACAAACCTAATTATCTCTTAAAATAAATTTTTCCCGATATAATGAATACACTTCAAAATGATTCTAATGATGAATTTTCACTGTGGAATTGAATACAGGAAAATTCCTTCACGTTGACAATTACTCTTCTCGAAATTTCTAAGTTCAGCATAAGCAACTTTACAATTGATCTATAGAATATTTTACTATTGGGGATGGCTGGTGGGAGTGCATTTGGTTAACTAAAGGGTGCCTTACAAGAGACAGTTTGTCGTACATAAAGAGTGTTTTAATTTTTCCTAACTGTTTTGTAATATGTTTTGATGCGTGCCTATTACACTAAACAAATAAATATTTGCTACCCAATGTCATTATGGTAACTTTAGAGATCTAGCCACTGAGCATGGTGGATTGGCAGTAATGCTCTGGACTCACATTCAGGAGTTGCGGGTTCGAATCCCCATTCAGCCTTCCAGATTTTGGTTTTCCGTGGTTTCCCAAAATTACTCCAGGCAAATGCTGGGATGGTTCCTTCAAAGTGGCATGGTAAAATTCCTTCCCGATCATTGCCTTCTGCCCTCTTTCATCTCTAACAATGTCGACGAAGCATAAAGCCAGAAGCAGAAAAAAAGAAGAAGATGATGAAGAAGATGCAGGAAGAGAGAGATCTAGCCCCATGTAGAATATCATCCAGACAGTAGGTGCTAGGCAGCTACTAGATTATCCTACATCCCCGAGCAGTAGTAGAAAAAGGTTAGTTAAATCAAATTGGGTAATGATAATATGGCTGTTAGAGAGGGGTAGCATCTTTGAGGATTTAGCACTTCTATGGAGCTTATGCAGTAAATAGTAATGACACAGTGTTTGGGCTAAGGAAGTGTATTTGCAAGTGCTCTCAGGGAGATTACTTGTTAGATCCACACAATAGACTATGGTCCATTAGAACTGGATTGTATGCTTACATTGGTGATGCTATGAGGTGCTTAGATTGATGCCATCATCTAGACACCGACCCTTGACCAGGTCAGGTGACTCCTGAGTCTTTTAAGTGTGCCTGTAGCTAACTTCTGTATTCAGTGACTGATGGTAACTACCTTCTGGTACCTCCAAGCTTACTGGCTGATGATCTTGGAAGGCTTGTATATATATATATCTGGTATATTTCACATGGTAATTTACTTCAAATGTGTCCTCAATAAGCAGCAGGGCCTGCCAATGACTGTAGTATTCTGATGGCTGACTATTAAGCAATTATCGTGTTCATGAGTGTTGTGAGCATAGCGTGGGCAATAACAGGGTGTTCTAGATTTGGGGAGTAAATTGTTCGTCTATGAGTATTCAGTCTGATGTATAACTGTTTGATAGCGAGCCCAATGTAAGAACTCTGGAAATGGGGGTGGGTGAGCTGATACAGGAGGTGGGATGTGGTACAGGTGACATGGCCTGTGTGAGTGTTTCACCTTGGGAAAAGGTGTCACTTTTTAGCATTTAGCTCCAACTGGCAAACTTTCAGTCTTTACACCATGAAATTATTTTCACCACATTGGCTTCATCAGATATGTTAAGAATGGATTTCAATCTCCTGCATATATGTTGAAGAGTACACATCATATATATCTGTGATACAGCCATTTATTCAGATGTGCTCTAGTTTTTAAGATATTTGCATGCAAACAAACAAACAAACAAACAAACAAAAATCCAAATTTCCTGTAAATACCAAAATTGTTGCCATTTAATGTCAATTGGCAGCTTTGTCCATGCAATAAGATGTTACCTTCATAATTTTTTGACCTGGGTTCGAAGCTCCACAATATCAAATTTTTTATTTACTTTTTATCTTCAGAAATCGTCAACAATTACATTTTTATTCAACTTTGTTTACATACTTTTATTCTGTGAAATAATATTTAAAACAAATCACATATACAACAACCAAAATTTTGGCCAATATATCAACAATAGCTTCGTAACATGCTTATCCCATACCCAATGAAATGTGGTCAGGAGGCAAATCTGTTTTAGTAAACTGGAATCCGACAGCAACATTTTACAATATTACAATCATTTGTCACTTGTTCTTCTATTTGCTTGTTGAGCTACATTTTGTCCATTTTTTGCATCACAGACAGTATTTTACTTTCAACCATTTACACACAATCACTCATCAATTTTAGAATAAATAAAAAAAACTATCTTCTCAATGCTACATATTTCGTTTAAAATACTTCTTGATGACATACAAGAACAGAAACGATGAAGATTAAATAAATAAAATAATAATACCTATTTCAATTGAAAATACACCCAATTAACGAAAATGATAAAATAATGTAAGAATGGAGACTTCCCTCGCAAGTCTTCAGGGGTGTATGGTGTTAAAACACAATCTGTTGATAGAACCAAGAAGACTTCATTTTTTTTTTTTTTTTTTTTTTTTTTTAAATGGTTTTCTGGAAATTTAACTGTATTGTAGGTAATATGATTTGTTTTAAATATTAATTTGCACAGTGACAGTATGTTAATAAAGTAGAAATAAAATAAATAACAGTATTTGATATTGTAGGGATTTGAACCAGGTTAGAAAGCTGTGAAGCCAACATCCTATTGCATAGACCATGCTATGAATTAACAACAGATGAGAAAAATTCTGGTGTTAATAGGACATTTGGATTTTTTTTCCCAAGCAAATATCTTAAAAACTAGGGTGCATTGACTGTGCCACAGACACTCATGACTTGTACTCTTCGACACATATGCAGGTTATTGATATCTATCCTTAACATGTGTGATGGTCACCAAGTAAGATCTTGCTTTTTGTTGCATCCATTTTGTAAAACTGGAATATCCTCAGACATTTATGTCTGGAAATATTTATGGCTTTTCCCACTCATTGCTGACATGTTATTAAACTATAACAAGCTTTGTATAAACAATTTTGCCTTTTTAACTAATCAGATTTTACAGTAAGCTTATACTGGTAATTTTTGATCAAACCCGGCTTGTCGGAGAAAACATCCCAGTTCTCCTTAATTAGACATCTAGTCTAAATACAGGGCGTTCGCCGGGAAACGCAACCCACTGTTAGCGCTACAAGGAAGAAACTGCTCCCGGCGAGCGAGCGGTCAGCTTCCGGCATTGTTTGACCGTCGGCCGCGGACTATTTCATAATAATTACGCTTCATAAACTTGTATGTGCTAAGCATTTTAATGTGACGTAATTCATTAGCTTACCTTATAAAAGATGCTGGAAGTGTTGACCCTCTTGTGTAATGCACATTTCACATCTTCTGAACATATTTCGAGACACACGCTGCCCTAACTGACTTAATGATTTTTTGGGTGACTGTTCTAGTCGAAAAGCGATATCGTCAATTTTCTTCTCTGTGAGAATACGGTTGACCGACAGTCTCTTTTTGTTAAAAAATGAACCCGTTTCTCTTACTTTTTTAACCAGACGCAGAATTGTTGATTTAGCTGGCAGTAAAGCGCCAGGAAATTAGCGACGAAATTTACTGCGACACTTTTTAAACGACTTCTTCTTCACATATGTATCGTAGAGAAATATTCTTTGTTGCAAACTGTAACGTACCATAATTTTACTCACACTCAAACACGGTACAGATTAGTAAGAGTATGAAGCCCCAAACCAGCCAAACCGCAAAGAAACGTTTATTCACAACACTGATTAATAAGAGACTGAAGTCACAAACTAGCTACAATGCAAAGAAACCGTTCTTAACAATGTAAGGGTCCCATTATACTGCGTCACTGCACTGTTGGGGCAGCGGAGGTGTTAAACAGTGCGGTGATTCACGGTGCCGTGTGGCGGGAGTTGCTGGCTCCACTGACCGAGCAAGTTGCCGACGGCAACAGACTGGGAGGGTAGCGTTTTCCGGCGAACGCCCTGTACTTGCACCTGATCCAACGTTAATGAAAAAATCATGCTCTGTCTCGCTACAAGTTCTGTAGGGCCTACCAGTCATCAATTCTCGGTTCTCCTGAACATGTTGCTCATTGATCAAAAATGTTTACAAAAAATTTCTTTGAACAACTTATAATCATTTACCACCCTAATCTGTCTGTCTCCCCAACTTCTGGCATATGAGTATAAGTGCTTACATACAAGTGCAATTTTTCTATTATCTGGTAACACATTAAAATAGTCTGAACTTTCAAAGTTGTCAATAGATTATATAGGATGCAGCTAGACAGTATCATCATAATGTTCAAATTTTTCCTTTACATCAACACTGACTACTTGATTACCTGTTACGGTGAGTACACTCTGACTTAGTTGAACCTGTAACCCAGCAACCCTTTTGTCTAACTAATTTACATTACATTGTGTCATCGCCATTCCATGTGTAAGCTGTTCCTGTTGCTACACCATTCTGGATAACTTCTTTCTTAACTCATTTACTCTTTGAGCACTGGCTTGGAATAAACCCACATACTCATCTCTCACCTATTAGAATTTTCGTTGATTCTTTCTTACCAAGCAAATTAACACATTCAATCTTATTCTGTACACAAACTTGGGTTACCTCTTGAATATTACCCCTACATTCTCTTTTGCACTGATCTACTTTCTGTAATACTTCCTGGTATTTTTGGTTACATTGTCCCACTGCTTCCTCTAATCTCAAGTTTAATTGGTTAATTTACTCTTTGATTAGAGAATTAAAACCATGGAATTGTGTACTGATTCTCATCAAAACATTTAGCTAATTCAACGAATTTGGTATCATTGTTTTGTTTCACTTCATAAATCTGATCATTAATTTCAGAAAATTTGCCGTCATCATCTTGATTCAACTCCTTTCTAAATTCAGAATATTGACTGTTAATTTCAGAAAATTTTGCATTAAAATTATTTACAAATGATTCTAGAAATTCCTGCAAATTTTGTGCATCAGCCATAACAAAATAATTACAAAAATAATTTAACACCAAAAAGAAACTGACTTTATCAAGTTACCACAAATAAATATATGAAAACAAATATCTGAATACTCAGTACTCACTGTTTGCTGCTAACTGGATTCTGATGCATTTAAACAATCTCTCTTAACACTTTTTCTTTCTTTGTGTAGCACTACTCTTCACAACACTCTCTCTCTCTCTCTCTCTCTCTCTCTCTCTATCTCTCTCTCTCTGCTGAAAGATGCATGTGATTGTGGTTGATACACACTATATTTCTAACTTTAACGGTGGCCTGGTACCTTACAGGTTCTTCTCAGTTGCCAATCTGATGAATTAATCCCAAAAGATAAAGGTATGGATTTCTTGATGATTTGAAACTAATTTACTGCCAAAAAAGGTTCTGTTACATTCAGAGGCACCAGAATAATGTGTGTCATTTATGCTCGTTAAGACAGTTCTGATGGCCTGACCAATATAGACTTCGATCGTGAGAACCTGCCAAAACAAATGAAACATCTTAAGACCATCTTTGAACAGAGTGGCTACTCTCGGTGGCAGATAGAGCATGCCTTTGTTCATAAACCAGCTACACCATCCTTCGAGGAAGCTGAATCTCTAAAAACTATTGCTTTCTTTCCATATGCCTGGAACACACTGTAAAAATTGGAAGACTCCTGGCACACTATGGGATAAAAAGTATTTTCTGGCCATCCACCAAGGTACATAACATGCTGTGATCAGTAAAAGATGACTTAGGGTTAAGAATTCCTGCCATTCATTCCATACCATGTGAATGCGATGAAGTCTATATCAGTCAGACCATCAGAACCATCCAAGAGCGTCTTGAGAAGCATAAACGAAACTTCAGGCTGATGCAACTAGAAAAGTCGGTAATAGCTGAGCGTGCTTTCAACAAAGAGCACAGGATAGCATTAAAAAAATTGGTGGTTCTGGCCAGAGGCTCTTCCTTATGGGACTTGGTCATAAGTGAGGCATTGGAAATAAGACTGAATGATAACATTTATATAGAAAGCAGACTCTACCTGAGCGAAGCATGGAAGCCAATGATTAGAGATCTCCAAAAAGACCAAGGCGAATCTTCACAACATAGAGTAGTGTATCCAAATGACGCTTCAGATTAAGCCAGCCAACGCTTATGACCATTCAAAACAGGCCGACCTGCATCGCAGGTTGCCAGCATATTCTGCCATATCATCCTGGCACGGCTCCATATGCAGTCTGTTGGCGGATCAAGCCTTCTAATTCTGCCACAGCTGATTAGATGGCCCAGCAACTGCCAGCAGGTGGGGTCTACCTTTGGCAGGTTTCTGCTGTGCATGGATTGGTCAGTTCTACAAGCATCAGTAGATGACTGTCTGGTATGGCTCCATATGCAATTGCCTTCCAGTTCTGCCATGCTCTGATTAGTCGGTCCAGCAACTGCCAGCAGACAGGGTCAAATTTTTGCTGACTTGCTTTTTGTAAGTAACGGACTTCTACTAAGCCAGTCTGTGCAGTGTGACTTCTAGCTTACAACACCTGAAGCTTTTTGCACCTGATAAAGATAGCAGAACCAGCTGTCGAAACATTGTGTTTTTATGATGCTATCTGGCTGAACACTCGTGAAGCTTACATTGAATCAGTACTCCAGGAAAGTCTACACTCACATATCAAACACACGGATTGACAGCTAGGCGATTATTAGCTTGGATTTATGAAAGGACCATCATCTGCAGAACATTTCTTCCCTATCAAGAGCTTGATAAAAAAAAAAGGTATTGGCAGGGGATAAAAAGTTGATTGTAACTATTGTGGACTTCAGTAGACCGGAATGTACTGATAAAGGTTGTGAAAGTATTTGGAACAGACAATAAATCATCATCACTAATACAGAAAACTTTAAATAACACCTGGTTTCAAGTTAGGTTCTTAGGAGAACTACCAAAATCTTTGAGGCAAGGTGACGGACTCTCCCCATTATTGTTGCTTCTGCTCCTTGGAAAAGGTCATCAGGGAATGGTGGAAGGTTACATGCCAGTCAAATATCCCAAAAGGAATTAGACTAGGACACCAGAAGAACAGCCTTACAATTGAATGTCTCACTTTTGTGGGTGACATTGTGTTCTTTGCAGAAGACCTGGAGATTGCAATCAAACAGCTAGAAGTCTTGAAAGAAAGATGAGAAGGCAAGATTACAAATATCATTTCAGAAAACGGAATACAAGAACATATATTTGAGAGATCAGAGAAAAAACATACTAATTCAAATTACTCTCCAATCAGGTGAAATATAAACAATGTAATATAGTTGTGAATCCAGAATGATTATATGCAACAGAAACACTAGCGAGAAAGGAACCCAGAATTATATGAAAAGTTTGAAAAGGCATCAAGCACAATTAAGAGTTAATTAGCTTTCTATGGCCACATCAAGAGAATGCAACTGGAAAAAATGGCAAAGAAAATTCTCAACTTTCAAGAGAACATGTAAACTCATGTTATATTGGTGAATGAAATCCATCAGGATCCAAAAAATTGCGGAATCAAGATGAAAGACATCGAAGACAGGGATATGTCCAGGAGGAAAAAAAAAAAAAAAAAAAAAAATATGTTGAGTTAAATCTGTCTGAAGAAAAGCCAATAAGGAAAAAAGGGATAACCTCAGAAGAAGCAAGAAAGAGCCAGAGTTGAAGCAGTACTGGCAGCAGAGGAAGGAAACTCGGAAGAGGAAAATAATTGTGTAAGCATATTTGATATATTGTTGAATCAAAAAGGAATAGAAAAGAAGATAATGCTAAGAATATCACATTCAATTTTATATATGTGTGTGTGTGTGTGTGTGTGTGTGTGTGTGTGTGTGTGTAGAAAGAAAGGTTCCTATTGGTAGTTAATCTGTTATCTGCTACAAAAACTACTGCTGATATAAGGGAATACAACTATTCATGGTTTTTTTGCTGAAATTAATTCAATCAAATTTTGGAATGATTTCTCAATATAGTCTTTGTTGCTGTTTCATAACAAATTAAATAAGTTCTCCTATAAACTCTTAACTCATCACTCTAATGACTTCATTCTTTAATTCCCAAATGATCATCATCTCTGCCTTAGGAACAGTCTTAATGGCAGCATTTTCAGACAAGATGTTGTTAGTACTCCATCTTTGCAACAACTTATGATTCCAAAACTGTATACATACTACAAAACAAGCCTGGTGGGTTAGTGAGCCTGTCATTCAGGAAGACACAAGCTCAAACCCCTTCCGGCCATCCAGATTTCAGTTCTTTGTTATTTGCTGAAATTGTTCCTAGCTAATAGAGTTCACTCAAAAGGTCATGGCCAAATTGCTTCCCTTCCCTTGTTCCCAATTAATTCCAGCTGCTAATAATCTTGACATCGATGAGGTGTAAAGCCTGGAAAAATATCATTTTGTAATATTTATGTCTGTTGAGTGATTGAGTTTGTCATTATTGATTTGATTTTTAACTGTATGTTTTAATTTTTGTTCCTTTGTGTTTGTTTGTAACCTGTGTTTTTCAGATCGAAACCATATAGTGCCCTGAGCCCTTCATCAGAACCTACTTCTCCTGAAGTTGAAGAACCTAGAAGCAATACTCCAGGATTGCAACTATCACCTATTGATATGAATTTATTGGGAGATTTTCAAGATATGTTTAAGAAATGTTCAACACTCACAGACGCAGCTGAAGCAACATCTCCTCCTGTCGATAGAACGGTAATATATTTTTCTTGTCATATCAGGACGAGTTAACGATTCTTAATCAGTGACATATTTATTTGTCACACCAGCTAAAAACACTGTAAATATTTTGGAATATGTGGCAATAACTTATATTATGCAACACATTCACATTGTTAGTTGATTATTTTTTGTTTGTGTACATTTTCTTTCCTTTTCAGTGGAGCATTGTAGGTGGTGTCTTGATTTTATCTCTATTGTTAAATTTTGGTTTGTAAGTTTTATGCATCTGATTTATTTACACACACAAGTTAAGGGCATCAGCAAATGGCCACTATACAGCACACACTGGCAAAAAAATTCTTGACAAAATGTGTCTTAAGAAAAATCTAATATGGAGTAGAACAAAACCTGATGAAGTATTTTCACATATTAAAGAATGTATTAAAAAAAATACTTTGAAAGTAATTGGAATGAAACAATTGGTGAAGGAATCGTGTTCATTGGATAAGGAAGTAGAAGAACAAATAATCTAAAAGATAAAACTCAGTTTAATACTGCTATTATAAGAAGATGACAAGGGCACTACAGAAAATAAAAGTCAAGAGCAAACTTATGAATAAAAATAGCTTGTTATTCAAGAAATTAAGGGGGTAGGTACAGTTATCAGGTTTCAAAAAAATATTTTTTTCTTTTGATTCACAAAAATAGGTTTTACTTTTGACTTCATCTTGTTGAAAAAATTATTTAAATATCTTTGACAGTGTGGGAGTTATGCGTGGTTAAGCGAAGTCCTGCATGATTAACAGCCACTTAAATCTTACTGCACTTGAAGGTAAACCAAATCTTTAACCTTAAATATCTCAAAACAGCAATTTATCAAATGGTTTTAAAGATAACGTGTTTCCATATGCATAGATCTTTTTCAAATTTGCAGGACATGTTCTACATACTAATTACTACAGTCCTTACCATTATTGGTAATGCAACTTCTCCCAAATGAAAAATGTGCCTTTATGTTTAAGCAAAAATTTTAATTGATTGAAATTTTTTTATTAATAACAAATCTAGAGTCAAATATGTTATATTATTGGTTACACTTATTGCCTTGATATTAGTTTACAATATTAAAAAAATATTTATCAAAAATTTCAAATACTATGCCTTCTGTCAATAAAACCCTTCACAACATCATATTTTTTATTGTCTATTTGGACGGTACATTAACCTATTGTTAAACAACATTTTTATTTTAAAAATCAATTTTTATATCTAGCTATAACAGTTCTATGGAGCTATGAAATTTGAACCCTCAAATTTAAATAGATTTGGAGAAAATGACATTTCAGTTTTTTCAAATATTTGTATGTATTGGGTATATCTAACCCCTTAAAATATATTAAATCATGCATGGTAGAATGAGTACCAATTTGGCTTGGAAAACCTTGAAGGCTTCAAATAATGTTTTAAAGCATAGCTGATATGAATAGATGAGTTACTTAATCAGAACTGCTATAAGAAAAGTGAGAACAGCTTTGCAGTTATTTTTCGCTCAAAACATGAAAACAAGTAAATTGCATTAGATACAGGAAAAGTGCAAGATGCTAAAATAATTTATGGGCATTAAGGTCACTGGAGAATATGCCCCAAAATCAACATCACCATCACCATCACCCAAAAATACTATTTTTGATTTCTAATGATGCACCACCGAAGCCTTAATGAAAAGAAGCTCTGAAAGACTCTAGAATTGGATACATAACCAGAGTTTATACAGTAAAGAGAAGTGGTTTAACATACCTTACAATTTTGTATTTTTTGCATAATGGAATTGCTTCATAGAGTAGTAAGTTTAGCTGAGTAACATGAAACTGCAGCTTTAAAGTCAATTTTGGAGTAAATTCAGTTAATAATTCAAATGATATAGTTAATATAGGCAGGAATTCAAGTTTTAAATAGTAAATCCAAGCATTAAATCTACCTAAACAGCTGTAGAAGAACTTAACCTAAGATCTGGATATGTAATATTTGGTTCTGATATAATTTCGCTCAATCTGTATTTTTCTTCACTTTAGGAGACTTTTAGAAAAATAGTCAAAAGTCAACAAATCTTGTAGATAGAGAATCCCACTATAAAGTTTGAATACATTAAAAGTTAAAGGCAGGTATAAAAAATTATCATGTATTTTTCCACTTAAAAATTCAAAAATTCAGATGTTAGAAAACATCTAGGAAATCAATATGTAAAAAAAAAAAAAAGTAATATCATTTCTGCTGAAACAGCATACTAAAATTTTGGAAAGCACAGTATGGTCTAAAGATTGTTTCTAATTGTGGTAAATGCAGACACATGCTTAAAGAAAAAGTTAAACATTTCGGTCATATACATAAATTCAAGGGAAGGAATTGTATTCAAAATAAAGTTTAATCACATACAAAGAATTCCTAATAAGTTACATTTGCATTCACCAAGGCATTGGATTGAGATAGAATAAAATAAATTTGGCACTAACGAAATTTGGTTAAGAGAGTTTAGTCGGAAAGTACTCTCCTAGAGTAGTTTACAAGAAAAATTAATAATAAATCAAAAAAAGCAGTTAGAGACTTCAGATTTGCACAGTAAACATTTTTGAATACGTAGAATTGTTGAAAGCTACTTTCAGATTGTTACTTCAATAACTCAGGAAATAGGAATTAGTCGGATTCTATTTTTGGTTTGCAAATTTTATTTAATGGTAAACATGCTTTATTTGATATCAGATAAAAGAGCAGATAATTTGGGGTAAAATAAAAGTTGTTTCAGTTTCATAATTGCAAAATGATGAAAGTTACTGTTAGGTCTTGGAAATGGCTTAAAATGATTTTTTTTTTCCAGCTAAACTATTAAATCTACAAAATTTTTCATACAGATAAAATTTAATGCTTATTAGAAGATCTGACTACTCTCAAAATTTCAGAATGATAGGAATAGTTTTAGTCCTCAAGGTCAAAAAATCTGAAGAAATCTTAAGCTTGGCAACTGATATCTGATCAGTTATCAGATGATTCTTGTGAGAAACCTGGAAGTCGTCGTGTTTCCACGATCGACTTCTATAAATAGCAGCCCAAATTTTTCCTCCCCCCCAGTCTTCCAGAGTCAGAGTGTTGCTGTGCTTGTTTGCAGTGCTAAGTGGACACGCCAGTAGTAGGATGTTAATCTCGGGCAAACATGTGTAACTTTGAGGAAAGAGTGTGGCAAAAATAGAACACCTCATATAGCTATAAAGTCAGCTAGGAGTTGTGAGGTTGGTCTGTCTCAAATGTGCTAATCGAAACTTCATTTTCATCTTTGGAAACTTTGTCTGATGCCAGTTCAGTTTGTGACGTTGCTAAACTTTCAAGAATATAATGAATATCTACCTGCAATAGACTTGTGACTTTTATGCTCGACTACCTTTCTTAGTTTGGGGTTTTATCAACCTAAGTGGCAATCTCACTAAATTAGCAAAGCTATGGCTGAAATTATCTAGGACAACAATCACGGTTAAAGCTAAGACTGTAGATTTTGCACTCACCCCAATACAGATTTTGGTCTTACAGAGGCTGCTAAAGTTAATCTAAAAACAGCAATTACCTCTTCAGTTGGCTGTATTGCTCAGAGATTTCATTGAAGATAATATTAAGAACAAACAAGAAGAGCAAGAAGGTTTTTGGGACAGACATATTGTTAGGGTCGAAGCGTGATACCGGGGTAGGTATCGGCTTGTCCACCTAAGCTTGAAGTCCTCCAAAAAGTTGTCAAATTTCGGAAAAAGTTCTATAACCTTGTAGAATGCTAACTGTAATAATTAACGCGGTCGCCACTTAGGTTAAACCTCCTGTAAGAAAGGTACTAAAGTAGAAATGAAAGTCTGCATCCAAGTAACTGAAGTATATATTCTTAAAATTTTTTCACAGAAGTTACAAAAGTCACAGTTAGCAATGGCAATCGGAGAAAATCATTTGCCGAAGATCACAAGTCATGAAACAGAACAGACCGCACCACCCTGAATGAAATTGAAAGTTAAGATGAACACATGTCGGAAAGTTTTAGAGTTCTGGTTTGACCATGCCCTTTTTGAAATGGCACCGGTCCGCCATACTGTTATGGTCCGTCCTACCCATAAGCCACCGCGATCCTTTGCCGGTCCTGCTTGAACTCGTCTAACAGAGCACTACATCCTAACCAGACAAGATACTTCAGCGAAATGTGAAAAACATGGCGCCCGGGTCTCTTTTATTAAAACGGCTTACTGACCTAGACAATAGTCTATCTAGAAAAAGAATCTGTTGACTGAGTGCTACCAGAAAATCACAAGATGAAGAGCGTAATGAGAAAAGTGTAGTAGTGTGTTTGTTTTTGTTTTTAGAGCTTCCAGACCGGTGAAAATGAATTTTGAAGTTTGGTTAATTTAAAAGCACATTTGTTTAGAGTATTGCGATACGTCATCATACGTCACATGAAAAATGTGACCCCGTCAAAACTTTAAAATCTCAAGTTAATATTATTTTCAAAGTGTTCCCCAGCCTCTTGCTGAGTCCAGTGGTGTAAAAATCTTTTAAATCGGTTAAGGCTATCAGAAGTTATAGAATTTCTAAAATTTACTGTTTTCCTAGCTTGTGCAACCGAAACTTCACTTTTTATTTAAAGTCTATTGTGGCCTGAAACTAAATTTAAATCGAACCTTTATTTAATTTAAGTACTTTAGAAAAGTTTTTAGTTCGTGAAAGATGTTAGTTGGGGAGAAATTAAATTTCAAAAGTTCGTTGCTATGACGCCATCACAAAGTTGACTTTTATTTACTTATATTTTCTTTTTATTAGTTAATAATTATCGGAAACTTAAAGAATATTGACTGGCCGGTTATTTTGCTTGGTTATATTTACTTTTAAAGCTCTGAAACTGTTTAGATGTGCTGAAATTAAATATTGAAATTCACTCCATGTGGAGATGCTATAAAAATCATATTTACTGCTTTAAATTGGTCTGGAACTGCGAGTTATTAGTGAATTTAATATCAAATGGTGAAATTACTATTATTAGAGTGCTTTACAGTGTTTAATTTAGCGTAATATTAGTATTGTGGTTGTATAACCAGATCTGTTTACTTCAGGATTATTATGGATTACGCTCATTTAGGTAAGTTTATGGTTTATATTTTACTAGAAACTTCTTATTTACGGTTGCTATGTGTTGTTTATTTACTTTTCTGAACTTAAAATGGTGTTATTTCGGTTTCAACTATGGTATCGTGTACTGAATGTTAACCTCAAACTTTGCCGGATTGTGACTGAATATCGAAAATAGAGAGTAAGGTAGCTTACAATATTCTCAGTCAATAAAATAAGATCAAGGACCAATTCTATCATTGATTTGGGTACCTTTTAGAGTCACAGGTCCAATGTGAAATTCAACAGTATTCTCCAGGTAGAACAGTCTTGGATGATTCTCTGGCAGCTAACACTAGTGACCCTGCATATATATCAAACCCATTAGTCTCTGCGTCTTGGTTTCTTGGTCTTCACTCCAATAATAAAAACAGCAGGGGAAAAAAGGTTAGCTAAAATATGGAGACATATGAATCAATAATTTAACTGGAGTAAGCTAATGATGATAGTGAATCGGTGAAAAGAGAAGAAAGCCAGAGATGGTTACAGTTAGTACAAGTGATACAGTAGTACTATGAGTACCCTGAAATAAGAGTTAAGATGGGATCAGAACTAACAAGTCTGTCTAGAACATTACAAAGAAAAGGCAATATAAGGAAAAACTCGTGGTGCTGCCAATACTCAACATCAGGGGTCGGCAAACTTTTTGTAGCAAAGTGCTAGACCATGAAAAAAAATCAGGTTCTGCAGGCCAGGTTAATATGTATGTATATTTCCTCTCATAAAGCAAAAAGAAATACCCATTTTTTGGGGGGGAGGGGCTTTTTAGTGAAGTTGGTCTTGAAAGGTGATAATTTGTACTAATGTGAAGAATGAAATAAAATATGAACTTGCGCATCAGACTGAAAACAGGCAATGGACTGGATTTGGTCCATGGCCATATTTTGCTGGTGCCTGCAATGCAGAATTCAAAATGTCTTCTTCTTCCCTTTAACAGATATTAGGCACTTTGGCCTATTCCAGCTTCCATCGCCCTACACCTCTTCTTCCTCTAGACTTTTATTTATATGCCATTTAAATATTCTGATGCTATTCTGTTTCAGTCTCTTCTACCTAGATGCCTTTCCAAATAAAAAACATCTCTTTCAGTTACTGAAACAATTTAAAGTACCTCCATGATATCTTTGTTTCTTATTCATCCTTCTCTTGTACAAACCCTGAGTGATTATAAGAATTTCTTTTTGCTGTCTGGATGTGATGTGACTTTCATGTTTTGTGACTAATACCCATAGTTCATTCAAGTATAACAAAATTGGTACAGCCCAAACTCTCTAACATTGAGCTATATTTCTTTTATTGCCTATCCCTTAAGTGTATGTCTTCTGGTCCCACACATTTCTTGGCACTTTTGGAGTTTGTGCCCGTCATCATTGTTGTAAGTTTGTCATTTCCCAAATAGTTTAAATTTGCTCAATAAGATTTTGGTTATTTGGATATTTGTACTGGAATGCTATTAATTATCTTCTGACTAAATTATTGTGTGGTATCTTGAGATTATTTGATTGAGCTTGTGGAAAGTATGCTACAGTTTATCCTCCTCCATCCTCCTTGGTAATAAAATGATCATCTATGAATATTTAATGTAATAATCCTATTCAGCTTTTTTCCAGTTGGTCTACTTTCTTCCCTCTTTTAGGAAGTTGTTTACATGTTAAAAAGTTTTGGAGCTAAAACTGCAGCCTTCAGTTATAATTTCTGCGGTTTTAGAAAGGTTTCTTATACATTCTATCAGGTAGTTAGGGTATCCATTCCTCCTGAGTGTAGTGCAGACAATATCATGAAAATCCTATCTGCATTTAACAATTATACCCCAGTTATTATTATTATTATCTGCTTTATACTAACTGTATTGTCAAGAATATTGACAGCATTGTCTATAAATATATTTAGTAAAATCTTTTACTTGGTTGAGACGTACAAGGGTTATCCATAAAATAAGGTCCCCAAAATGCTGCAGTTATGAACTGGCAACACTGGTGGGATCTGGTAACACTAACGTGTGGCTAGGTTCCACCTCTCCCAAGTTGTTGACATATTGGCTGAGCAGCAGTTAGAGATGGAGCTCCCACTTGCTTTGCCCGCCAGGTGCGAATTGTTGCGGTTTCGTGGGTCGTCCACCCACATCAGCTACCACAATGTTTTACTTTAAAACTCACTCACCGTGAATAATGTGTATGGTCTAATTTCTTACCGCAAGTTCCTTCTAAAGATGTAGATTCTCTTGACCGGCCGCCACTCAGTTTCCAACTGAGAAGTTTTAGAGACTACGTACTGAATGAATAAACAGTTCAATGTAGTCTTCACGGGTGTGCAGCCGGATGGTGTTTTGGAAACACAACGTTTCAACAACCAGCTCGGCTGTCTTCATCTGGTGTCGGTGTCTACAGGCTGCTGAAAGCTGGCAGTCACTGCGTGGACTGGCTTAGCCTCCCAGACGGACCTCCTAATATACCTGTCGGCGAGGTAGAGGATCCGCTCTGATTGGTCGGAACGGTGGCTTCGGAAAGACCCATTGGGGTCGGAAGCGGCGGCTCCCAACGCGGTCCGCTGCGGCACCCCTCCCATCGAACCTCCTATATTTCGTGGCGTGTGTGGAAGACCCGCTCTGATTGACAGGAAGCGGTGGCTTCATATGCGGTCCGCTACGGCACTCGACTATGCCGTCTGCGCCTCCCCACCCAGGAGTGCTGGCAGTCCATGGTACTGGTAGGCCTGCTCTGAATGAACGTGGGCGCAAACTTATTCTGCGGTCCGCTGCGGCACCCGACCGGCGCCATTCGCTCCCTCCACGCCGCGCTGCGCCGATCCGCCCCACTCCCGTCGGAGGTCCCTAGTAATAGGATTCCAGGCCTCACTCAGATGGAGCCCGCCATCCCGGTTAATGTTGTTGTTATTAAGCCTGATTTCTAGTGCCTCACTTATGACTGACTCCCAGAAGGAGGAGGCCCTGGCCAACAGTCTTGTCGAACTCGATTCTGTGCTCCTCGTCGAAGGCGTGCTCGGCAATTGCAGACTTTTCAAGTTGCATCAGCCTTAGGTTTCGTCTGTGCTCGGTGAGGCGCTCTTGGATCGTTCTGGTAGTCTGGCCGATATACACCTTACCGCATTCGCACGGTATGGAATAAATTCCCGGTGTTCTTAGGCCCATGCCTCCCATGGATGACCAGACTGTATGGAAGAGAATGTTTGATGTGGGAGGGATGACAACTGTTAAAATGAAGATACTGCTGCAAATTTGTAGGCTTGATATTAACAGAGGCATTCGGGCTCCCATTATGCAAGGAAGCTTCAACATTAATAAAGGTAACATGGCTGTGGTAGTATGTCCAGGTAAAGTTGAGGGAGTGGTTGCTTAGGGAGTTGAGGAAGTCTATTTGATGATTCTCTTTGTGGGTCCAAATCATAAAAATGTCATCTGTATATCTGAACCACACAAGAGTTATAATGGAAAGATTGATGAGGAATCATTGTTCCAGACGGCCAAGGAAAAGGTTTACATTGGATGGTGCCATGCGGGTGCCCATCGTAGTGCCACGTGTCTGGTGGTAAATTTGAGAGTTGAAGGAAGAGTACGGTTTCGAATCCCCGTCCAGGCATCCAGATTTGGGTTTTCTATTGTTTCCCAAATCACTCCAGGCAAATGCTGGGATGCTTCCTTCAAAAGGCCATGACTGAATTCCTTCCCATTCCTTGCCCCACCATCCTTTCTCGTCTCTAAAGACCTCGTTGTCAGCTAAGGAAATGAGTAAGAATGTCTTGGGGAGGCTGTCAGAAGGTTGCATTTCCAGGAAGTGTTCTGAAAAAACACGAACGACACTTTTTGCAGCTAAGCTTCGCACTTATCTGTAGGAGAACGTCCGTTTCACGATGCAGGCTACAAAACTGATGTCTGAGAGCCACTGCTCAGCTCAAATGTGTCATAGGCAACCTGTAATTCTACACGATGAATCTGCTCCCAGCAGCATGAAGTCTTGCATCTCAAGAAACAGCGTTTCAGAAAACGGTGTGAAAATCAGCCAGAAAGCAGTGTCAAAATCTGCATCGTGTATGACGGTAGTAGCCAGTGTGTTCACCCATACACACTGTTGGTAATATGTTTGATTGTTTATGCTTGCAGTTTCGATTTTTCTACTAAGTCAATTCACAGGTCACTTTTAAGGTTACATCTGATTTATTTACCAAGCATATACATCTATCCCAACAACCACCACTATTTATACTTGTTCATTTTGACTGTGGATAAGGCTAAACAGTACTTCCTTTCCTCTGATTGCAAGTTCTGAGCACACTTCTGTCTATCGAGTCTACACACAGTTACACCAGTTCTCACTACTACTAGCTTGACTTCGTCACGAACAGCGGACAGCATTTTATCACTTTTAGGTCCACTATATAGTTGTACAGAGGAAGTCTGGCCCGCTATACAATAATACATTCTGTGGTGTAACTTACGCCCAATACCCGCGGCGGCCAGCTTCAAACTGACCTAACAAGTATTTTTTTTACACCGTGCCTCCGTGCTTGACAACGCTTCGTGGCAACTTCAGCTTTACAAATAATTTTCATCTACTTCTCCCAATTTCTGTTTTCACTCTTTCTATACCTGGCTTATTACTGTCTTGCCACACCACATTCCCTGTTATTAGCATAAATACTGGCATAAATGGCTCACAAACATCTATCAGTAGGCCTACCAACGTAGTTACACTAAATTTAGGGTTTCTAGAAGGCTGGACATTGTAAGTTAAATTATTCAGTATAAGCTTACTTTTTTATGTAGAGTGTTCTAACCATGGATATAATTATACGTATACTTGTATGATATGAACTAACAACTTCATTTTAGTTTTACCTTTAATTCAGCCATTTTTGTTATTTACAACAAGTAATTGTATAAAGCAGCTTCTTATTTATTCATAATAATCATCCAACTATCTTCTTGCCAATCCTCCTCTCGTATGTCAGAGACAGTCCTTCCCCACAGATTTCCTTGCTCCAGAGATAGTGTGCATATACAAAAGTTAATAATATTATTACAGATAACTCCTTTCACATAACAATTTTCATTGTAATTTCAGTTCTAGTGAATACGGTATGTATTTTGTCTGCACCAGTACCAAAGAAGTAATGAACGGCTATACTACCTTGTGTTGGCTTTCAGTAGAAAAGAATCTGTTGTATTTACATCCCTAGCTGAGTGACATACAATGCAGTAAATTCAATGAACTCAGAATTTTAGGCCATTACATACAGTATTCAGCTTGTCTGATGGTGTCAGCCTGAATTTCAGTTCTGATTCATGGTGGCTGAACGTCATGTTTATTCCAAAAGATGGGCCTTCTGTTTCAAGGGAAATCAGATTATGTGTGTTTCAGATACAACCAGTTGGTGCTCAAATCTTCTATCAGTAATTTCATTTTGGAACTGAAGGCCATATAAAATATGTGTTGCATTATACATATGTGAGATGGTGTTATTACCACCACAGGAGATATTCAGTGATTCAGATATAGGGTTACAAGTTCTTTTCCCTTTGAGCCTTAATAGTGTGCCTTTCTTCACAAAGGAATTTATTCTATGGGTGAATTTCAAGGAAGAGTATGTAAAAATTCCAGTTGTAATTGAGACACAAACCAATGACCTTTCCATCTGCAGCGAAAAACAGATAGTGAAATATCGGTGAGCTGTGCGGTGATGTTGAAACAATTGCTAACTAAAAATGCATTTTTTTTTTTTTTTAAAAGAAAACTTATATCCTATGCTAAAAGCTAAAACAGGAAAGGTGTAAAACAAATGTTAGAACCTGGAAGTTTTGCCACTTATGGACGAGTTTGAAACTGGGTTGGTAATCCGTAACATATTATTTTTCGAATTTGAAGATAACAGATTTCTAAACTGCACTATCAGTATTGTCACGTTAACAGCTAATGCTTGCTGGACATATCTTAATAGATTTTTCACAAGAAATGAATGTATAAATCTCTGTTCTTCCAAAGCTCCAAGCTCCAATTTAATGATATGAGGTTGCTTTTGGAATAAGACATAAGAAATTATTAAGAATATCTTTAAACCAAGACTTTGCTGTTACAGTTTAGGAAGTCCATCAAACTGCCTTTGAGACTGCAGGAAGAGAACAGCAATCATTCTAGAAATACAAAACCATTTTCAATTTTCTGTTGGTACAAATCTTGCTCAAATAAACTGGATTCATTGACAACATTGTTTGCCCCAGTATTTTATATAATTTATTATTGGTAATTTGTTTTGTATTTGTATGATAAATAATTGTCATGGTTTGTATGTGATATTAAAAATCTATATTTTTCTGCTCTCTTGGTCGCTTTTGTGATTTTTGTGTATGCTTTGGGATTGCAGCTGAAACCTGTTCGCAGCCTTGAGAGTTTCAAGCACAATGGTGGTAGTGGCACTTGCTTGTTTTCCTCTGATGTTCCTCTGCTCAAAAGTGCGCCACTCTTAAAAGCACCTCATAGAACACGCCAAGGAGTAGTACCTGCATCCTCCTCTACCAGTAGTTGCTCCTCCTCACCAGAAAAAGCCTCATCAAATGGCCACACATCCATTGTACCTCAGTCTTTTACTACACCATTGTTCAGTGGTAGTGATTGTGATTTGTTTGGTGCCACACCATTTGTCCTAACTGATGATACTGTGGGTGATAACTCATTGTTCCTCGTGGCATCACCCACATCAGTAGATATGGTCCGACTGCCACCTCCCACCCAGGCACAAAGTTTGAAGAGTAATAAGGTAAATTATTTGTTAACTGCTTTGTCTAAGGTGTTATATGGTTACTTTAAAAATGTGTGCATAGTTTGCTTGTGCTTACTAGTATCAAGGGCTGGAGGATGGCTATCATCTTTTTCTCTGCTTTAATTGAATTGCATTTTCCTTGTGTAAAATAAACTGAATTGAATTTAGATAAATTTTATGTATCTACTGCCTTATATTAGAAATATGAAACTTAACATGGTATTCTTAAATAATTGATTTTCTGACTTATGAGATAATTATTATTTTTGCTACAAGCAAGCATAGTTAATTTATCTAAATTTTATGTTCATTAGGATGAGCAACTCTCACCAGTGACCATAAATTACTGTTGTGTTAAGATTGCACTCATTAGAAAGTTTGAGACTTATAAATGTTGCTTCTCCTAGAGACTTTGCCATTCTGAACTTATCTCACTCTCTACTGTGCATTGTTTCATAATTCATGTTTTGCAGATCTAACTCCAACATTTTTGCTGTCGGATACTGCAACTGGCTTCAAATCAACTTATTATTATAATTGACTGACTCATAATTAGCAGGACCTCTATGGACTTTACCCAAATGTTCCAGAATGTCCCAGAAGTCATACTGATTCCACTGTCTGTCCTTCCTGTTTTAACAGTCTCAGTCGAACAAACAAATGTTGTACTTCACAGGCAGTTTCTCTGTCTCAATACTATCCTATATGAATATTTATATAATATATTTTCATATAGAAAAATTGTCACTGCTGTTGCAAGCTGAAAAAGGGGCCAAACATGTATAATTAAAACATGCATAGAGGGATTGTTCCTTTACAGATATTTCATCCATTCAGTTTCCTTTGAAGAATGAAGACTTTTTCATTTATTTGTTCTCATGCAAGGAACCACATTTACTTTGTGAACTATAAGTTTGAAATTATTATAACTAATACAAGTTAAGCAAACAAACCAAATACACAGTTCAATAAAGCAATATTACAATACATAATTATACAAACAAATTGAACAGTTCTGTATCATATAGCCAAGGATTGGTAACCATTCATATTATGCAAGAGGCTCAGTAAACAGTCTTGCCGTTTGCTGTGAGCAGGTTGTAGAGTATGCAGCGCTTGTAGAGTTTGTTGCAAATCTGCAGTTGTTCACTTCCTCACATTCACAGAGCTCATCCACTCAGATGTAATGCCAATTCTTCAGATTTTTTTACAGCAAGATACACCAGTACTCAATCTATTTAGGGCTTTCCAGGTCATATACAAAAGATTGTACCCGGTTGCAGATTTCTCCATTTTATTTTCCCAAATTCTTCCTAATGCCAGATTTTGCCAAAGTTCTGTTTAGTGTTTTTTTAAATGGTAATGAAGCCTGTGTCATTGTGGGCAAGAAGCTGCTTCTTGATTTAAGTGCAAGGGTTGGAATTCGCTTCCCAATGTTGAATGCTTGGGACTGCCTCTTGTTTTCACATTTCAGTTTCTGCAAAACCGAGCGGGGCGGTGTAACGGTTAGCGTTCTCGCCTCGCATTCGGGAGGACGGCGGTTCGAATCCCCGTCCGGGCATCCAGATTTGGGTTTTCCATGGTTTCCCCAAATCACTCCAGGCAAATGCCTGGATGCTTCCTTCAAAAGGCCATGGCCGAATTCCTTCCCATTCCTTGCCCTCATCGATGCCCCCCATCCTTTCCCATCTCTAAAGACCTCGATGTTAATAAGAGACGTAAAGAAGTGACCAAAAAAAAAAAAAAGTTTCTGCAACTGGCCTTCTTTTTACGTGTGAAAGGGTTATAACCATAAGCTGGTATATTTGGTGCATGGGAATAGAGCAAAAACAGCCTGTTATTATGCATCCTGTCTCATTTAGGGTTACATTTACCTTCTTCGCATGGGAGGAGTTTCACCAAACCGATGCCGCATACTCCACAGCAGAGAAACATAGTGATAAAGCAGATGTGTGGAGGATTATTGACTCTACTCCCAATTTGCTATTTGTTAATTTATGAGTGATGTAATTTCATCTTCGCGTCCTCACAGTAATCATTAAAGGTGAAAGTACGGTCGAGCTTAACTCCCAGGTATTTTGTTGTATGACAGTGAGATAAGCATTGTTCTCTTCTAGTCTCTCTGTTGTGCGGATGAATAGTGCAGACCTGTGTTTTTAATTTTTGGGCTTCAGGTTGTAATTGTTATAATAGTCAGCTTTATTTCCACCACTCTTAAGGCAGCAATGACTGTGTCATCTGCATAGATAAAGGAGCGAGTACCCAGTGTGGTAATCTGATAGTTATAATACATGTTGTACATCAATGTCACAAGAACACTGCCTTATGCGAGGCCATTTTATTGGCTCTGCCATCATCTCATTTTCGTCTGCAGTGAAACAAAGAACTGCAGTTCTGAAACTGGCGATAAATGCAGTGCTTGTGATCTGTCCTCATTCAAATCCATCTTTCATATGCTAAACCTGTCTGGTCAACAGCTGGTTTGTTCTTTAATGATGATTTGGCCTTCATGTTCTGAGATACTATTGAGGATAATCCTTTCTAGTGCTTTAAAGCAAAGATAGAAGAAAAATAGGCAATAAAAGTGGGCCTAGGCTTATGACTTTGGTATGGTTTTTGCCAGATCTTTGGGACCTGCATTTTTTAGGACACAAATGTTCATCAACTTCAGTAACCACTGTTTGGTGGTGCTTCCAAACATTTTTATTTGTTTGAGTGTCCAATCATCTAATCCAGCAGCTTCATAGTTCATCCTTGAAGACACTAAATGACTCATTTATTTATTTATTTATTTATCAATCTTGTTTCGTGGATCCCTGCTGAGGAAGCACCTCTGGGATGTGAAACATGTCATGGTTAATATACATACATACAATATGAGTCATAATCATAGTAAAAAACAATTATATGTTACAAAGAAAAAATAAAGACAATAAAATAAACATAAATTTTTACAACTGTGATTTGCAAAAGTCATATTGAATACAATTAATGTGCAAATTATTTCTGCTTCTTGTATTGAGATTGTGTACCTGTGAATCAGAAGTAAACAGGTTATAATGATCTATGACAAAGCACATGAGAGAATATATATACCGAGAACTCATTGTAAGAACACTGAGTTTTTTAAAAAGTTGTCTGCAAGAAGTTCTTGGTTTTACCCTACACAACATCCTAATAGCTCTTTTCTGTGCTATGAAAACTTTTTTACTTTGTGAAGAGTTTCCCCAAAAAATTATGCCATATGACATTACTGAATGAAAATATGAGGAGTAAACCTGTTTCGTTAATTCTAGATCTGCTGTTAGAGAAAGTGTTCGTATTGCAAAGGTGGCACTACTTAACTTCTTCAGTAGTGAAGTGATATGTTCATGCCAACAGAGTTTCTCATCTATTTTAATACCAAGGAATTTTATACTCTTTGTTTCTAATATTGTGTTATTTTTATAGCTTACTTCTAAATCTGGCTGTGCATAATTTTTTGTTTTAAACCTAATATAATGTGTTTTTTCAAAATTTAGTTTTAATGAATTTGCCTTAAACCAATTTGCTACTTCACTAAGTACTTCATTTACATTAAATTCTAGATTGCTGTTTGGTGTTTTTCTCACAGTCAGGTTAGTGTCATCTGCAAATAAAACACTCTTAACTTTGTCAGATAAGTTTCCAGGAAGGTCATTGATATACAACAAAAAGAGGAGGGGTCCTAGGACAGAACCTTGTGGAATTCCATGTTTTAATTTTTCCCAGTCTGATGAAGCATCTTTGTTTATTTTAGTATCAAAAATGGATACTTTTTGCATTCGACTTTCCATGTATTCTGTTTCACAGAGTGAAGTGAATACATGCTTTAAAGTGTAGACTTGGCTCAGAAGAAGATCTCATAACTTTTTGTCACTACATGAGCACGAGACTTGGCTTATTTTTACAAGAATTGTTTTTGTGGGATTACATTTTTCTAACTTTT
This sequence comes from Vandiemenella viatica, assembly GCA_031002005.1. Taxonomy (NCBI): domain Eukaryota; kingdom Metazoa; phylum Arthropoda; class Insecta; order Orthoptera; family Morabidae; genus Vandiemenella; species Vandiemenella viatica. Next base: position 170,188,214 of record JARYHS010011408.1, on the reverse strand, counting down.
TTATATTATTGTTATTATCTTATATACTTTCAGTGTTGCAATTTACTAATTTTAATTATCAATTCCCTCAGTGTTTTTGCTAACTTATTAGTCACTTCCTTTGGCAACTTATTTTCAATCTCTAAACCCTTACCAAAGAAGGAAAATTTTCCCACCACCTATGCATAAAATTGAGTGCCACCTTGTGCCCATGGTCATCTTATCTCTTCCAAGAACTATTCCCAATTCTTTGAACAATATACTTCTCAACCCAATCACCAACAAATGTCTTGTGCAGTCCCATCACTCTCTTCACCCTCCACCTTTCTTCCATTACTCCCAGTCCAGCTCTAATATCATTTCAGTTATTGAGTGGATCCTACAATAATTTCCAAAAACAAATCTCACTGCTCTCCTTTGTACTCCCTCCAATTTTATATCCTAAATGTGAGTCCTAAACTACACCACTATATTCTAACAGTGGTCTAACCAGTATCTCGAACTAAAACTTATTGGCTGTTTGAATATTGCCACAATCCACCATGCACTGAAATACAACAGGTCGATGGGTGGAAGTTCTTAGACAGCAGAAACTGTTCTATTTCACTTACTTGTAATGCATCATCCTTAATTATACCCTCAGTAATGTCCTGTAGGCTGTGATCATTTTCAATACAAAATGTATGCACTAGTTTCACGAATATTATATAGACATTGTGAGCCTCGGCCGATTTCCCCCCCCCCCCCCTCTCCCCAAGCATCTTACATGGAAATGTTGCTAAATAGTAGGGGACTAGTATTACCCAAGAAATTTTAATGTAGACGTTTTGTGTATAACTGAGCATCATTTGTCTGATACAGGAATATCTCAGCTGTCCATCCCAAATTATAAATTAAGCTCTCATTTCTGCAGATGTAAAATGGAGAAAGGGGGAGTTGCCATTTTTGTTAAAAATAATATTGAATGCAGTAGTGTAGTTGTAAGTAAGTATTGTATAGAACAACACTTTGAATGTTGTGTTACTAAACTAGAATATGATAAGGAAGAGCTGATAGTCATAGCAATTTACAGGGCCCCCTCAGGTAATTTCAGACTGTTTTTATCTCATTTAGAGTCTTTGCTACTAAGTTTTACAAATAGCAAACAAATAGTATTATGTGGAGATTTCAATGTTGACTTTCTGAATCACAGCAATGATAGATTAGATATGGAAGCCTTGATGTTGTCTTTTAACTTAACAGCACTTGTAAATTTTCCTACGAGAATACAAAATAATAGCAGGACTGCAATCGATAATTTTTTTATGGATATTTCTCAGTGCAGTAATTACAGCATTCATCCAGTAATAAATGGTATCTCAGATCATGATGCCCAGCTATTATGTATCGAGTCCAGGAACACTGTTAAACAGATAAAGAAAAGCTGGGTTTATAGAAGAAATATTAGTGAAAATAATATAAAACACTTCATAGATACCTTAAACAATGAAAACTGGTTAGAAGTATATAATGCGCAGGGTGTTAATGCGAAATTTGATTCCTTTCTGAATATATTTCTAACACTTTTTCTAGGTAGTTTCAAAAAAAGGAAAATTCTCAACACTCCAAACAATGAACTGGGCATGGGATGGATAACAAAGGGTATTAGAATCTCTAGTAAAACAAAGAGGGACCTTTATTTAAAAATGAGAGAATCGGATAACTATGCGCTGAAAGTTCACTATAAACTTTATTCTAAAATACTAAGAAATGTAATAAGGAAGGCCATGAACAGGTACATATCGGCGAAAATAGAAAATTCAGACAATAAAATGAGAACAATATGGAATATAATAAAGACTGAAACAGGAAAAACTGTAAATCACTCTAAGGACATAAAAATAGAACAAAATGGATATGTGTATAGCGAAGTAGGGGTAGTTTGTGAAATATTTAACAAACATTTTACGTCAGTAGTAGATAAATTAGGCATAGAAAAACAATCCCCACATAGTGCTCTAAGGCTTCTTGAGACTGCTTTCCCAAATAGCTTTGTGGAGATGAAATTGCCACCAGTAACAGTCTCAGAAATAAATAAACTCATTAAACAATTAAAACCTAAAAATTCTTCCAGCTATGACAATATTTCAAGTAAATTACTGAAAAGATGTTCAGACTGTATCAGTCATGTACTTGCTCACATTTGTAATGAATCCTTAACACAAGGTGTTTTTCCCGATAGACTAAAATATGCTGTTGTAAAACCATTATTTAAAAAAGGAGAAGTAACATGTGTAGACAACTATCGTCCCATTTCATTACTTCCAACATTCTCAAAGGTTTTTGAAAAAGTCATGTATAGAAGAGTAATAAAACATGTTACACACTATAATATCCTCACTAATTCACAATTTGGGTTCAAAAAAGGATCATCCATAGAAATGGCTATATATTCATTTTTAAATAACACATTTGAGGAACTGAATAATAAAATGAATCCTGTAGGAATATTTTGTGATCTTGCAAAAGCATTTGACTGTGTAAATCATGAATTACTTTTGAAAAAAATGGAATACTATGGTATTTTTGGGACCGCAGGTAAATGGTTTAAATCATACATTGAAAGCCGAATGCAAAAAGTTTCAATTTTTGATTCTAAAATAAGTAAAGATGCTTCATCAGACTGGGAGAAAATAAAACATGGAATTCCACAAGGCTCTGTCTTAGGTCCCCTCCTCTTTCTGTTGTACATCAATGACCTTCCTGGAAATTTATCCGACAAAGTTAAGAGTGTTTTATTTGCAGATGACACTAACCTGACTGTGCGTAAAACACCAAACAGTACTATAGAATTTAATGTAAATGAAGTACTTAGAGTAGTAGCAAATTGGTTTAAGGCAAATTCATTAAAATTAAATTTTGAAAAAACACATTATATTAGGTTTAAAACAAAAAACTATGCACAACCAGATATATGTATAAACTATAAAAACAACACAATCTTAGAAACAGAGAGTATAAAATTTCTTGGTATTAAAATAGATCAGAAACTCTGTTGGCATGATCATATCACTACACTACTGGCAAAGTTAAGTAGTGCCACCTTTGCAATACGAACACTTTCTCTAACAGCAGATCCAGAATTAATGAAACAGGTGTACTACTCATATTTTCATTCAGTAATGTCATATGGCATAATTTTTTGGGGAAACTCTTCACAAAGTAAAAAAGTTTTCATAGCACAGAAAAGAGCTATTAGGTTTCTGTGTAGGGTAAAACCAAGAACTTCTTGCAGACAACTCTTTAAGAAACTCAATATTCTTACAATGTATTCTCAGTATATATATTCCCTCATGAGCTTTGTCATAGAAAATTTTAACCTGTTTACACCTAATTCACAGGTACACAGTTTCAATACAAGAAACAGAAATAACTTGCATAAAACACAAACATCTCTGTCATTAGTACAAAGAGGAGTTAATTATTCTGGGATACATCTGTTTAATAAACTACCTAATCGTATAAAACAGCTTTCAGATAATAAAGATGTATTCAAACAAAAACTTAGAGATTATCTTATTGGCAACTCCTTCTACTCCATTCAAGAATTTGAAGAAAATAATTAATTGTACTCATTATGACGTTTGCAAAACTCAGTTGCAAAAATGTATTTTTATTATTATTTCTTGTATTTGTAAAATATGTATATATTTACTATGATATGACTCATATTATGTGTATATGTATCAACAATGACATGTTTCACATCCCAGAGGTATTTCCTCAGCAGGGATCCATGGAACAAGATTGATAAATAAATAAATAAAAATAAATAATAAAATTATTAAAAAAATATGTCTAACCTAATACTCATAATTACAATTAGGTTTATTTCATTTCACCATTTACATAAAATTATAACTATTGATGCTATTATCATTTTAAATGATGTCACAAAATAACAGAATGCAGTAATGATACCGCTAGGTGTCCACACAAAATTTTACACAGTCAAAAGTGTAAAGTAGTTAAAATTTATAATATGGTAATAATTTTTTCTTCCTTCCTTAGTTACTGTATGTATATCAGTTACATATATATATATATCAGCCCTTACCTCATGTGATTAAATTTAGCGAACAACTACAAATATCCAATTGACAAAAAATTATTCATAGCTAGTGTCGCACTGTTATTATGCATCTGTATTTTTTTTTTTTTGGTATATTTTCCCTCTTCTTTACCAAAATTAAAGTGAAAATATTCATCACAAGTAGTGACTTTATTAATATGTAATATTGCATGTGTATTAAGGTAAGCCTGTTGCAATCCACAGTGAATTCACAGTGAGCAAAATTGAACCTGTAGAGTGGTTCATCACCCTTCTTTCAAAAATAAATTTCTTACATACAGGCAATATATGTACAAAGCGCACACAGCACACAGGCAGCACTTCCAGGGGGTGGCAAATCAAGTGATTGAGGGCGACAAATTTCCTTTTTCTAGCTCAACTGCTGCTTCAGGTGGCGCCAACACTCGGGGTGGCAATCTCATGACCCGGTTCGGTTCACAGAAAATTCCTAGGTACACCACTGGTTGTAGTTAGACACGGGGCGGCATAAAAAATTGGCTTTTAGTGTAGCTACAGAAGAATGGCCGGTTCTACCGCTCCCTCCCCCACGGATGTGATTAATTTGCTGAATGGTTAAGTCTTGCTCATTTCAAAGCTTAACATTTTTGCATTTTTTCTACCACTGTTTGATACTTGTTACAATAAAGTTCTTTGTGTAACAGCTTATTTAAACCAAGTAATTTTATTGCATGTTACATTAAATTAAAATTATTAATGAATTATGATGTTTTACCTACTACTGACATTGATAATTGATTTCTGCTTTTTAGCACAACTTACACTGGGTGCGTTATACTTCATTATTCATAATCCTTATACTAAACATAGTAATCTCAGAATAGTTCAAAATTTTTCCCATTGTCTTGTGTTTGACTGTTATTCACTAACAGGGGGGAAGGGGGGGGAGAGACATGTGTTTTCTTACTATGGGATGTTTATAAAGTATTTTGTGGGCATCATAGACAAATATTTTTCCCCTTCCTTCCACTGGTTCCTTTTTCTTTACTCAACTTCGTTTATTCCGTAGTCCTTTTTTGTACTATATTTACAGTAACTCCTATTTCAGATGTGTCTATGCTACCAATCCTCTGAGGTAAATTAATGCATTTCCTTATGCTTCAAAATTTTCCACTGTTCCTCCATCACAATTTTCCCAAATTAATCTTCTCCATTCATTATGACATTACTCTCCCCTCTGTTTCAACGGTTTCTTCTTGTGGACCTGGGCATCCAGATTTGGGTTTCCACGGTTTCCCAAATCACTCCAGGCAAATGCTGGAATGCTTCCTACAAAAGGCCATGGCCAAATTCCTTCCCATTCCTTGCCCCCCATCCTTTGCCATCTCTGAAGACCTCGCTGTTAGAGAGATGTTAAGCAGATAAAAAATTTTGTGTGGACTCTCACCATGTCTGATAAACATTCCATACTGTTTTTTTAGGTTTTGCCACAGTCAATATCTTTGATCTCTGGATGATATTTCCTGTATTCTACATTTTATTTTTATTATTCCATCACAAGTACATGGTTTCTTCTGCTTACTTTTTTATATAATCCATTTATCCAGTGTTTATTTATTTTTTCTTCATAAAAAATTAAATGAGTTTCATCCCTTTCTTGCATAAACCATCTTTACTCATATTTTAGCAACAGGTCTACTTTATTTTCTGATTGTGTTAGTTCATTCACAATCCTTTTAACTAAACTATTTATTCAATTCATTTCATCCTTTCCCATCAGTCAGTTTTTTTCAATGCTCTTCTAACATTTTTAGTACAACCATTAATCAGATTAAAAAAAAATCCACCTTTTTAAAAATGTGTTTGACTCTTTTAATTTATAATGTATTATTTTTATGCAGTTCTGTCGTTTAATCACCACATGACCAAAATTTGAGATGCTTGTTTTATGAGTTCCAACTTCTCGTTCAAGGCATGCTTTTATAAACCATGCAGGTTGGTTTTGTGGATTTATACTCTCAATATTTTGAGAATGAAACTCTGTTCTGAAGTTAATTCATTGTATGTGGCCAGCTACTTGTGCTTCCGAAAAATTCTGTCCTTGAGGTCGAGCACAAAGCAATGTGTTCGCATCTTTTTTATGGAGTTCTTTTAATTAATTTCCCTGAGTTCAATCTTTAGCACGCATGTTCATTTACATCTCTGGCAGTTCTAATAAAGTTGACATAAGGCAAATCATTACTTTCCCTTCCTACAAATCTTAATACTCATTGTTGGTCATATACCTTCTTCAGATTACCAATTTGTTCGGATTAGCTGGAATTACAGTGACCAGTTTCTAGAATGAAGTATACCAAGCATATAAGTAGGTACACCATGGTAACAATTAGGAACAAGTGAGGGGCAATGGCTCACTCTCACCGCCTCCCTTTCCTGTTGAGACGTTTGAACTGTTCGAGGTCAGTGCACTGTCAGCCGGCTCGCAAACTGCTCAGTTAATGTTAGCTATTGATCGCTGGCATGCTTGACAGTTGTATTGTATGCATTCGGGTGTAGTGGTGTATTGTCGTTATGAGTAACGGAAACACACAGTGATGCAGAGAAGACCTTGATCTTGCTCTACGCTATTTGGAACAACAGGCCACTGCTACACCTGCTGATTTATTGTTTATGAGACGATGGCGCAGCTTTGCGTCATATAACAGACAGTCTTCATTATACCAAAAAAAAAAAAAAAAACGATGACTGAGTTTTTGTCTTCTAAAACGTTGGAATAAAATGGGCGCTTGTAAACATTGTAACTATTATCATAAGTTTGACAGTTTTTCTTTCATTGTTATGTACTGTTTAAACTTAATGTTTTCTTGCTAATTTTTCTAATACATGTGTACTGTACTGTGTAAATTAAAATTGTGTGTATGCACAGCAGTTAACCGCACAAATAAATTTAGTTGAACTGTGTTTTAATTCTTTTGCCATTTTTAATACTTTAACCAATTTTTTTTGCAGATTACCAGGGTTCGGATTAGCGGAACTATGGTGTATTTTCTTTCGTACTACAGTTATTTTCATGAACTTATTCAACTTATGATCCATTTTTTATATTAAGCTTTTTCGTAATTCTTCAAAATCTGGATTACATTTTTTCCATTGTTCTCTCAACTCCATCCACTTGATTCTTCTTTTGAGCAAATTTTGCACTCAGGTGTCTTCGATATCAACCATTCTTGAGTAACCTTGTGTCATATGTATCATATTATTGAGGTCCAATACTTATCCATTTGTTTCTCATACTTTTTCTTCCAGGTAACCGTGTGAATATGTGAGGCACTGTTGCTGTGTTTTAATGTATCAATGTGACTCCCTTGAGTCCCTAATGGCTCTTGTTTGTTCTCCTACAGTTATTTCTGATTCCCTACTGATTTTCATGTCTCCAAAAATCGTCACTTAAACTTCCACCAATGTTTTGTCCCCCACAGCGGCAAATTCCTTCCTCACATCTTATTTTATCAGTTCCTGTGATTCTTTGAATACTAACTATTGATTCATTTGCAACAATTCATAATTTGACTGCTTTTGGGTTGGTTTGTTTTTACTTATTAATCATACTGTACTTGGTGCCATACCCCTAAGACTTTTACATTGATTACAATTATTTATGATTTTTAACCCACTCAACACATCATTAGGAGATCAAGGAATAAATGAAAAGAGTTCACAATATTTATTAGGCAATATAATCTGGTTGATTCACAAATTACAGATTTATTGTTTCATGAAATTTGTCCTGGATTAACGTATATAGTCTGAAAGTACATTTAATTGTTCATGTGTTCTCTCCTGTTGTTTGCTTGAATATACAAATGTTTTGTTCATCTGTTCACTGATTTTTTAAGCATTAATAAAATCTGGCTTTTCCTATTTCATACCTTCAATGGGAAATAAGAATTATGAAATGGTGCTACCCTGGATTCATTTTTATAATTTCTCCAACACCAAGAAGCATAAAAACATGCTAAGAAATTATTTTAGTTATGGTTTATTTTGGGGAAAAAAAGACAAAACTTTCAACAAAATCCTTCTGTAACCAGGTTTTCAGAACAAAAACATGTCCATATACCAAGAGTGTGTTATGAACCAAACTAAAAATTAAAATGTCTATGTAAAAATTATGTGAGACCACATCATAAAGAAAACAAATCACAACTACCCTAGGAAATAATCTGAATACATTACAAACACAATAACACGCATTTATCTAAGTACAAATGTATCACTAATTAATGATACTGATAAAATGTTGACACAAGCGATTGCTGAAAACTGTGGTAAAGATTTACATCACCATTAGTGAACACAACTCAACCAAGAACCAATACAAAATCAAATTAAAATTTTCTTTGACAGATAAATTTCACTAGAAAACATAAAACAGCAGAAAATAATTATCTTGAAATTTTTCAACATTGATAACCTCATAAATGAAGCAAGAACGAACAGCAAATCACTATCTCAAAATTTTCAAATCTGAGCAAAACATCATCAAATGAATTATTTACAGACATATACTAAATAATTAGACACCAGTTAGATATAATAGTAATAATGTTAATAAATAGTTGTTTGATAACCAGAACAAATTTAGAAAACAGAAAATTTTACTGAACTGCACCCCATCTCTTTAGACTAATGTGCATATTTTATTTTATATTTTTTTGTGGCAATTTAAAATACGACATCGTACGTTATACTATATACTATGCTCCTGCTGCTATCTCTGCCTCACTGCAACATCTTTTTAAGGAAAAAATAATTAATAATTTCAATTGCCTCATGTTGTGTGCCAATATTGTAATAACTACCATATTTGGGGTTTGTTTGTTTTTAACTTGTTAATCATACTGTACTGCCATACTCCTAAGATTTTTGCATTGATTACAATTATTTATGACTTTAACCCGTGTGACACATCATTAGGAGATCAAGTGATAAATAAAAACAGTCCACAATATTAGACAGTATAATTTGGATGATTCACAAATAACAGATTTATTGTTTCATTAAATTCGTCTTGCAGTAACAAAAGCAGGCAGCGTACATTTAATTGCTTTGTCCAGCTAAAGTCTCAGTAAGAATCATGTATGTAATTCAGTGGTCTATGCACAGGTGGAGAATTACTGGAAAATAGTCTTTTACTGTAGATTTACTGCATTGTTCATTGAATATGCTTCATGTCTTTACAACACACAGTCTGCATGGCAGATAGCAGTTGACCAGCCTTATCAGAAGTTCTGGTCACATCCGCTGTTTGACCAGGACAGAAGTCTCTTGTATCACAGCCGAAACAATTCTCGCCACATGCACATGCTGCCATGAAGAACCTCTTGTTGACCCTCCAATTGCTCTTTTCAGTTAACCATTCCTCTCCTCTTATTTGCTCGGCTCCTGTTAACATTTATAACAGACTACAGTATCTCAAACTGAAATTATCTTACTGTCTGCATGATTATCCCCACTATCTGCCATGCACGCAACTTAAAGCAATGGGTCGGTGGGTGGAAGTTAGTAGACATCAGAAATTGTTGGTAGGGGTGATAAAGACATTTATCTTGGCTGTCTTGAACTCTTCCCATTTCACCTCTACTGTACATGCCATCCTTCAATTAGCTAAATCTTTCCATGAAATAACTCTTTAATTCTAAAATTCATGCGTTTTGTAATTGTACCTATTTCCGTCTTTAATTTTGACCATTGGTATACTAAATCCCCTAATACACATCAGAATTGCTAGAGTAAAGCCTCCTTCCCTTCTAAAGGTATCTTTGTTCCCTTGTGTTATTAATCTTACTTCTTACACAGTTGACACCTGATATATTTAAATCCACACTAATAATCATTCTACTCTCATCTCCAAACTGTGAATATGAATTTAGTTTCCCCCAATGGACCTTATCTTCATCATTCATTCTTCAACTATGGTAATTAGACAATAATTTTTTTCTTTTCTGTAACCCCAGAATTCTACTTTAGTAATTCGTTGTCATGCTCTGTGAACATCAAACAGTTATAGTAATCTTTGTTAACCAATCTAAGTAAACCTCCACCAGTTGCTCCTCTATCTCTGTGGTACATTCTGTAACCATCAGTGAAAACTATTATCTAGTACGTCCTTTTAACCAAGACTCTAACCTTATAATTACTTGTAGTTAGTACATCTCTATTAAGTTTTCAAAGTCTATTACTATGTTCATTATACTTCTACAGTTCACCAATAACACAATTGCTATTGGCTTTGTGATATTTGCAGCACTAAGCTTTGTCTTTACAGTTGTACCTTCAACCCTTATTCCAACAGCTTTATCTACTTCTTTAGCTGTAGTTAGTGATTTTTACCATTGTGCATCTAGAATTTGTATCCCTTAGATCACTTATTTTTATCTCCTTATCAACATCTTACAATAACTGAAAATGGGCTCCCTTACAGATTTAAACAACTCAGAAAGTATCCCCTTCTCATTTCTGTTTAGATTTTGCCCAATCATTGCAACTCAAGACCTGCACGAGTTCCACACTGGTAAGCTGTGCCTCCTTCACCACCTTCCTCAGGTCACTCTACATACAATAACTTGCATTCCTACCAATACTATTACTGTACCTTCCATCTTCACTACCCTATCCTCAATAGTAATATCCCTATGAGGTGATACTCTATCACCTGCCCTAATGTTGCACTAGGTTAGGTTAGGATAGGAAAAGCTTGTGACCTAGAAGCCTGTGCCTATCTGATCCTGCAAGAGTAGTCCTACACCTCTCCATGGCTACTACATAGCAACAGAATATTTTTCTTCCTATTTTTTCCTTCATAAAAGAATGCTGCACCTTCCCTATTACTACATCAGCACTAGGCTCATCCCCATCTGTTTCTGCTAAGAGGTCATGCCTATTTCCCCTCATAATATCTGACACCTTCTTCCTGCTAATCCTCTTTCTTCTGTTACCTGATGCAAGCTCCCAACCAGCCCTTTCACCTATCCTACTAATCCCACTATCCATCCTTTCCACCACTATAGACCAAGCCTGAAGGGCCCTAATCATTTCACCCATCTTCCTGATCATTTCATCCATCTTCCTGGTCATTTCATCAGGCTCTCAAAGCTTCCTAACATGTTCTGAAAGTTCTCTATCCCTAATACAGAGTGGACAATACCATTGAAGAGCCTCACTTAGTTCCCTTTTCCCCTCTGCTCTGCAATTCCAGTGAAACTACTACTTGCACCCTCTGCAGTCCAAAAGCTTCACCACATGTCTGCATTATTTTCCCAAAATACTGCTGGCAGCTTTTAAACAAATTATAAGGATTAAAATATATTTATTATTATTTAATAATTATATATATATATCTAAAATTTAACTGTTAGTTTGGTAAAAACAAAAAGTTTTACAATTAGCTCAACTGATTTTTGATTGAAGCTTTACAAGTACTTAAAAGCCAATAAATAAAAATTATGCCTATGAACTTAAGATGGAGTTTAACAGATCGATACTATTTAGTGCTAATCAGTTATTTACAAGAAAAAATAATTTTTCAAATACTATTAAACTTTGGTTTTAATTTATTAGAAAATAACTTAAAAAATTATATTCACACTGAAGAGACCAATTACTGCAACTTATGCTTATTAATTTCTAAACTTGATCTACGGAATTTAAAATATCGATAGTGTAATTGAAAATATTGATAATGTGTAATCCAAATGTGAATATCAAGTTATTTACAAATAATTATAATTATTATTTATAACTAGATAGTTGTTTCAGATCTAGTTAAATAATGAACTGTTACAATTTAGACCAAACAAGCCTACAATATGCGGTAAAAAAGTAATTTCAACAATCCAGATTCAAATAATGATTTAATTAGATACAGTATGTAAGAAATTAGAACTGTTAAATAACATACCACAAAATTTACATATTCTATAGTATTCTTAATAAACTAATTACCAAGCTTTTAGCTATTTGTAAATTAACGAAAGTTGGAATAAATAAATGAGATTATAGTTGTAGCAATGTGAACTAAAAAGTTACAAATAATATTAAAATATGAAGAATTTGTTTAACAGCAATAGGATGTCTTTGAATTCAATGCAACTTAATTTATTGAATAAGCTTAAAATAAAAATAAAGTCACTGCAAAAAAATTAACTTTATATAAGCATGGGGTGCTGGCTGTTTGTTAAGGTAGGATCATTATGAAAAGTAACAATTTTATATTAAAGTTAGTTTTTTGGTCAATGACTTTATTCTTATGTTTAGCTTATTCAAGAAATTGTTATGTTGAATTGTGGAGCATCCTATTGCTGTTAAACAATTTTGTTTTTTTTATTTCAAGATTATTTTTAACTTTTTAGTTCTGATTGCTGCAAAAGCATTTTTTCTTTCTTTCCATCATCAATGTTCTTTTTCTTTGTGTTGTAGTTTCATCTTTTATTATTATTCCCTTGAGTAATGGACAATTAAACGGTTAACCCTACTAGAGGGCCGATAGCAGGGTAAACAATGACAACTAATCTTCTATAATAATATGAACTAACTCAAAACAATATAGCAAATACTCACAGTTTAACATAATCCTAAGTGACAGACCATACTATCATAAATACTTGCATCAAAGAATCATTAAGTACACACATGCATAACGTAGCGCAGCAAGTGTGCATGTACCTAAGATTATCACCTTTGTTTTGTCAATGACAGTGTAATGAGAATACCAGGACACAGCTGTGAAACTGTTGCACTGTCATCTGTTTTCGAACATGTGTGCATTATCAAATACTTCAGAGGACTGGAAGTGGGTAATTATATTAAATGCCTATGGCATTGTTGGCGGGGAAATCTACCAATGGTCCAGGCACCTAGTGACAAAGGTATTTCGAATTTTGAGTCACAGCTACATTAGCCTAACCCAGTAATCCTATTGAGTATAAGAACCCTACAGTTTAACATGAAATCCAAGTCACGGAGCACCCTAGTACTTCACATAAACAAAGCAAAACCTTGTCAGATATGAAGGTCAGTTCTAAGGGCCATAAAAATTCCAGCAAAGACTGAGATTGGAACAGAGGAGAATCCATATGCTAGTCACATGCCTTAACCGATTGAGCCACCAGACCATTCCTGGAAGTGGATGAAAATTAGCAACATCTATTATTTGACAGTTAAACTGCTTTTCTGTTGTTAAAGAAATCAGAATGCCAAAACATAGCTATGAATTTATTGTATTATTACAGGTTCTTAATGTGTGCAAAAAATATTGAGACATAGCTATGAAATTAATATGAAGTGTCATTTGACCTTAATACATGTGCAAAATTTTAAACAATTTGGATGTCTGGAGTGGGTGAATGTTGAATTAAAAGTTTCCATTGCATTTAACCACTTTTCTGCTGTTATTGTGTACAAGTACGTAGCTGTTTAATTACAATATAGTCATCAGTTCTTAATTGTGCAAAATTTCAAACAATTCGGACTTCCAGAACTGGGTGAAAATTGATTTCAGCAATTCTGTTACATTCATATATACAGGTTAAGCTAACATAAAACCTGTAAAAATATTTCAACAATATGTTTTCCATTCCAAGTATTTTATACTAGCAGTATGCAATTATTGGTTTCATTTAAGAAGGGAATTGTTATAGTAGGTTAACATTACATTTACATTAATTTACAGAGATCTATTAAATATCATATTAAATTTAGAGTATTTTTACCAATGGACCTACATTAATTACGCTTGTTACATTTAATCAATAACTTAAACATCTGACTGTCCAGTTATTTAAAATTAAACGGCACCCAATTCAAATAAAATCAAATGTTAAGTCACATATTAAAATCAAGCTATTACAAAACTATAAAGTTTTGACCCACTTAAATCACTCGATATGAGTGTTCCTGCAGATTCAATAGTTAGCAAGTTGGTTTGTAAATTTCGCTGCAATGTTTAGATTTTAACCATTTGATTGCAGATTTTTCTGCTGTGAACCATTGCACTGGAGGGCTATGTATTGGATTATAAGCAGTTTTGCTCTGACCAGTCTATATTAAATTTATGGCTCTTAATTCATGTTAACATTCACCTTTAGATATATGTATGATTTATTTTGAATTCATAATATTTTTTTGATAGGCCCTTGTGTTTCAAATTTTAGATGCAATAAATAATCTTTAGTTAGAAACACACGTTTTCACTTAAAATGATGAGTTAACACATTACCATTAAACAAACATTTACATTCATCTAAGGGCCAAGATTGGACATAATGATTATGCCCATTAATCAGTGACCCAGGCTTGGTGACTACCTTTGAGGGAGTTACTCTTCCATGGCAACTTTATTGGAAATTTTACTGCATGGTTTCCTCTTGCCTTCCTCAGTGATGGATGTTTATGTACCTGAATATTACTGTCTATTGTTGACCTATTTAGACTTACTCTTCAAAAAGATACAAAGATGGGAATCAAGTTTAATATCCCAGTCCAATGGAAAAACAACTAACAACATTGTTGTGTTCCTTCACTGTATGCACTGCGGAGAGGTTTACAATTTAACCCAGGACTTTTGTGTATAAGGTGTTGATTACAAATTGTGAACCACCATCTCTCCTACCCTTCCAGCAAAGTCCTGATAATGAAAATTTCTTCTACCACCAGGACTACAACCAGGTAATCCCATGTCAAATGCCAAACATCTTCATGATGCTACCTCCACCAGACCCAGTGGACCAAGTAGGATTTAACATAGCCACATAAAAAAAAAACTAGATATCCAGAGAGGAGATTAAAATTATCCAACAAGATTTTAAAAAATCTATCTGTTTTGTACGCACAATGATAATAATCTCAGAACTTCTAGAGCAGGGGTGGCCAACCCAAATGATCTTGCGGTCCTCTTTGGAAATGCATCATAACTCTGCGGGCCTCATATAAAATTATATATCCCCATATTAGATTTAGACTAGCTATAGATTTTTTTTTTTAAGTGAAGAATTGAAACATAATGAGTTGTTGTTGTTATTGTGTTTACTATTATTCTTACATGTAAACATACATAATATAACAATAGTGACACTAAACACACATTTTAAAGAAATATATAACGCTAAAATAATATATAAAAATATATGTAGATATAAATGAAATAAAATTTGAAAATATGGATGCACAAATTATGTATATTTTTAATTCATTGGTTTTCAATACTTTGGCTATTATAACATAAATATATTTTGTAAAAGTGTGCTGAATCTCACAGGTCAGAAAAATATATAAGGCGGGCCTGTTCTAGAGCCTCATTTAATAGAGCTAACTGCATTACGAATGAGCAGTTAGGTAAACATTTAACCGATACTTCAAATTAGTACCTGTCTCAAGCAGAAATGAAAACATTAAAAGGATAAAGTGATTTGTACATCAAATATACTGACTAGTTTTAATATTTTGAAAAAAGGTTCTTGTAGTAATCTGTTTTTGGGGGCTTTGAAACACAGTGAATATAATATACTAAAACGAGACTGGATATGGTACACATCTGTTACACCTGGTATATGTGGCACAACTATGTTGCACTTTCATTCTTGTTTTCAGATTCAATTACTGAACTTTTGGCTGACATCCTGCAGCCTTCATTACTATTACTATTACTCCGTGATTCACTAAAAGTATGTGGCGGAGGGTGCATTGCACCTATCCAGAAAGGTAATGGTTTGGAAGGGATATACAGGATATGGCAGGAGGCGCCCATGGGCTATTGTGAGGAACCACCCCAGCATTCACCTGGAGCGATCTGGGGAAACCATGGAAAACCCAGATCAGGATGACCGGAGTCCTTTATCGAAAGCTACTCCTGTCGGATTTAATGTTTACTCACCCGGTAAATCCTTTCTATTCCACTCCCTAATCGCTCGTGGAAAAAATTAGTACAGAAATGAATCGGTTCTGGCCCTGATTTCTCTTATCTTATTTTTGCAGTCATTCCAAGATATCAATGTTGCTGGTAGCAATATTTGTTTACTGTCATTCCGAAAGACGTCAGTCGAGAATTTTTCAGTTAGCTTCTGTCGAGAGCAATGCCTTCGGTGCTCCAGGTCTTCCCAACCTAACTCATTCAACATCGCACTTACGCTTTCCCTCCAACCTGCCATGAATCGGGCAGCTCTTCTTTGGACCATCTCTAATACCTCCATTAATCCCTTTTGATGGGGACCCCATACAGAGCATCAATATTCTAAGTGAGGCCACACTAGTGACTTGTATGCAATCAATTTAAATTCTGGAGTTCAATGTTTTAAATTACGACCTAAAAATCGAAGCATACAATTTGCTTTCCCAATTACATTCTCGATATGCTCATTCCATGACAAATGATTACGAATTGTTACCCCTGGGTATTTAGCGGAATCTACCGTTCTAAGGACAGTACCATTAATTGTATATTCAGAGCTAAATGGTGTCTCCTTTTTACTTACATGCATGACATGGCACTTTTTAGTGTTTAACTCCAACTGCCAATCTTTACACCACACAATTATTTTCATAATATCGTCTTGTAACAAAGCACAGTCGTCCTGGGTTGTGATTTCACGATAGGTAATAGCATCGGCAAATAATCTTTTCAACCCCCTTATTATGTCGCACAAATCATTAATGTATATGAGAAACAAAAGAGGCCCTGTCACGGTTCCCTGAGGAACACCGGACCTCGCTTCAGTAAGTGATGAACGCTCACCGTCGAGAACTACACACTGTGTTCTGCCCTTCAGAAAGTCTGCAACCCAGTCGCATATTTGTCCAGATATGCCGTAACCGCGAAGTTTCCTAAGTAACCTAGTGTCGAAAGCTTTTTTAAAGTCTAATAGAACTAAATCAACCTGGGATTGCTCATCTTTAATACAGTTAAAGTTGTGAATTAAAAGAAAAAGTTGTATTTTGCAGCATTGACCTTTTCTGAATGCATGTTGATTTGGATTTAAAAGCTCACCTTCATCCAAAAACCGCATGACATTTGAATAGATGATGTGTTCTAAAATCCTGCAAAATATTGAGGTTAACGAAATCGGCCTATAATTTTGAGGATCATTAACATTCCCATTTTTAAACACTGGACTTATGAGGATGGTCTTCCATTTGGCTGGTATTCCTCCTTGATCCAAGGAGGCGGTATATAACTTCATAAAATATGGAGCAATTTCCTTTGCGTACCTAGAGTAGAATCTTGTAGGAATACCATCTGGTCCGGGAGCCTTATTGGGATTTACATTCATAAGCAGTTTAGTTATTCCCTCTACACCGAGAATGAGATCATTCATAATTTTGTTGGTGCAATTGTTAAATATCGGAATCCAAGTTTTCTGTCGTGAAAGTTTTTTTAAATACATTATTCAAAATCTATGCTTTCTGTACACTAGTTTCTGATAATTCCCCATTTTCCTTAATCAACGACGGCATGACTTTACGAGAGCCTCTTATTAATTTGACATATGACCAGAACTTTTTTGGATTAGTAATCAGATCGTCAGATAAATTTCTTACTTGGAATTCTTTAAATGCATCACACATTGCCTTACGCACTTCCGCTCGCAACTGGACTAATTTAGCGCGATTAAACGAGTCCCCCAATTTCTTTACCATGGCATGTAAACCCCTTTGCCTCCTGAGCAAACGTTTCACTTCCCTATTGAACCACGGGAAGTTCTTACTAACCTTAATAAACTTCTTGGGAACAAATTGACTTAAGCCAGTCCATATTATTTTTTAAAATTAAACCAAAGTTCCTCAACATTTGTATTTTGTGTGTACGTTTCAAAATTTTTCGCCAAATGATCAACCATAAACGCATCGTTTGCCTTATCGAAACAATATACGAGTTTGTCTTTATCATTCTTCAAATTCAGCCTAGATTTTAAAGTTACCACAACTGCTTTTGATCACTTATACCTTCTTCTGTACGAACTGTATCTACAATATATGGATTGTTTGTAAGAAAAAGATCCAAAATGGACAAGGAATCTTTGACGCTCCACGTTGGCTCTTCAACCATCCGTTCAAGAGAATTTTTCATGAATGATTCTAGGAACATTTCGGTTCTTAACCTATCTCTTCTGCATGACTTGAACGTAAATGTGTCCCAGTTAACAGGGAGAGTATATTAAAATCGCCTCCCATGTTCAATGTTTGTCCCTGAAATTTTTGAGAAATACTATTTATTTATTTATTTCTAGTGTCCAGGACATAACAAGTTGAAAAAACAAATAACATTAATTAATTAATATTAAACTATAAACACAATTATATAGAATGTGACCAGAATTCCGCAATCTTGATGGCCTTCTCGTTTGCCCTGTAAAGGTCGTCGATATTGCAGGTTTCAGGGAGATTCCTGCATATCAGAAGATGTTGTGGATTCTGAAGCTCACCACATTCACATAGATCATTGTCATTAGTGTACCCCCATTTTTTAATATTATATTTACATCGGGACACTTCAGTTCTTAATCTGTTTAGAGCCTTCCATATAGCATATGGGTGATTACATCCCGCAGCCGGTGCCTCTTTGATGTTCCTCCACTGTTCTTCAGGCAACGAATTTCGCCATAGTTCTAGACGGCGCGCTCCAGTAGATGTTATGGCTGTAGTTGATTGTACGAAGCTCTTCCTTGACTTTAGCCTTGTGGGTTGAGGTTCGTGTCCAAACAAAGGGTGTCTGGGGTCCGTTTCTTGTTTCCTCTTCTCCCTCTCTGCAGCTGTTTTCCTACGAATGTCAGGTGGTGCTATACCCATGATTTGGTATATTTTACTAATAGGAGTTGGTTTTAGGCAACCTGTTACAATGCGACCAATATCATTCAATGCTATATCAACCTGCTTAGCATGTGCAGAGTTTTGCCAAACTGGTGCTGAGTATTCTGCTGCAGAGAAACTAAGTGCCAGGGCAGATGTACGAAGCACATTTGGATGTGCTCCCCAGGAGGTACTTGTAAGTTTCCGGATGATGTTGTTCCAGGCAGATACTTTAAGTTTCAGATCCTCACAATGGGTTTTGAATGTGAGAGATCGATCAAGCTTTACTCCTAGATATTTAGGTGTATCGCAGTGTAGTAGTTGTTGCCCCCTCCAGTTGATGTTCAACTTCCTTCTGGCTTCTCTGTTTCTCAGATGGAATGCACAGACCTGTGTTTTTCCAGGGTTGGGCTTTAAGTGATTAGCATCATAATACTTGGCCATATCTTCAAGAGCTGTTGTCAGCTTCACCTCCACCGCCTCAAAGGTTGTGCCTTGAGCTGCAACTGCTGTGTCATCAGCATAAATGAATGCTCTTGTTCCAGGAATAATTGGTTGATCATTTGTATATATGTTGTACAAGAGCAGGGCCAGCACACTACCCTGAGGGAGGCCATTCTTCTGAGTTCTTCATCGACTCTTCTTATTGTGGAGGGTGACGTAAAACCTTGTGTTTTGTAGTAAACACTGGATGACTTGTGTTAGATGGTAGTCTTTTGTGATGGAATATACCTTACTTATCAAAATTTTGTGGTTGACTGTATCATACGCTGCTGTGAGATCGATGAATGCCACACCTGTAACCTGTCCTCTTTCATACCCATCCTCTATATACTGTGTGAGGTTAAGAATTTGGCCACAGCATGACCTACCAGGTCGAAAACCAGCCTGTTCCTTTATAAGCATTTTGTCAATGCTCTCTGAGATACGATTGAGGATCAATCTCTCCAAGACTTTGTATAAATGACAAAGGAGTGAAACTGGTCGGAAGTTTTTTGGATCTGTTGGTTCCTTTCCAGGCTTTAGCAGTGCCACAACTTTGGCTTTCCGCCAGATCTTGGGGATCTGTAAGTTGGAGGTGCAGGCATTCATTAAATTCAAGATCCACTGCTTTGTAGCTGGGCCAAACATTTTAATTTGCTCTGTTCTCAGGTCATCTAAGCCTGCAGCTTTGTTAATCTTCAAAGACTGCAAGGCGGCTTCCAGTTCTATCAGTGTAAAAGGATTCCCAAGATGGTCTTGCTCGTCAGAGTGCCTTTGGAACTTTCTTTTTTCAGGTCATCTTCTAGTCTTTCCATTCAGTAGCAGTTGGTGTGCTATTTGATTTGGACTAATTTTAAGGAGACTAGGTGGAGTGCTACTTGGATCACTATTGAGGTTTTTCAGTAATTTCCAAGCCTTACGACTATTCTGTTTCATGTTTAAATCTGACATTAAATTGCACCATTTATCTCTTCTAGCAGTAGACACAGCGCGTAGGAGATCTTCACCTGTCTGTATGGTTTCTTCAGAAAAAGGATCTTCTTCGTAAAGGTGCCCGTATCTCTCAAGAAGAAACTTGGAGTCATTATCCAGTCCAGCGACATAAGTTGTTCTACAGCCTCGAGGAATATGTTTCCGTGAGATGGCTTTAACTATTTCAATAAATTTTTCGTATGCATTTGGAGATGGGTCGAGGTTTAACACTTCCTTATCTAGTAGAAATACTATTAAGTGACTGTCTAAAATACTCCACGTTATCTAATTCAGAATCCAGAAGTCGGTAAAATGATCCTTTTATGAACTTTAAACTTCTGCCAATTTTTACCTTCACCCATATTAATTCGCAAAAATTTTCCGTTTCATTTACTATGGAGAAATTGATGTTTTTATTAACGGTCATGAACATTCCCTCCTTCATTGGAGATTTTAAATTTGATTGGTCGAAATTGTTGCTTTTCTTCCAAATCTGTACTGCCTCCTTCACTCATCTAGACCACCACTGTCCATAACAGTGATTTAAATGCTACAATGTGTTCAAGAAATTTACACATAAATACGCATGAGAAATACGTATCAAAAATATCATTCCATATAGTCTTAGGCTTGAGCATTTGTTGAAGGTACGTTTCCATTACTACAAATTTGTCCCACAACATGTTGCGGGACAAGTGCCTGCACATATGCCAAAAATTTGTTGAAATGGAAACGGTCTGCAACATGTTGTGGCACAAGTGTCGGGGACTCAAATGTGCCAAGCGACTGCGGGACACAACATGTGCCACAGCCGTTGGAAACTGACTGCAACATCTCCCAGTGACAACCGCACGCGCGTATGCACAGCACACTCACTGTTCAAACTCTGTGAGCAGCACTTGTTTTCTTTTCTGTGGTAATCGTACTTTATTCAAAAGCTAGTGTAGTGTTTGTTTCATGATGGAGTGGTCGAAGAATAATGTAATAAAACTTATAGAACTCTGTGAACAGAAGACAGTGCTGTGGAACATGACTGATGCGAACCACAATAAGTCAAACAATAGAAATGCTGCCATGCAACAAATTTCTGATATTCTAGACTGCAGTTTTGAAGAAGTAAAAAAAAAAAGAAATTTACTTCTGTGGTCCCAATATTTAAGGGAGACATAGGATGTCTTTTTGCAAGAAAACTTCTAATCCATCATATGTCGTTTTTTTAAGACGTTCATAGTAGGTGCCTGCCATTACAACAAAAGTTGCAGTAGCTGAGTTGTCCATATCGCTCAAAATGTTTGAACCAACAAATCACTCCACTCAAGAAACTGTAAAACACTGAATTTCATTCCCTGTACAAACTTCAAATGTAGTCTTGCACACGAGACCTCTCTATAAATGTTGCAGATATCCCAGGCAATTGGAAACAGTTAATCAATTGTGGGCAACATGTGCTGGGCACAAGTTGCACGACATGTGCCGGGAACTTGTCAGAATGGAAAACTAGCTTGAGTAGTCTTTATTTCTCAAATATGATTATTGTCAGGATATCTGTCTCGTTTTGTTGTGTTTGCCAACTTTTTCTTTCTCAATTGTTGTGCCTACTGTTTGCCTATGTCTTTTTCACTGTAAAATTACTTTGGCCATTTCAGAGAGAGTTTAAGGGTCTTTATTTAATCATTATAACTGCTTAATATATAAATAACTTTTCTTCTTGTTATGTTTTAATAGTTTCGAAGTCAAGAGTTTAATGACATTTTTTCTTTTTAAATTTTCAGAAGAGTGAACCTGATCTCATACGTTTGGATTCGACACCAAGTGATGACGATTTTGATCCTCTTTTATCAAAAGATCAGGTTATCAATCATATCAATGAACATCCAATTCAGAAGGACATCAGTATTGAGGGATTAACTAATCCTTTATATCCTTATTTCATCCCAT
Organism: Vandiemenella viatica; assembly: GCA_031002005.1. Taxonomy (NCBI): domain Eukaryota; kingdom Metazoa; phylum Arthropoda; class Insecta; order Orthoptera; family Morabidae; genus Vandiemenella; species Vandiemenella viatica. Next base: position 170,165,935 of record JARYHS010011408.1, on the reverse strand, counting down.
CTGGTGGAAACAAAAGTAATGTAGCACAAGGTGGACTTTCAACAGCAGGAAACAGAAGTTTTCTTTACTCACCATCAACAGTGAAACTATTGGACAGCAGTAAAACATATAGCAGCAAACAGAAAAATAGTCCTTCGGAACTTTCACTAATGCAGACACCTGCAAAGTGTGAAGCATCATCAGCAACTTCTGCCTCGATGTCCAAGATTGTAACCACAAGTCAAGATATGGACTTGCTTAGAGAATATGGTTTGGATTTTAATAATTTAAACATCCACAATGGTCATGTTCAAACTAATATTTCAGCTCCATTAAGACAAATATCCAATGATGTCTTCGAAAATTTATCAAGTTTTTGTGATACACCACATGGTCCCCCTCAGAAAAACTGGACTAAATTTGAATGATCAGAAACTGTGTTGTGAAGTATGGGTCCTATCTTGAAAAAATTGTTTTCTGATTATCTCATGTCTCTGTGGTAGTGAGAGAAGTTGAATTGTCCCAGCAGTACTCAAGCTGTTATCTTGCAAATACTCACTAGTGGCTGAAAGTTTATAGTATCATGTTCTGACAAGTTTTACAACCATTTACTGCAAATGTAGATGTGTATTTACACAAATGTGTTATATATGGTAATATGGCACAATATTTTGATAATTCTTATTTTAATAAAACATTTATTGTGTTATTGCTCTATTAGTACCAATTATTTAATTTACCTCTTCTAAGGTTGGTGCTTTTTAGCAATACTGTCTGAATTAATGTAGTTGTCCTAGTGATTTTACCAGAAATCCAAAGTAAATGTGTGATACACAGTTTATTGATTGTTGGCAGTTAAGATATTTATTAAATACCTCATCCTGTAATGTTTATTGAAAATACTATTGATTACATAATAGTTAACTTTGTCTGAAACAGTTATCACTGAAATAAAATTCTGTGATTTGAAATTGTTGGAGTATTATGTCTGGCAATTTTTTATTATTGTTATTTTATTCCTCTGTCTTTAATAAAAATGTATTGCTAGAATAATGAGGTTCATATGATTTCATATAGTGCCAGTTTCAGTTGCAATATAATTTATCACAAATTATTTGTTAAAAAGTTAGTGCTTGATTTCATGTCTTTCCCAAAACACCTTTATTTATTTGTAATTACATTTTGTTATTGTATTATGGCAATAATAGCAAATAAAATATTCTTATGTTATGCACTTAAAATGTGTATATTTACAAATATAGTAGTGTAACATGATACACTGACAAAGGCAAAGATGGAGGAAGAAAAGCTGTCTCTTGCTGAAGCTGAAAAAAGCTCTTTGTAACTATCTAACTGTGGTTAGTGCTTATACAGGATGATGCACTATTTTATGAACAATTTCCCCAAGGAAATCTTCTATTCCTCATTCGGAATCACATTTCACTTACCTAAATGAGGAATGATATGGGAAGTAAACTCGTCACTCCCACAGGTGAAGCAGGAGAGACACAAGAAAATCACTTTACAATGGGAGAATAGGTTCCCCAGGCATTCATCCAGATTTTGATTTGCCATGGTTTCCCAAAATACACCAAGTGAATGCTGCAATGGTTCCTTTCAAAGGCCATGGCCAAATTCCTTCCCATTCCATGCACCCATCGTCTTGGAGCTGTAATAATTTCAACGAGCTGTAAATCAGGAAATAAAAAAATATATATATAATTAAACTAAGGAAAAAGGAAACTGCTTTAGGCAATATAATTGTAAGTAAACGGTAAATGACTCATCACTCACCAAAGTTGAGGGCAGCGACGAGAGAACATATATTACGAACACACAAATAACTCGATATTTCGGTTATTAAACCTTATTCATGACCGACAAAAATGAGTCTTGGGGCTCGGGAGGTGTGCACACGCCAAGGGTTGTCATGTAGCAACAGCAACCCTATTAGGCTATTTGACAGTATTAAAAAAAATATCATAAATTGAACTCATTCTCGTAGATTAATGCGTCAGGAAGCTAATTTTTTCAATTTTGAAAAGAAAAGTGGATTATTTTTAATAAAAAAGCGAAATAAAAATTATACTTCTCTTACCTTTGGTCACATGACAGAAAACGCTCAAGGATTGGTGGTCGTTTGAGTGACGTCACACGTCGGTAAACGCTGTGGCTGGGAAAGGAGCGTTTCCTATTATCCAAGTTTTCAACTATTTTTATTGTTTGTTGCTGGTCATTTCTTGTTATTAATGAAATTTCATTTTGAATACAAAATCGAGAACAATTAGTAAAGGCCTACAGCGGAAAAATATCGAAAATAGACGCCATATTTGTGGCGCTGGCTATAGAGAAAACGCCTGACTTTTATTCTGCTGAGCTTATAAATGTAACAGCTTCAATTTGAGACTCATTTATATTTAAATTGAAAGTTAGAGATTGATTGTTTTGGGTTAGCAAACCATACGTCGAAAAATTCTGTACGCGAAATTTGTGCAGTGAAAATAAAGAAATAAAAAAAGTTGTATGGGTGTTGCAAATATGCGCAAACAAATGAAGGTATTTCTTGTGGCTAATAAGCAGCTCTTTCAAATAAATATAGCAAGAGACCGATATAATGTGGTATAATGAACTAAAACTCAACATGAAAGTGGCTCAGTAGTTTTTTTTATTATTATTATTAAAAATAATCTCGCTCTGTTTTAATGATGCTATTGCATCACGGAAAAATCATGCGTAAAATTACCTTGAGGCTCGCCAAAAGCAATAGCAACACACAAATCACTACTAACATGCAGAAACACAGCGTAGGCTAATGATCGACTAAGCCCAGTGTAATGGCGCGGCCGACTGGAGCGCTTGTTCGGTGGATCACAGGAAGTCCATTGTTCAAACTATTTTTTCTATTGTTAGGCGTGAATTCCGAGTAATATGCTTTATCTACTTTGAATATAAATTACTATTTTGCCTGCGTAGACTATCAAACCTGACTTTTGTCCCGCTAGATTTAGAAAATATCACACTGTGCCTTAACCGCTTACTCACTCGCCACGCCTGGAACAGTTGGATGTTGTGGGCCATTTTTTTAAATTGCAGATTAAAGATTATAGGTAAATGATATTTTTTTGTCAATAAAACTGAATTTGTTTGTTTAATCATTTACCTACCTCGTTTCACTTCTTCTCACACGAAGAAACTGTGAAGTGTTTGCTATTAACATAAAGAGAAGCGATTAAGGAGTAGTGTCCTGATAGCTGTGTGATTGAAGAGTGGTAATGGAATTCAGAACGTCCTACGTTCGAACCTTGGTTGGGATAATATTTTTTGCGTGCATTTTTGTTTGCTGTTTTTTGCACTACTATGTTTTTATTCGAAGAATTCATAATACTTGCTAAGCGTCATACAAGCGTTTGAAACAAATTGCTACCATACATGAAAACTTTTAATTTTTAAACTTACCAGAGAGAGATTATCATGCAAAAAATACAGGTACACGGCGGCGAATAATGGAATTTATTTTAGAAGTGACGTCACCTATAGAAATTTCACGCTAATCTTGCAACAGTTCCGGAACGCGTTGTCCTTTTCGTTGGAATTTTTACCTGACGATACAACTGCAGGTTACCTTCCTGAAATAACTGCGTCTATTAGGCGGTATTTACTTTTAATGTGAAAGTCATATTTTTTTTATATAAAAACTGTTTATAGTGTGCAAGTAAAGTCCAATTTCCTTTTTGTAATCTTCTTTGGTTGTTTCAAACGGTTGTAATTCGCTTGTTATCCAAAAATTTCTGAAGCCTTCAGAAAAAATTAAAATGATGTTTTGGTGGATTTTCGGGAAGAAATGATTATGCAATGCAACCAACAGCAACTAATATCCAAAGAAAATGACAAAAGAAAACAAAGTGAACATATTCCGAAGCTAGGATCGAAACTTGGGACCCTAACCCTAATAATTCTCGCCTTAAGCAACGTATTATATTTAACTCTACGAAATTGCGGGGTAAATGAGCTTCAAAGAAAAACGTAAGTGACTTTGTCGCAATATCAAATTGAAGTTATTACATTTTTAACCTTCACAGAATAAAACCCAGTGGTTGTTTCTATAGCTAGCCCCACAAATAAGGCGTCTACTTTCAATATTTTTCCGCTTTAGGCTTTTACAAATTGTTTTCGATTTTATATTCAAAACGAACTTTCATTAATAACAAGAAGTAGCCAGCAACAAACAATAAAAATAGCTGAAAACTTGGGTAATAGCAAACGCTCTATTCGCAGCGGCAGCGTTTACAGACGTGTTACAGCGCCAAATTAAATAAAATGAAATTAAAAAAATCACGACTGTCGTTGCACGCGCCAGGCAGCGAAGGAGCGTTTTGGCGGGCTTTTAAATTCTATAAATTTTAACTTTGAATTTTACGCAAAATAATGCACTGCCGTCAAAAAATTTCTTCACACGGTGAATAAGGTGTACCAATAAATAATTTAAAATCATTTTTAAGAAGTAGTCAAATACCCAATTAGGCACAGGCAACAAGCTTTTTCAAACCCAGCGCAACATTTGGTCATGTAATCGCGGATACAGGTTCACTTTGTAGGAATTTCACTAAAGATGATAGAGTAGCGATAGTGGGAGGTGTGGGAAATATTATTGATAGAAACGCGAGTTATAGCATAGAGAGTGACCTGAGGAAGGTGATGAAGGAGGCGCAGGAAACCAGGGTGGAACTCGTGCAGGTTCTAAGTCGCCATGATCGGTCACAGTTGAACCGCGCTGTGAGGCATGTAATCGTAGAAATGGAGATGCTACTTGGAAAAGGCAAAAAGTTCTTTTTTCGGGGTTGGGCCTGTGAACGCCATTGGTAGGTGGGGTTTTACTAGGCAAGGCCTACACCTGAATAGAAGGTGGAAGGGAGTACTTTGAGTTGTTAATTAAAGCTGTAAGGGATCCGAATTCCAGTTATGATGGGTTCAAGACTGTGCCTTTTTTAGGTTAGGGGTTGCTGGCGAGGGAACAAAAATAAGTGATGGAAGGTATACTGGTTGTAGATGCACTGTGGGAAAAAATACAAATGCAAATGAAACAGATGAAGCTATTGAAATATTAACGGAATTGGGTACAGCTGGAAAGACAAAGGTTAATGCTGAAAATATCACAAAGCCAAGAATTAGGGTGCTATTGGTAAACTGAAGAAGTATAATGAACAAAGTGATAGAATTTGCAAACTTAATAGAGATACACGAACCACAAGTGATTATAGGGGTAGAGTCTTGGTTAAAAGAAGGAGTACTAGACAATGAGGTTTTCTCTGAAGGTTACAGAGAGTACCGCAGAGACAGAGGAGCGATTGGTGGAGTGGTATTCATACTGGTTAGCAAAGATTACTACAGTTCTTTAGTGTTCATAGATCATGACCATGAGTTACTAGGGATAGTTCTTGGGGAGATAAAAAATAAAATAAAAACAGTTTATTGGCTGCTTATCGTAGTGGAAGAATGAATGATGAACATGAGATGCTCGGACATAAACAACATTCACAGTCAAGAGTTGAGTGTAGAATGTTTATTATTGGAGGGGATTTAAATTTACCAGGCATCAACTGGGTGTGAAATAAAATAAACAACACAAAGTAACAGAAATTTTCAAATACCTTAATAAGGGAAGGAGGTTCTACATAAGCGGTAGAGCAAAATACGAGGGGACCAAACATTTTGGATATATTTCTAATAAAACCTAGTGAAAATTTTGTTGGGTGTCAAGTAACTGAAGGAATAAGTGATCACTGTGTGGTACTGATGGATATTAGGGGATTCAGTAAACCAGTGGCCAAAATAGAAAGGGGGGGGAGGCATAATTATAAAAAGGCACAGACTTTAGAATTGAAGAGATATTTCAGGGAAAGGTTCAGCAAATGGAAAGATGACACAAGTACAGTGGAGGTGAAATGGGAAGAGCTTAAGGAGATAGTAAAAAAGGGTGAGGAAATGTTTATCCCAAAACAGAAAATAAAGAGAAGTACAGAACTTACATACTATAATAGGGAGGTGACAAGGTTAAAGAGGCTAGTGAGATGGGAACATAACAGAGTTAAGAGATAGGAAAGCACTAGGGAATACTTAAAACAACTAAACAAGTAATTAATAAGAGCAAAGAGAGAATCAAAGGATGGGTTTATGAAGAATATTATTGGTACAGGAGGACCAATGAACGATGCATCTAGAAACTTCTATGGCTATATTAGAAAACTGAGGGGAAGGGAAAATATTCAGTCTATTGTTGATAAGAATGGAGTTGATGTCGCTTAGAATTTTAAAATTGTATAAATGAGGAAACTACAAAATTTGAAATAAGAAGGAACTCAGAAAGCTAAAAAAAACGTAAAGGGGCTGGTATAGATAACATTACTACAGATATATTAAAGATTGTGGGATATGATATTGTACCTTACCTTGAAATTTTATTTAAAATGAGTTTGCTGCTTACCAGAGGATTGCAGAAAAGCGATAGTGTTACCGGTTCATAACGGAGGGTATAACACCACAATGAGAATTTGAGGGCAGTTCAAAAAATAAGGTCTCCAACGATGCCGCGTCAAAACCAACAAGCTAGGCGAAATCCGACAACAATGCTGTGTTCCTTGGCTCTCCCATTACCGAATAGTACAGGTTCGAGCTCAATCAGATGATCAGTCACTGCTTGACAGCCAATCGCGATGAAGTAGCCACTTAGCTCACTCTCCAGGTGCGAACTGCACTCAGTGATCCGATTTTTGTACGCGAAAAACGTACACCAATAGAAATCCATCGTCAGTTAGTGTAAGTACACGGGGAAAAGTGTATGGACATTAAAAATGTGCAGAAGTGGTGTCGGGAGTTGTCTACCGGTCGCAGCAACATCCACAACGAGGAGTGGTCCCAAGACAGCATGTTCGACGAAAGGGTGACCAAAATTGATGAGATGGTGCGCAATAACCGAAGGGTAATTCTTGATGAGATAACCGAGAGACTTAATGGAGGGTGTGGCAAAATCTCCATACGCCCAATTGTTTCAGAAACTCTAGGATATAGTAAAGTGCTCTTCAGGTGGGTTCCCAGACAGCTCACTGAGGAACACAAAAGAAAGCACATGGAATATGCCAAAGAATTTGTTCGCCGCTTAGAAGAGGGAGGGGAAGACTTCCTGGATTCGATAGTTACTGGGGACAAATGCTAGGTGCATCATTATGTTCCTGAAATAAAGGATCAGTCCAAACAATGGCGTCACCCATCTTTGCCAAAGCCCAAAAAGTTCAAGACAAAGAAGTCAGCCGGTAAGGTTATCGCGACTGTTTTGGGACCATAAGGGGGTATAGTTGGTGGATTTCATGCCAAAAGGACAACAATTAAATCGGACTGCTACAGCGAAACTCAGAGGAAACTATGGCGGGTTATCCAGAACAAAAGAAGAGGAATGGTCACGGAGTGTCTTTGCACCACGACAACGCGCGTCCACATGTCTCACATCAAACGACCTCCCTCGTCGAAAAATTTGGGTGGGATCTCGTTGAACACCTCCCCCCATAGTCCGGACATTGCCCCAAGCGACTATCACATGTTCCCTGCACTTAAAAAACACCTGAGTCCAGAAGTTCCGGTCAGACAAGAAAGAACCGGTCGCAGTCATTCGATTTCTTCGTTACGCGGCGGGAGACTCATTTGACAACGGGATCAAAAAACTCGTGGCGCGGATTCGGAAGATAATAGAACGGGAAGGCAATTACATAGAAAAATAGCTAAAACTTAAAGCTATTCAATAATGTATCACAAGTGGTGAATAAATGTGATTTTCTATAAATACAAAAAATGGGAGACCTTATTTTTTGAACCATCCTTGTATGTGAATATTTGCCTGGAAAAGTCGGTATTAAGTTTGTAAGAAAATATTGATTTGTTTTGCAATGCGCAATATCACAGGTGTTTAGAGAAGCGTTCAGGTAGTTGAGATCATAGGGGGAATCGATTACAAACCGGTTACCTGTGTGGGATATCATTTACAATGTGCAGTGAAGCGTGTGGTATCAATTTCAGTGTTCAGTGAAGCATGAGGTTATAGGGTGTATCAGTTACAAGGAGGGGGTATCGATTACAGAGTGCAATGGAGCGTGAGATGATAGGGGATATTGATTACACTTTTTTGGTCCAGGGTTCGGGCCTCCACCGGCCTTCTCCCACTACTAGTTGGGTTAGGAAATTATATAGCACATAAAATACCGAGTTAATCTGTTTTTCTCCATAAGGATTTCTTCTATGAAATTTGGATAAATTATCGAGTTTGAAGGGACTGCGAAATGATGATAGAAGAATTAAACATAGACAGAGATGATCCCACTTTTGTATAGCTCTTTCAAAATTCTTGGTCGCTTGACTCGAAGTAGCTTAAATTAAAATTTGACTTGTATTTGACACTATAGGTCCATTCTGCAGAATCTGAAGAATTCCTATTTAGCCTGAAGGGAATGCGATCATCAGTTGCAGCTTTGAAAGCATCTCGTTATTTTTGATTAAGGCTAGCCAAACATTTATAAAGTAATCCTTGGTAATCGTGTCCGTAGCGTAGATATTATTACTACAGATTTCAGATTATGAGCTTCATTTGATAGTAAAGCAACACCGAAGAAATGAATTGGCAGAAACCAATCGTGGCGGGTGGGTGGTTAACGCTCTGGCCTCGGTCATTCGAGAGGACGTGGGTTCGAATCCCCTCTGGGCATCCAGATTTGGGTTTACCATGGTTTCCCCAAATCACTCCAGGTGAATGCCTTGGATGCTTCCTACAAAAGGCCATGGCCGAAATCCTTCCCTTTTGTTGTCCTCTCTAATGACCTTGACGTCGACGAGGCTTAAACCTATAGTTAAAAAAATTGCAGAATGCCTTTTTAGGTAACATGTCGGATGTCCACTTTAAATAACATAATTACCCACGTACAGTGAACACTGTGGGAGCCCACGAGTTTTATTGGGTAAAGCATGGCAGTAGCTACGATTTCATACAACGCTAGCCAAAGCAGGTCAGTTGCAACAGCAAAAGAAAATTGCAGGGGAAGGAATGTGGCTGTACAGAAGCCAACGGCCAATAAAGCAGGTCATTAGTCAGCAAAACTATGCTGAAGCACGACATCATTTGGGAGAGGAGCAGCAGCCACGATTGGTCGAGAATCCTCGCTACAACTTGTCCAATGGTGGGAGCCCGCGTATAAAAACCCAGGTGCAAAGAGGAGCTCGGGGGCTAATTAATAATGTCCATGGAGGAAAGAAATATATGGAGACGAAATACCGCTTATTCTGTTACGCCACTTCTATACTCTCTGCTGATACTGCGCAAGCGCGGCGGGGGCGGCCATATTACGTATCCGTACAATTGCTAAGTTCACGTTGTGTTTGAAGCTATGATTATTTCATTTTGTAATGTGTCTAAGTTTTTTATAATGCCATCTTGTGCTGCATACGGTTGAACAAATAGTTCAGATAGTAAAGAACCTGGAATATCATCTCATACGTAAGTTGCATTGTAATTATTGTTCTTAAAACAAAATCTTATCGGGTGTCCAGCCGGATGGTGGTGTAAAAACACAAGATACCTGATGAAGACAGCAGAGTCAGCTGTCGAAACGTCGTATTTTTACATCACCATCCGGCTGGACACCCGAGAAGATTATGTTGCATCGATACGCCGGGAAAGTCTCCACTCACACATTATTGTTCTTGACGTGTGCAGCAGGTTTTGCCAAGTTTGGTGCCTGTTTATAAATATTTAGTCATATTTCTGAATAGGATGACTTTCTTCCCAAATTTTAGTTGGTGTAGTGTAAAAAATCAGAATAACTTGGTATTTTGCACATAATAGACTAGTATTACTTTTTAACGAGTGCTGAAAATGAGATTTAAAGGGGTAATTTTTACATCGCGATGCAGTGAATTTAGTATTGCGCTTTCTTTCGTCGCGTTGCAGTTTATACTGACAATATATGATGAAATTAAATGTGTTAAATTATGCCATCTAGGAATCTTGATGAAGCAAACGATGTTGTTACCCCAAATGCAGTTTGCGATTCAAAGACGCGTGTGTAGGTGTGTCTACATAGTTTGATTCTGAAGTGGCAATTTAATGGAGATTGTGGTTATGTCTAAATGCAGTCTGCACCAGAATGGTTTTGTTGTTGTATAAGGGACAAAGAATTCATCTATTATTGTTAGTAATATCATGAGAACCATGTTAGTGACAAAACGTGTTTCGCGATGTAAACTACTTCCAGCTATTCCCAATTAAGCTTACGATGTATGGTAAGAAGATAACTATTTTTATTCTGGTCTAGGCCACATTTCAACCTAACCATAAGTGGTAGTAATAAAACTGAAATATCCATTCTGAATGTCCACCATGTAATTCATAGTGGCTTTGGCAAAATTAATTTTTGGTCCAGGCCGCATCTCAACCCAATCCCATCAATTTGTAGACAGTATATCCCGAAAACTAAGCGAGATATCGAAAATTTTTATTCATAATTTTTTATTTGTCTCGTCTTTTTAAATAAGAATCGATCATCAAATTTGACGTGACCAATGTTTTCTTCTGAATTTCAACCAAACACATCTCACATTAGACACAGAATATCTCGAAAACTAAGCAGGATATAAAAAAAATTATTCTTCATTTTTTTATTTGTCTCACCAAGTTTCATAATGATGCATCACCAGACTGCTGTGTCACGTTTATCCTAGAGTCCCCTTGAGGTTTTTTTTACATATTCCGCGTGTCTCTATGGATAGGTAATATGGCGGCCAAGCCCCCCCCCCTCCTCCTTCGTTTGGCGTCACTTCAATGCGTGGTGAAGGTCCCTTGCGTCGTCCCCATATATTTCTTTTCTCCATGAACAATGTCAAGCTACGCTCAAGGGTTGTTTCAGATCAAGGAGGACGAGTTCGTCTTCATCGGACCGATCGTGGTGGTGTAACGGTTAGAGTTCTGACCTTGCTTTCGGGAGGACGGCGGTTCGAATCCCCGTCCGGGCATCGAGATTTGGGTTTTCCATGGTTTCCCAAATCACTCCAGGAAAATGCCGGGATGCTTCCTTCAAAAGGCCATGGCCGAATTCTTTCCCATTCCTTGCCTCCCCCCCCCCCATCCTTTCCCGTCTCTACAGACCCCGCTGTTAAGAGACGTTAAGCAGTTTTTTTTAAAAAAAAAAAAATAAAAAAAAAAATAAAAAAAAAAATTGTTCGCCGAGGTGGTGTTAGCGACAGCAGTCGACACCAGCCGAATCAACGATGGACGTAATGAGGAACATTTGCCATCAACATTAATTCCAGCAGGTGGGATGAAACCATTAGGGTGGCATATTTGGGATATCGAGTAGTAGAAGCAAGTAGCAGATGACTTACACTTTGAGGAGAATATGATGGATTAATTATGTAAAACGGGTGTACATAAAATGTAGATGTGTATATACCTTACTGAGAGTATCATTTATGAAAACCTACTGCTCACATGATATAGAGTCGAACCCACAATTCAATGTATCTCATGGGAAGTGGCTGAGCGAAAGCAAAAAGATTCGCCAGTCCACCACAACACGAACAAAGATCAACTATAGTCGTTCATAAAATACGTAAAAAGCTACTAAAACTTAATACATAAACTTTGGTCAAATAGCAAAATTAGCAGAATTTTGGTTTAAAATGAAATTTAGCCTCGACCGGAATGAGAATTGGCATCTATATTTACAGATGAGGCCATGAGCAATTTAAATTTTTTTATGTTTCTTTCATTAGTGGCAAGCTACTAAAAATAGTTTCAAATTCATTTAGCAATAGAGATTTTGCATATTTTTCAACAAATGAAACGTTACAAAAAGCAAACATAATAAATTTAATATGGCAAATAATTTCATAGCAGTTGCTTATCTATTAAATTGTACACATAACCACTAATTTCTAATAATTTTTGGTCGCTGTTAATTTACGAGCGAAGGATAGCGCATGTCGTCACCTTTTTCCAGCCAATAGCAATCGAATTGAGCGAGCTTAAAAAATTATACAGTATACTCCGCGATTTACTAAAAGTGGTTGGCACCTATCCTAATGCGCAATCGTTTGTGCATAGGATGGTATATAGGGGCATTGACGGAAGGCGCCCAATGGTTATTTTGAGGTACCATCCCGGCATAATAATTTGCCTATAGCAATCTGGGAAAGCGCAAATCTGGATGGGAGGAGCGGTTTATCGAGACCTACCTCTAATGGATTTTTATTTCAATAAATCCTTCCTATTCGGTTCCCTTATCTCTCGTGGAAAAAATTAGTATAGAAATTATTGGTTCTGGCCCTAATTTCTCTTATTTTCCCGATCATTTCTAGATTGATGCTGGTAGTAATATCTATTTGCTGTCATCCTGAAATAAGTCAATCGAGAATTTTTCAATTGGCTTCTGCCGTGAGCAAAGCCTTCAATGTTCCAGGTCTTTCCAACCTAGCTCCATCTACATCGCACTTACGCTTTCCCTCCCTCCGGCTATATATACCTGTCACAAATCGGGCAGCTCTTCTGCGACCCTCCTCCAGTGCCTCCGTATCCCTTTTTGATGGGGGCCCCATAAGGATCAACAATATTCTAAGTGAGGACGAACCAGTGCTTTGTATGCAATTGATTTAACTTCTGGTGTAGACTTTAAAATTATGATCGGAGCATATGATTTGCTTTCCCAATTATATTCTCAATATTTCATTCTACAACAAATTATCATGGTTTCTTATCCCGAGATATTTAGCGAAATCTACCGTTCGTAGGACAGTGCCATTAATTGTTTATTCAGAGCTAAGTGGTGTCACCTTTTTTCTTACGAGGCGCGTCGAGAAATTAAGTTCCGTTTCAATTTATCTCAGCTGCAGCGCTGCGATTGCAGTTCCGCACATGCGCTGTAGACGATGTGTATCAAGGGGAAGAACGTGCGCCATTTGGAGATCGCTGTCAGTTACGTACGCTTTGTTGTGCTTGTTTGAAATGTCGGCGTTGATTGAAAATCCCGCCGCCTGTGAAATCAGGTCTGTGATTCGGTTTCTGAATGCGAGGAAAGTGAAACCAAGTGAAATTTATCGGCAAATTTGCGATGTTTACGGACCAAATGCGATGAGTGATTCGATGGTGAGAAGATGGGTCCGACAGTTCAATGGCGGGCGTAGTGATGTGCACGATGAAGAACGAAGTGGGCGTCCACCTTTGGTTACAGAGGAACTGGTTCACGCGATTGATGACAAGATACAGGAAAACCGTAGGTTTACAATTAGTGCTCTCGCTATGGACTTTCCCCAAATTTCAAGATCACTGATGCATGAAATTGTTACCAAACAACTGAAATTCCGTAAACTTTGCTCACGTTGGGTACCAAAGATTCTCACTGAGCAACACAAAACACAACGGATGGGTAGTGCACTTGAGTTTTTGACCCGTTATGCTGAAAGCGGCGAAGAATTTCTGAGACTGATAGTCACAGGAGATGAAACGTGGGTTTCTTACGACACCCCTGAGAGTAAGCGGCAATCAATGGAATGGAGGCACACTTCATCCCCACCAAAGGTTAAGCCGAAGCAAATCATGACACCTCGGAAAATGATGTGCACAGTGTTCTGGGACTGGAAAGGCATCCTACTCATTGACTTCTTACCGCGTGGTCAAACAATCAAAGCAGATGCTTATTGCGAGACACTTCGGAAATTGCGCCGTGCAATTCAGAATAAACGCCGGGGACTGCTTCACGACAGCGCACGACCACACACTGCAAATGTGACGAAAAACCTCGTACAAGGATTTGGCGGGGACGTGTTTCACCATCCTCCGTACAGCCCTGACCTCCTGGCAACTTTCATCTGTCCTTACATCTCAAGTCTTTCCGTGGCGGTCATCACTTCACCAATGACGACGAGCTGAAAGAAACTGTTTCCAACTGGTTGAAGACACAGGCGGCAGATTTCTATGAAGAAGGTATACAAAACCTGGTGCCACGCTTTGACAAATGCCTGCAAAATTTCGGCAGTTATGTGGAAAAGTAGTTTAAGAGTTGTAGAATTTTGTGCAATAAAAATTTCTTCTGTATCTGTGTACAATTTCATTTTATTACCAAATGGAACTTACTTTCTCGACGCGCCTCGTATATGTATGAATTTGATTTATCAGCGTTTAACTCCCGCTGCCAGTCTTTGCAACACGCGATTATTTTCATAACATTGGCTTGTAACAGTTGTTCTGGGTGTTTATTTTAACACAAATAATAGCATCATCGGCAAATAGTTCTTGTCCCCCTTTTTATGTGGTACAAATCATTTATATATATGAGAAACCCCGTATCTCACTTCAGTCTGCAACCCAGTAGCATTTTTTTTCTTCCTAAATATGCCATAATTACCAAGTTTCGTAAGTAGCCTAATGTGAGGTACAGCGTCGAAACCTTTTTATAAAAATCTAATAGAATTAAGTCTACCTGGAACTGCTTATCTGTAATATATCACAAGTCGTGAACTGAAAGTGCATGCAGTGTATCGTAGCATTGGTCTTGTCTCAATCCATGTTGATTTGAATTTAAAAGCTCCCCTTCATGCAAAAACTGAACGACATTTGAATTTATGATATGTTGCAAAATATTGAAGTTAACGAGATCGTCTTAATTTGAGGATTATTAACATTGCCACTTTTAAATACTGACTCTAATTGTACGATGGCGGTCTTCCACTCAACTGGTCTGTTTTCTTCATCAAATTCGGCGCAATTTCCTTTGCGCATCTAGAGTGGAATGTAGTAGGAATACCGTCTGGTTCTGGAGCCTTATTGGTTTCTACATTTCTCATCAGTTTTGTTATTCCTTCGACGTCAAGAACGAGACCTTTCATGTTTTTTCGATAGGATTGTTTAATATCGGAATCTCCTCTACGCTTTCTATTGTGAATGCCTTGTTAAAAAAAAATTATTCAAATTTTCTGCTTTCTCGATGATAGTTTCCTATATTTCCCCGTTCTCCTTAATCAGTGACGGTGTAACTTTACGAGAGCCTCTTATTGTTTTAATATACGACCAGAACTTATTTGGATTAGTAATCAGATCTTGGAATTCTTTAAAAGCTTCATGCATTGCCTTACGCACTTCCGCTCACAACTAGACTAATTTAACGCGATGAGTTCTCCAATTTCTTTACCATGTCGTGTTAACTCCTTAGCTTCCTGAGCAACCATTTCACTTCTCAATTGAACCACGGAAACTTATTAATAACCTTAATATATTTCTTAGGAATCAATTGATTTATACCATTTCATAATATTACTTTCAAATTATATCTATATTAAATTAAAATCACCACCCTGATAAATATATTTCCCTGAAATTTCTGAAAAACACAATTATGTGGCTCTAAAATTTTCCGCGTTAACCAATCCAGAATCCGGTGGTTCATAAAATGACCATATTATGAACTTTATTTTTTGACAATTTTTAAATTCATCCATATTAACTCTTAAAAATTTTCTATTTTAGTTACGACTGAGCTATTAAGGGTTTTACTAACGACCACAAACACACCTCCGCTTCCGTGTATCGGATTCCACGTTAAACTGTAGGTC
Source organism: Vandiemenella viatica (assembly GCA_031002005.1). Classification (NCBI taxonomy): domain Eukaryota; kingdom Metazoa; phylum Arthropoda; class Insecta; order Orthoptera; family Morabidae; genus Vandiemenella; species Vandiemenella viatica. Next base: position 170,150,320 of record JARYHS010011408.1, on the reverse strand, counting down.
CCCTGTACTCGGTAAAATTGCCGGGCTAGAATAAGGCGTCTACGACGGGAGCGAAATGCGCAGCCAATAGAAACCCTGTCACCAGGTCATTAGCTTATGGTCACACGGAATTATAATTATTACTATACTGAAAATATTTCTTATTCACTAACTACTATTAGATAATTGCAATAACTATTAACTGTCTATGTGTAGTTAAAACCCTGTAATACTGTCTTATTGGTATCGTTCTGATGTATTTTTATGGCATGCTTTTATCGTATAGAGTGCTTTACATGCTAAATAAGAATGTACTTATAGGTCTAATGTTACTTGTAATTTTTATGCATTGTAGTCTTATTAAACTTTTCACATTCAGTTTGATTATTATTTCACTCTAGAGTTTTTGACTTTCTCAATTTTGGCGAAGGGTAACCTCACCTTAAATGAAAAAAGCAGATGATGCAATTAATTACTCTTTATGGCAGAAGTACGTTTACAACGATCAGTCTCATTTTCGAGGGTTTCCAAGACACATTATATATGTGAATACGATTACATTACATTTTTCCGAGCGACTGTGCTGACCACTCTTAGAGCAATATTTTACTATCTGACATGAAAACAACCCACAGCAAACCCATTATAGAACGGCTAACGATCTCACAAACAATCAGTTACTGTTAGGAACAATTAAAACTTACTTAAATACTTGTAACTAATGGAAATAATCTTAAATGAAATTACAAAAAAATACAAGATTTTAATATTGTACTGAATAAACATTTTCAAAGATCTGAAGACCTAGTACGGTAGTTGGCACCAACATAATGTGTTATTGCCATCAATTAAAATGCCTGGTATCGCACTCAGTTTAGCACACACAACGTGTTATACCTAGTGTTGCAAACTGAAAAAAAACAAAATGTTTTTTTTCAGATTTGTGAAAAAAAACATGAAAAAAAACTTAGCACCCTCGTTTTTTTTCTAAATTTGTTTTTTTTTCAGAAAACTATATACAGTATTTGATAAATTATAGTTTTATTTATGGAACTTACATTTTACATGTGTGTTTTAAACCTTACTAAATCATATAATATCTTACATAATGATTCATAAATGTATCTATATAGGTAACATAATTTTTTTTTTATTCATCTTCTATGTCGGAACCACATTCACTAGTATCAGTACTACCAACACTAGTTCGGAGGAGTTGGAATTTTCTATTTCTTCTTCTGTCCCCTCTAGATCCATAAGTTCAGAAATAGTTACATTTTCTTTTACTGGTTGTATTGCATGCAAAAGCTTTTGAGATTGCAATTTTAAATTGTGAGCAAAGTACACACTGTGAATGAAGACTGCGCCGATAGTTCTGTATTACGGTCTTTTAAGTTTGAATTTAAATATATTATCATACAAAATAGGAGCTTTATTTGTTTTCAATCGTTGGTTTACGCCAACGGTTGCAAGGAAATTATTCATAATTACTGACAATGACTCAGTATTATCACTATACGCTTCGAGTTTTGGTGTTTTTTTTTTTTTTTTTTTGTAACAGTTTAACGTCCCTTTTTAACAACGTGGTCTTTTAGAGACGGGAAAGGATGGGGGGCAAGGAATGGGAAGGAATTCGGCCATGGCCTTTTTGAAGGAAGCATCCCGGCATTCGCCTGGAGTGATTTGGGGAAACCATGGAAAACCCAAATCTGGATGCCCGGACGGGGATTCGAACCGCCGTCCTCCCGAATGCGAGGCCAGAACGCTATCCGTTACACCACCACGCTGCTGCGAGTTTAACAAGTATACGAATATAAGGAAAGCACAACAAGTAATAAAAAGAGGCAAAAAAACCGTAGTTAAATTTCCTAATTTTTTGAAAAGATTCGTAGGTCTACAGATAAATTTGTAGGGCCTGGCAGCACTAGTTCAAATAGCGAGTATCAATCCAAACAATGGGGAACGGCCGAACGGGGATTCCTTCTCACGCAACCTAGCCTTTTCGGGAAGTCCCCTTTCGTAAAAGAAAACTTCAGTCGATGTTACCAATATTTTTGTAATTTTTTTTCCTACTGAACCAGAAATTTATAGTAGATTTAAAAGTTAGATAAGTACTTAGTATAAACTCTAAAACAGTCATATTAAATGATAAATGCCTTAAAAATTTGAAATTTAGTAGTTATGAAAAAAAACATGTCCCAGAAAAAAAACATGTTTTTTTTCACAGTTTTTTTTTCATGTTTTTTTTCACGTCAGAAAAAAAACTGTTTTTTTACAACACTAGTTATACCCCCATTCAAAACTGTCTCAGATAATGTAATGAACAAAATACCATATATTTAAGAACCGATCTCACGTAATTTTTCACTCACAGTTTAAAGTAATTAAGTTATACATGCAGTTTTTTTCATTTATAATAATCTTATTCTTAAGCTGGTAGGTTTTGTATGGTTTAATAATTATTTCAAACGGTTTATTCTTTAAAAGTTTCATTTTTAACACAAAAAGTACCAGTTAACAAAGAATATTGTTTTTCAACCTTTGTAACCATAATTACAAATGAACTAAGAAATGATTTAGTTTTCTGCTTATAAATAACCATGAGAATTGTCGTTTTATTTTTATCCTTATCAAGACTGATTATACTGCGGTTTTATATTAGTATGTACAGTCATGAGTTTCACATAAAAACTAACCAAAATCTTTGCAATTAACATTCTTTCATTTCATAGATTAATGTACTATCGCAGTGTAACTCGTGTTGCGTCCATCCATCATATGCTCCGCCCGTCCGACTGTTGGTACGGACGCAAAGATATTAGCCGGACATGTATCTGGGTGAAGGTCCGCACACATTCAGTTCCACCATACATTCCACCCGCACGATTGTAAAGCCACGCCGACACAGATCCGCCGGACACGTATCTTGATGTAGTTCCGCACACATTCAGTTCCGCCATACACTCCACCCGCTAGATTGTAGAGCCGGACCCATACAGGTCCGTCGGATACGGAACCTGCAGAGCTACATCCGGACCAGACTCCTTTAAAATCTCGAACCTATCCAACTCTACCCACAATCGATGCGCGGCACGACACTACGAATGGAGAACTGCAACGATACTGAATTTTCCCTCACTGCTTCATATGCCTTCTGGTCCTACTTATCCATACTATATGCTCGTTCCATTTCAAATCAGGCAGCGCGTGTCAGTTGACCAAATGCGACTTTTTTTAATTGCAGTGGAAAATAGTATTAAAGTTATAAAAGCTTTTGTCGGAGTTGTAACCCTCAGAAATTTCATTAAAAATTCATACATTTTGAAATACGTACATTTCTTAATATGTTTAATTGTATAAACTAAAAAACAATAAGAGATAGCGAGTTGAAATAAATTTTATTTTGAACTTATTGATATTGACTTCATATTATAGAGAACTAAACAGAAATTAATCGAAAACAGGCAAAAAAATTGCATATTTAATTAGGAAAATTAGGATTTTTTGTTATTTTAGGAATTTTTTCTCATACAAAAAGAAGTTGAATAATTTTTTTTAAACTGTGCTAATTTATATCCTTTATAGTGTAGGACTACTCATAAATTTATTTCTAACCCATGATGGGTTTGGTTCATACAGCAGCTCATTAATATATCCCAAAATTCAAAACTTTCAAATTTTCTAGCAGCCATTATTTAGAAAGACATTTTTTTCAAAAAAAATCTGAAAATCAGGCTAAACAATGTCCAAATACCATATAGCATGTAGGTGATAGTTGATTAATTTTTCAATTTATTTTCTTCAAAGGCTTGGAGTCATACAGAGAGTCCACATGCAGTGGAATATTTCATCTTCAACCAAACATTCTTATGGGCACCATACATTAATCTTTTTTTCCAGATTTTTTTGGCCATTGAAATCTTTTTTGTTTACCGTGAGGATATATAAATGATACTGTGATATCATCAAATGCTCAAGAAATACTTGTTATACATCCAATCCAACATTTTTTATTATTATTTATGCATCCTACAAACTCAAACTACGTATTTGTATTTATTGGTCCCTTAGAATCATATACAGAAAAAGGTACAAATGATATGGAATAAGTAAAAAATAGACTGTACTCGCGCGCACACACACACACACACACACACACATATTTTATCCATATTTGTGCTCAATTCTTGAATATTACGTTCAAGTCCATTTCTATAGCTTCAAAACAAAAGTAATTTCAAATCTCTATCTTTTATAGGTTTTGAGTTATAATGCAATGAAACACATTATGTATTGCAAGATTTTCAAAGTGTATTTTTGTCCAAATTTCGGAGGGCCATAACTCCGCCAAACATTTTTTTCGCAAATCTTTTTGGGATATTTCATAACTCTAGTATGATATCTATCATAATTTTTGAGAAAAAATTGTAGCTGGTTAACTGACACATTTGGATAGAGCTGTCTGATTTGAGATGTAGTGGTTTTTATCTATATATTTTTAATGACAACAAGGTCCTCAGATGGCGAAAATAATGACCCCCATGATCTGCTATTATATTCCCATCAGACTTTTCTGCACCTAAACAGTCAAGAGAAATATATACATTCCTCAAAGATGCATTTCTGTTTTGAACGTGTTCAAAAGATTGTTCCCGCCATGAAAAAATTTAACAAAATACCATATCTTGTCTTCTTTTGTGCTTATTGCTGTTAATAATCATTCAAAAAAAGATAAATTTCAGAGAGACCGTCATCATCTTTTGCAAAGAACTGTATCGCAACATGAATCCTAGTGTGAACACGGTTTTTTTTTGCAGCGGAGCAGAGTTCAAACAATTAATCTATGCAGCATGGAACATTCTAAACTCTGAATAAAACATGAGTCCATGCAAAGTTCGTACTAAGCTTCAGCAAGTGTAAAAATTCATTTTGAAAATTTTACCTAATTCCGTCGGCAACGGTATTGCTCTACAGTCAACAATTGTGTGAAGTAGGCCACCGCGCCAGGTGTATGTCCGGAGGGAATTTAAACAAAATCTCCGTTATAACACCGCATCTAATCATTAGTTAATAGTGAAATAAAGTGCAGGCAACAAATTTTCCCGGTTCTTAAAAACATCAGTATCACTTTTTTGTATTGTTATGAAGATGGCGAAAGTTATGTAAGTATTTATAAATACATTTAATATCTTTTTGTATATTAAATTTATTTAAACAAAGTTAAACTTTTGTTTAAGATAATTTACAAAGAATAATTAAATTACTAAAAATGTGTGCCTATACAATATGTGACATTCCTTAAAATCTTATGCTTATATCTTAAATAATTAATTGATTTGAGCATAACATTGTGGCATTTCATTTTCAAAAGAAAACAAATTTGTTTTATTGTCTTAAGTATATGATATGTCCCCTTTTTTTATAGTTAACAGTAAGAGTGAACTGAAGAAAAAGTGCAAAGTTTTGAATACTTAAAATGTTACTTTATTTCGTTATCAGGAAATATCATGTTATCTATGTGACCTCAATACAATAAAACTTTGACAAATGAATCGATGAAACCTTCTAAGTTTAAGGAAGATATTTGAAAAATATCCATTGCCACAAAAAAGATTTTAAAAAACATTCAAAGAACAATTAGCGACAAAATCCGAGCAGGTGGCTATGAACTGTTTGCTTCTTGTAATATTTATTTATCGATTGTTAAGTCCGGAAAGCCGCAGATCATTGCTTGAAAAATTTATTCTACTAGCTGTAAGAATTCCATTGAGTAAAAATACAGTACCAAGAAGAGTTGACGAAATGGCTAAGTGCATTAAAAAAATTATTGACACATGGCTTGTTGGCCATACAGTCAAGATACATTATATTTAGAATCATCTGAATTCTCTATACAGCTTGTCGAGTCAATTTTGCCAGGAAACATAGCTTTACATTTAGCTTATGTGAGATTTGTATAACAAGAGAAAATTTACAAGGATTATTGTTTGCTAAATGTTTTGAAACTGAGATGAAAAGTGAAAAAATATTTTATGTATTAAAAAGATTTTTCGACGTATTGTAAAGCGCTTTCATAAATCTGAAAGGGGGCTGCATCTTCCTGTCTCTTTCTTCAGACATCACGCAGAATCTACCGAACCAATTTCGATGAGGTTTACACGCTTTAAAGGCCCATGGTCTAGGTTAAAATCTGATATATATCTTATCACACTATGAGATCGGACAACGAACCAGTAAATGAAAAATTGCTCGTACCGACTACAGATAGACGCAACAGATCACATTGCATCTCTGATGAACAACGCGAGATACACACCAAATATCACATTACAACACGGATGAAGCACGGTGGTTGACGAGGCTTAAGGTTACCTTTCATGAATACCACTCAAACCTGCCTACAACTACTGATATATGTTCATCTCGTAAAATGAGTTCTCCCGTTTCTGTTTTTTGTTATTCAGACACCCATTAATTCTGGACCAGGTTGACTACCGGCAAATTGTGCGTGTTAAAATAAAGAGCCAACTATATCTACGGAACAGAAACCAATGCTTGCACTCTGCTAATAGGCTTGCATCCACTAAGAATAAATCGGACTTGACATTTTCATGGAACAGAACACGTTACTTGGTAAATTATTCGTTCGTAACAACTTTTTTTTCACGTTAATACAGTTATATGCAGAAAGACAAGTGTAATTCACTACTAATCAGGACTTAGCAAAGCAAACAGTAACAATTTGCCAAAAATTGACGCTGTAATACTTGCAGATTTTTCGCGTCAAACATCGACTATTGCTCATCGGAATTCCGCAATGTTAAAACTTCGATGTCAGTATACAGTAGTGTCATATTTACATTATAAGCTTAAACAACGTTATTTCATTGTGGTAAACAATAACCTATTGCTTAGATATACGTTTTTTAAATTAATTGATACTGGTTTTGAGGTTACTTTTGCGAAGTATAAGCAGGTGCTAAATAGCTAAACTTAGAACACGTTTTCTGAAAAAGTATATCCTCAAAAACAAGCGTGTCAAATTTTAAAGCTATGGCACTGCCAATTTCCAATCTGCTTTAAACTTCATATCAGCCATACAACATCACTTTTCAGTTAAGATATCTCGAGAACCAAGAGAGATATTTTGTTTATTATTTATTTTCGATTTGTTTCATCGAGCTGCATAAGAATCTATCATCAGATTAGGATGATAGTGCTGCCAAAGTGTGTTTATTATATTAAACATAACACTAATGAAAGATTTTAAATTATAAAACCAAAACAACGTCAACTCTTACCTTATTTTGTTATCAATGCTTGAAAAGTAGTGGTTCTGTAAAATTCATCAGTTTTGCTTTAGATTTAGAAATATATTGTGTACAATCATTTACGTCAAAATGATCTCAAAAATAGATTCTTGAATCTGCAGATAAATTAGGAGCATCCTCCCTCCTTGCAAGTTTTAACCACTTTTTCTGTATTTGTTCATTGTTTGAAACATATAAAAATAATTTGTTACGCATTTTTATTGTTGTTCTTTTACACTGAGGCACTACACAGTGCTTATAAAAGGATTAATTTATTTTTAATTTTAAAAAAACTGACACCTACCATATAAATACATGACTGTTTTGTCTTGTGCCGGGTGGCGTGACGTTATTCAAGACGCCATGACAGTCTTGAGAGTTTTCGTGGTAAATTTAAATTCTTATTTAAAAATGCAAAATACATTATATAAATGTTCGATTTAAAAAAAATATAATCCGGTTTTTGAGTAAAATAGATCATAAAGTAATGCATTAACCTATTTTTAAAATTTCGTCAACTAGCCAATTTTTGAGTGTTTTAAAAACACGTTGATAAACCGAAATCTGTATGGAAGGATGGAGATGCGACCTTTACTTGATCCTACAATACCAATCATTTATACCTTGATCAACCTCTTGAACCAAAAATAATATTTTAGTGTGCTTGGTTTCGGACTCAAATATTTCCGTGTATCTGTGCGTGAAGACAGGCGCGTGCTTCACTATGTAATGGCGTTATGCCGCAACCTGCTTGCAGCGCAGGCACATTCTGGAGTGCTGATCAGATTCCTTGTTTGTTGATAGCTATCGCTAATGGCTGCCAGCTGGCCATATGAACAAATACCTGTCACCACACGAAATTTCAACGGCCATGCACCAAACTAGCTACTCGGATATAGCCAGCAGCAGGCCATTTCAAAATTCCTTTCTAAAATAGCTGATTACTGTCGTACTTTATCTGTGTTGGACAGCCCTTCATTCCAATCTAGAAAGAGATGGTTCCCTCGGGTTATGGATGTGACGTCAATGGGTAATTTCACACTGTTTGTGGGCCACCATTGACACCCAGAGAGAGGAAGAAGCAAAGAATACCTTGGGCATTGACATCAATGGGAATTTCCATTGTTCGTGACCCCACATTTGTTACGCCCCTTCACTGTTGTTAAATTTCCCCCTTGGGCCACATTAATGCATCACCTGTGATGTCATACGACATTGGCCTCGAATTGGCTGAATTCGAAAGTCCGCTATGCAATGATCTTAACACTGTGACGTTATGTGGACGAGTGAAACATTTCTGCGGCTTGTCCAAAGTTGATAAAAGTTTCAGTTGGCGTCATGGAGGAAAGAATTCTTTCATGGTCGGCGTCCGGCTACATTGACACAGATCCATTTAATTATTTTAATTTACATCAATAAAATTTTTGCAAGTAAATTTACAAAGATAGTACTTTTTTAATTAAATATAGAACAAAACGAATGAAGATTAACAATTATTTCACACTGTAGAATGTTAAAATTCTGAGGGAAATTGAGTCAATTATTCCTATCATAGCCCCCTTGGGAAGGTAGTCCAAACGACAGTCTGACAAAATTCGGCCACTGAATTTGATAAGGATGAAAGAAGCTGAAAAATGATAGAAGGCTGCGGCAACGTTTCTATAGAATGCTGTCGTGAAATCGTCTTTCTTTTTTTTTTTTTTTTTTTTTTTGTTGATCTCTTCAATAACTTGTTGAACGCCCATTAGTAGGCCTAACTCAAACATTTCTTTTTAATTGTATCATATTCATTATATTTATCTCAAGATAGTAAACAGGCTGTTGGGATTTTCTACTTCCAGTGCCTTCAGATTTTTTAATTCAACGTCATTAGGTGATTGCAGTGTTTCCTGGTTCTGGAAGGTAATAGGCTGTTTGACAGTATTGAAAATATATTACAAATTGTAGTCATTCGCGCTGAACAATGATTCAGAAATTTTGTAAAGAAAAGTGGATTATTTTTAATAAAAAAGCGAAATAGAAATTAGATTTTTCTTACCTGTGACAGAATACGCTCCAGGATTGGTGGTGATTTTAGTGACGTCCGGTGCCGGTAAACGCTGCGGCTGCGAATGGAGCATTTTCCACTATCCAAGTTTTTAACTATTTTTATAATTTGTTGCTGGTTATTTCTTGTAATTAATGAAATTTCGTTTTGACTACAAAATGGAGAACAATATCGAAAATAGATGCCTTATTTGTTGGGCTAGCAATAGAAACAACCCCTGACTCTTATTCTGCAGAGATTAAAAATGTAACAACTTCAATTTGAGAATCATTTACATTTAAATTGAAAGTTAGAAATTAACAGGTTTTTTTTCACGCCATTCGTCTGGAGTTATTTGGGGAAACCATGGAAAACAAAAATTTTGATGACTGGACGGGGTTTCGAACCGGTGTCCTACCTAAATTTATTTTTTACAAGACGGACTAACACTACAAATTAAATTAGTTGTTTTGGGAGATATTCACCAGAAAAATGCAAGCTATAATGTAGGTATAAGGTAGGCACTACGTTTAAATAACTGGATATTGTGGGCCATTTTTCTTAATTGGAGATAAATGAGAGTTCTCAGTCAACGAAACAGAATTTATTGGTTATTTTTTTACCTAGCGCGTTTCACTTAATATAACATGAAGAAACTGTGTTCTTTAGGTGTTTTTTTTTATTAACATAAAGAGAAGCAACTAAGAAGTAGTGTCCGGGTAACTGTTTGGTTGAAGAGTGACAAACGGAATTGAGAACGTCCTACGTTCGAACTTTGACTGGGACAATATTTTTTGTGTCTACATTTTTTTTTTTCGTTTCAGTTTGTAGTTTGTTGCACTACAGAATTATGTTTTTATTCGAACTCACGCAAACATTTGAAACAAATTGCTGACATACAAGACAACTTTTATGAAAAGATATCTTTCCTCATTTAATTTTTAAACATACCAAGTTCTACAGTATCACACAAAAAATACAGGTGCATGACGGTAAATACTGGAATTTATTCTATAAGTGACATCATTTGCAAAAAATGTCACGCTAATCTTGCAACAGTTCTGTAACAATTTGAGTCCCTTTCCTTGGAATTTTTAAATAACGATACTTCTGCAGGTTACCCTTCTGATTAAATGTGTCTATTTAGGATGTATTTACTTGTAATGTACAAATAATTTTTTTTACTCGTTTTTGGTCTGAAAGTAACGTTCAGTTCTTTTTGGAACTTCTTCGGTTATTATTAGGTTCTTCGGTGGTTTTAAATTAATGTATTGCTTTATTAAAAAGTCCACCAAAAGGTTATGTTGAAGATTTGTTTATTTTTTCAAAACGAAGTTAGCGATATTCACATGCATAGATACAATACAGAGATGCACTTCTAAGCAGTTGCAAAGATAATCTTTATAAAACTTCTGTGAACTCAACTTGAAAACTAACTATAAAACTCTCTGTAAAACTGAATCCGAATGAATACTGAACACACTGTCTTTCTGCCGATCTGTTTATATAGTCTCTATCGAAGTTTCTGGAATTCTTCAAAGGCATCCGCCGGATATTTCTCCAACATTAACAATTACTCAAACAATTAAACATATTAAAAACAATCGGAATCGATACAAAATCACTTAACATCATTACAACATGATCAGAAATGGAAATTAGAAATAATTAAATACAAAATTATTTACAGAAATCATTTCAAACTGTAGAAAATTGTCCTGTAGACATCGTAACTTACATTAATACATGGAATTACAAACATTTAAGAAATTCTCTTGCACAATTCTGTTCTTAAACATATTAAATGGACTTTAAATAATTTTATTTCATAAAACAAATGTCTATATACACTGATTTACAAGAAATTGCAAAACAAACATACCAGATCATACTCAAGCAAACTTTAGCTAACTACAAATACTTCATACAGTACAATACTATTCAAAATTCAGGTATGAGGGCTGTTACATTATGTTTCATATGTTTATAATTCGTTTATCATCCAAAAAGTTATGACACCTTCAAAAAATGATTTTGGTGAATTTTCGAAAATTAATGAATATGCGATGTCACCAACAACAACTACTACCCAAAGCAAACGCCCACAGAAAACAAATAAACATATTTCGAAGCGAGGATCGAATCTAGGGACACTAACCTTAGTGATACTCGCTTTAAACTATGTATTACATTTAACTATACGAAATTACAGTGTAAGTGAGCTTCACAGTTGTCGCAATATCGTCTGGGTTTCTGCGAGCAAGTTGTAGTGACTATTTTAGTATTTCATCATATACTTAGGTTTTTTTGGTTGCAGATTGATGTAATACACACTATTTATAAAGCGTATTTCCAACCATTTGTAGACAAATTCAAAGAAACAAATCAGACGTTACTTATCTAACTCTAGAGCAAGTGCTTGCTGGCACGTGAATTTATGAGTGTCGTATGCCCGCGCCAGGCAGCAAAAGAGCGTGTTGGCGGGCTTTTAAATCCACTAAATTTTCAGGATGAATATTACGTAAAAAAATCACTTTCATCAAAAAATAAATAGTAACCGGCGAGTAACGTTTATCACTTGTTTGTAAACGTTTATTAACTAAAAAAAAAAGTAAATCACCAGAAACATCAGATTAATCAGACTTCGTCTCCGCAGAAATACGTGGTTCATATTGAAAAGCTGACCCAGGTGGATGTAACATAGCACCAATCGTTGATACGGTTCATGTCCAATGTACGCCGTATCAACACCGAGGAAATGTTCTTCTGGTCTTCTTTACACCGATATCGTCAACCAAACCTTCACGGGAACAAACCGCCTCGGGTTACGACGCACTTATATCCACTACCACGTTACGCGATTCCGCTTGCACTACTCTGATACCACTAACATTCAACATCTTACTCTGTGATGATCCAAGTTCCTGCTGCGATATATCGACCATTCCCCCGCTGATATTCCTAATTGCAAGTTTCCATGGAGGAAGGAAATATATGGAGACGACGCAAGAGACCTTCACCACGCATTGAAGTGATGCAGGGCGGAGGAGGAGTGGGGGGGCATGGCCGGAGTGGAGGGGGCATGGCCGCTTCCATACAGACACGGGGAATATGTACAAAAACCTCAAGGGGACTCTAGGATAAAGGTGACGCCGATATCTGGTGATGGATTATTATGTAACTCGATATGACAAATAAATAATTAAGAATAAAAGTTTTTGATATTCTGCTTAGTTTTCTAGATATTCTGTCCCAAATGTGAAATGGTTTTGGTTGAAATTCAGAAGAAAAAATTGGTTAAAGTCAAATTTGATGATGGATTCTTATTTAAAAAGACGAGACAAATTAAAAATAAAGAATAAAAATTTTCGATATCTCACCTAGTTCTAGAGATATACTGTATCAAAAGTGAGGTTTCTTGAGTTGAAATGGAGAAGAAAAATTTCGCAAAAGTCAAATTTAATGATCGATTCTTATGTAACACGACGAGACAAATCGAAAATAAAGAATAAAATTTTTCGATATCTTTCTTAGTTTTCGGGATATACTGGGAACATCGCAATGTATGGAAGCGCAATACCGCTGCTGCCGCCATGCGGGATAGTTTAAAGCCTGCTTCACCGATTTAACGTCACCTCTCTACTCCATTTATTTCCTTCCTCCATGCAAGTTTCATCATCATTCTCACTTGTGCCTTAGGTGGAATAGTGTCAAGTGAATAGACAATATTCTGAAACTTACAAAAAATTAGAAAGAATGAATGACAACAGAGATTAAACAATTTCCACTTAAATCTTTTATTCACAACTTTCTCTTAAATTCCTTAAATTCACTGACCAGTATATCATTTAAATTACTATCAGAAGATTTCTATCAACAGATTTTTCACCAGGCAATCATTTCTACTTCTCCAAGAAGACACAATTCTGCTGCGACCACAAATAATCCCTCGATGTTTCTTAATAATTTTCCCTAACAATCCCTACCCACTTCTTTCTAGTCCTTTACGAATATAAATAGCAGGACAGGTAGTGGCGTTTTTTTACAGTTGCGCAACCGATAAGTGCCAACTAAAAATTAATTTCAGTGGTACCTTAGTGCTTCCCTAACTTGACCTATTTCTGGCCACACTTATATAAACTTAGACCTTGCTAGTTTCGACGAAAAAACATAAGTGGAGTAATTATACTAAAATCTTCACTTTCGGTGAACAATAGCAACAAAATATCAAACAATACCTTGCACATTCACGAGACAAACTCAGTCGATTGGCAAATAATTAGATGCTCATGCTAATCTCAAACGCTGCCACAAAAATAAAACTTTGCTCTGGACCATAAGTCCTCCTTCCGACGATGACTGGTGATATAAGAGCCACGCTAGGTGGTTGTTGTACTACTTATAGAATTCGCCAAACTAACGACATTTCCGATGCAATCCCATGGGGTGCTTTCCTCCCGCGTAGGGTCGTGTCGCAATCTTTACACCTACAGGCGAATCCTAATTTTGCACCACGCTCGCAATTCATAAATCTTTCGATAAAACTCAGAATAATGTCCTAAAATACACTCTGTAAAACTCTAAAGCTGTCACAACGTCTAGATGTGAAATTGAACATAATAATTTAAAGACGTCTCTAACTATGTCATCAATCATCATTTTTAAAAATAAATAAATAAATTGCAATAATTTTTTATTATTAATACACATGTATATAATATATGTAAAATGCTGCCATGTGCCAGATGGCAATTTTTTGGGAAAACAATTTTCATCAAATATAACGTTGCCAAAAGCTGAATTATCGAGATAAACTTGATATGTAATTAAATTATAGGTACAAAATAAAACATTCCACATGGAGGTTTTGAAATCTGTTTTTACGAGAGCAATATGGTTCTTCGTAACCGAAACATCTATGCAGCTCGGTAGTTTAATGAAGCCAAACACAAAAACCACAAAATATTATATACGAGAGGTTTTACAATACAATGCAACCAGCCGGTAGCCGCCTCGACAACGCTGCCTGCATTTCAAAGCGTCGAAATTTGTGGGTGGCAGAGGGTGGCACTAGGAATGAAAGAATTTATATATGAATCAGTGGGGCATCTAATTTCTCTAATCTTATCACTCCTTTAATTGCGGCCCAAATTGGTTAGTGGACGAAGTATTTCATCGCACTCTTAAATTAAACTTACATCGTCTGTTTACCAGAGTATTCCTGCCCAATCTACCAATTATAAGGACTGTAGCAAGCAGTCACGAATCGAGCGGCTTTTCTGTGTACTTTCTCTATTCTCTATGAAACACGCTCCAAACGGCGCAGCAGTAGTACAAATGTGGACGCACGAGAGTTTTGTACGTTATCTCCTTTGTTTGCGCATTTTTCAAGATTTTACCTATGAATTAGATCTATCTATGACCGAATTAATCTGCAAGACCAATTTCATATTGTTTTGTACTAAGACGCCCAAATATTTCACGGAATCGGCCATATCAATAACTAAACTGTTTACTTTGTATCTCTGAACAAACGGATTATTTTTTCATAGTTATGAGCATTGCCTTGCACTTTTTACAATTTAGTGTAAGTTGCCATTTGTCGCACCATGCCGAAATAACATACAGATCGCGCTGAATTTCTAAGTAATCGGGCGAATTCCTTGCTTCCCTATAGATGACCGCATCAGCAGCAGACAATCTCAAACTGCTCTTCACGTTGTCTCCAAGTTCGTTTATGAAAATTAAGAAAAGAAGTGGTAGGGACACCGAATGTAACATCTAGTTTAGAAGAGGCTTCTCCATCAACGACGACATATTCCGATCAACCACTCAGAAAATCTTTTATCCCTTCAAAAAGTTGATCCGATATATCGTAAGCTTGAATTTTAATAATTAATTTTGAAAATAGTGACATGTTTTTTTAATTGGATTTTTTTTATTTTAACCTTAAAAACACTATACTATTTGTAGTTAAAGGGTCTAAATGGCTACAAGGGTATAAACGTACCTGCTTCAGAATGATACTTTGAGATTAGCAGCATGTTCCTGTAGCACCCTTTTTCTTTATAATTCGATTGCGTCATGATTTACTATTTTACATTCCACGGTACTGGTGAAACTTCCCATTGCGAAATTCAGGCAAATTCTTCACTTTTACCTCACGAAATTTTTTCTTGTTTCATTTTCTTGGTTAAAGTTTGTGAACTCTGGACTCTAAAAAGCGCTCTCTGGGAGAAGCGAACTGATTGTTTACAGTGCAGAAAAACTTGGTGTCTGACACATACGGCGCAACAATTCAATAGAGTTGAGAGTTTGCTATCAAAGTCGGGTCACACTAGACCGCACTGAGCTCGCACCGTCAGCACTCCGACACTCGGCCGTGTGACGGCTCGCACCCCTCGCATGACGGACGGGTTCATATTCAGTCTCCTTTAACATTTACACTTGGTTGTTTCACGGAATTAACATTAAAAATTTACCTTAAGAGTGATTTGGGCATCGTAGCTGCGGCTACCACCCGTACTTTATTTTGCTACGATTCAAAAGTTATGGTAAAATTCTACACCTATCAGAGGTAATATAAGAGCGAAAGAGTGGTAGATCATTGATCTAAAATAATGGTAGCTGCCTTTTTGAGCTAGCGGATGGTGGAATGGTGATAGAATTGGGCTAATACTGTGATCGCTACATGACTGTTGAACTACCGCTCCAAAATTACCTTTAAGCACTGACGCCAATATTCAGTTTAAATTGGCTCCTTCAAGACTTGGTTGCAGGGCAAGTTCCCCTGCCATTTGCCGGACATACTCAAAAATGTTATGTGGCCCACGCATGGACTCCAGTGCTTATACTTAGTTCTCTGTTCCCAGGGAAAGACTTGCCTTGACAGGAAGCATCTATAAGCATGACAAAAGCTTTGGCAGGCACTGGAAGCTAGGATGAGAAAAGAAACTACCTAATTCTAAATGCTACTATTTATAAGAAAATAAATTGATAATTTTTATGGATATTTCTCAGTACAGTAATTACTGCATACTTCCAATTATCAATGGTACATCAGATCAAATGATGCCCAATTGTTATGTATCAAGTCCAGAAACACTGTTAAACAGAAAAAGAAAAAATTTCAAATTATGTATATCATCGTATCCCAAAGTCTGTAAAAACATCTGTAGTAATATTATCTATACCAGCCCCTTTACGTTTTTTAGCTTTCCGAGTTCGTTGATAATTTCCTGAGAATCTCTATCAAATTATGTGGTTTCCTCTTTTATACTTTTAGGGAGATACTCCTCCGATTCATTCCCTCCCATCACAGGATGATAGTCCCCTAGTTGTCTCACTGGACCTCCTGCACCAATAATATTCTTCATAAACCAAGCTTTGCTTCTCTCTTTGCTCTTATTAACTGCTTGTTTAGTTGTTTTAAGTGTTTCCAGCTGCCTTCCTGTCTCTTAACTCTGTTGTATTCCCGTCTCACTAGCCTTTTTAACATTCTCACCTCCATATTGCAGTATGCAGGTTCTGTACTTCTCTTTATTTTCTGCTTTGCAGTAAATATTATTATCAGCTTAAACTCTTTCCATATTGCTTCCACTGTATTTATGTAATTCTTACAACTGCTGAACCTTTCCCTCAAATGTTCTTCATGTAAACACACAGTTTTATCTGATTTTGATAAAACATTACAAATGTATAATGTAAAATAAGTAGAAAAATCCTGGTTCCTTTCTCCTCCTCACCTTAATTTTTCTCAACGTTGTTCATACAAACCCAAACTTTTTATCTGATTTTGATTGTACGTATAACACGTATACTTCAAAACTAGGTGGTCTGGTAACTCAGCGGTTAAACGCTTATTTTCGAAAGTTTTTCCTTCCGGTCACGGGTTGAAATCCCATGGTAAACAGGAATTTTTAGGGGTTATATTTGATTATATGAGTGCCAAGACATTCTGTGATTCTGATTCCACATTAAAATGTCGGCCCCTGAGGAAAGGAATTGGCATTCCTGTCTCTGACACAGTAACTAGGTTCATATCCTTTGGAAAGACTCAACAAATCGTCGGGTTATGGACTAAGTTAAAATTTTAGTTTTTAAGTGAAAACTTCTTTAGGCACATTGGGCGATTTTTGGATGGGCAAAATTTTATGAGTTCGCGTCACTGAATTTCTAATGTTAACAACCGTTGCGGTCTGATGGCTCAGTTATTAAGCTGTCTCACTGGAGAACGAAGTTTGCCAGTTCGAACCCCTGTTTCAGCGGGGATTTTCATAGACCATTAACCCGACCTTTACCTCTGTTACAGCTTGTTGTGTAATGTGAAGTACACCAGAACATTTCCATAGTACCGATTCCACATTCTTATGTATAATTTTAAAATATTGCAAACAATAATTTAAAAACATCTGATAAATAATTTTATAAAATCACTTTGAAGGATCTTTGTTTTCAGCAGCATTATCATTACATCACTTCATTGTAGGGAAAGAGTAACTTCTACCTTCTATTGCCTACTTTTTTCCTCCACAGACAGCATATAGGGAGGATAGATTATAAAATTATTTTCATATAAAACAGTCACATCATTATAATGTGTATTCTAAGGGGACCAAATAAATCCCAGTAATATTCAGAAAAAACCAGAGTGAATTTTCGTTCGCTGTTAGCGGCTGAAGCACGCTGGCTGCCGGCGCAACACGACGCTTTCACGTGATAACGGTAAGTACTCAGGCAGTCTTCACTTGGAGCTCATGTCTTAACATACAATGTTAAGCGCTTGCTACCACTAATATCAATTTCGTTATCCCGTTTCGGCCAGAACCATCTAAATTCAGTATAACAGTTAACATATTGCGTGGGATAGGAGTTACGTTCTGTGTTTGTGAAACTGTCGGTGTATAAATAACCACAATAAACCTGAACTGTGCTGTATCATCTGTTTCTTTACATGAAACCTTTCTTATCCGTATCAGGCAAATAACGCACAAGCCACAAGAACTTACGCAGCCTTTGAATAAAAAAATATAACATCTTTAACAGACTTTAGTTGATTCAACAGCAATTTGTCCACGTAGTCTGGCAATACTGCATTATCAACAATTGCCTGGTGTCAAGACAGAAGACTGTCTGCCTGATAAGAAGAAATACCAAAAAGAAGATACTATCAGAAAGGTTAGTGATCTCACGCCCGATAGACAATCAATCAATATTAGCTCGTCCACCCAAAAGAACTCTGGTATCACCTGCGGGACTCAAACACTGCACCACACGCACCAACAGAGTTCTTTTACAAAAGTAGTTGTCAGATCGAGGGATTTACTCGATACGGAAGGTGTTAGAAAGTGTTCATTGGTAGTCGCGAAATTAGAAAATTATGGAATAGTACACCGAACAAGATCGTTGATTCGAACCCAGGGACCAGTGCAGCCAACGAGCAGCCTGTGCAGCCATCGGCGGTGAGGAACAACGCAGGAGCAGCCTGCGGACAGTGGCAAGAGCGTCGGTCGGTGAATTCCAGCGTCGGAGCTTAGTAGTGGTTAACGGGGATACGAAAACACCCAGCAGTAACTTCGAAGTTTGGCTAATAGCTGAGTGTGTCATAGAGAAGTTCCTTTGCAAGACGCAATAAACATTTTGAGTGAAAAACTGGCGGAATTAAATCCGCATAGAATTGTAGATCCTGAATTAAAGCATAAAGTTAATAATTCAGTTATGTCTAGTAATATAACATTTGGTGGAACACCTAACGAGTCAATTCAACAATTTTTTTAATGAAATTTGAATATATTTTGTCATTCAGTGATTTATCAAGTAGTGAGAAAATGAGGATTGGTCAGTTAAGCATTAAATTTGGTTGTTTATGAAGATGATTGCCAATAAACTGAGAAGTATGAAGGGCTGAAAGAAGAACTTCTAAATCGTTTTTCAAAGAAATTATAGGGTACAGTTACATAAATTGAGAAGACAGAATGGGGAGGACATCCATCATTTTGGTAATAGAATTAAAGTAGTAAACGATAATACATTCAAATTGATGATGTTGTTGCTGTTGATTTAGGGCGCGTCAACAGTGGGGTCATTAGCACCCATTCACATTGAAGGCCCCTGAAGAAAGAGACCATAAGGAGTATAATCTTGTTGTAAGGGAAGAAGCAGATCAAAGGGCACTCGCCGCGTTTTTTGGTGGTTTAGGAGGTGAAATTGGAGAAGATGTGAGCCTACAGATACCCAAGACATTTAACGATGCAATTGAGCATACCGTGACGGATGAGCGAGTGAAGAATGGGCCAATTGGTGATCATAGAGAGAAGCCATGCAGGCGAGTATTCAATTCTAAAAGAGAACCAAGATATTATGCATGTAGAAAATTTGGCCACAAAGCTGTGAACTGTTCAAGAGAGTCAATATTTCAGGGCAGTTGTCATGGTAGAGGTAATAAGTTGTGGTATGGAGCGCTGAACAAAAAAAATTTAAACGAGGGTGGGGTGAGCAGAGCCACAGTGTCACACCCCCAGTAAAGTGGGTACCTGTTGTATTCCCCAGGGCAAATCCTTAAGTGGCAAATTTAGTAATAGTTGTCAGCTTAAGTGGAAGACAGTACGATTTGTTAGTTGATACAGGTGCAGAGGTAACCTTGTTGCCTAAAAGAAATTGTATAACTCAAGGATTATGTCCATCTAATTGTAAAATTAAATGTTTAGATGGGTGTAGAGATATCATAACATTTGGGATGAAGAATGTTACCATATTAACAGATAAGTATACTCATAATGCATTAGTTTATGTAGTACCTACATTAAATTCTTTGTATCAGGTTTTCTTAGGAACTGATTTTTCATCTAAGTACAATTCAGTGGTTGTTTTGGCGAAACGGTCGATTGTTATGCAGAAGCACGAAAGTGTAAGCCCATCTTCGGCATTACCAGACAAAAAACAGTGTTCATGTTCAAAGGAAGGAAATACAGTCCCAAATTTGGCAGTTATAACAACCTATAGATCTGTCGCCCATTTAAACAAAGCAGAGAAAATTCCCAAAGCATCAGGAAGAGTTACTCGTGTACCAGCCCGAGATAGTTTCAGGAGTGATGAAAACTGTGTAGTATTGGTCGACACACTAGATGAGTGTGGATGGTTGGATTTGAACCAATTTTATGTTAAGAAAGGTGTTTGTAAAGTGCGCACAGTTAACAGTAGTAGGTTTGTTTCAGTTATAATTGAAAATTTTATTGAAGAAGATTTTCAGATACCACGTGGTAATAAGATAGCACATGTCGAAGTGTTATGTGATAAGGAGCTAGCTAGAAGTACATTTGTTGATGAGATTCACCATAGAGTAAAGGTGAAAAGTCGAGTATTGCCCAAGTAAAGCGAGAAGTATGTTTTAAGGATAAGTTGAGCCACCTGCCCCAAGGAGATTTAGTGAAGATTGAAGGATTATTGCGGGAATTTAGAGCGTTAGTTGTTTGAACCAGTCAGAACTCTCCCAGGCACAGATATAGTTGAACATAGAATTTTGAGTGGAGATGTATTGCCTATTTCCTAGAAGGTCAAGCGGATTCCTTTTCATCAAAGACTACTGATCGAAGAATTTATTGACCAACAATTATTATGCATTCAAATAGCCCATGGGCAGCCCCACTCATTATCGTCCTGAAGATGAGTCCAAATGGAGAGATCAGAGTTCAGATTTTGTGTAGTTAATAGGTGTTTAAATGTTGTTATATCGTCAGATGTCTATCTTTTACCTTCTACTTCAGAGACAGCGGGTTACCTTGGCCAGTGTAAATATTTTACCAACCTTGATTTTGTAACGCTTAGCGTCGCTTGTCGTTGATTTGATTTATTATAATTATGAATAACTCAATTCTTTAGATCCAAAATATATCGTTTATTTTATATCATTCGGATCTACTAGGAATTACAATGGAATTGGTTATTCTCAGAAGATGCAGGTTCGTTTTTATGCAATGTTTTTCTCGAGCATTCAATCTACCAGTCTACTCTGAAAACTATCATCTCACAAGTCCTAATCTCCATAGCATGTTACAACTCATTGCTTTTTCTCTCTAAAGGTATATATTTTATTAGTTTTTTATCTACTCTCAGAGATCAAAAATATAATTTTGTTATGCAAATATTTCTGTTCTGTCACAATTTGCATAGTGGTTTTCATCAGATAAGATTTTCTATCGAAGACATATTAAAAACTATTTTCAATGTTCCAAACGGTCATTATGACTATAGCAGAATGCCTTTCGGATTAAAAAATGCTCGAGCTACTTTCCAGGGACTGATGGATGGTGTATTGAGGGGATTAAAGCCATTTTCTACATTAGTTTACATAGATGAAGTAATAGCATTTTCTAAAGATATTGATGAGCATGTCAGAAGATTTAGAAGTATTTATGAACGTCTTCAGAAGGCTAATTGGACGTTGTCGATTGAAAAATGTAATTTTGCAGCTTCCTTGGGTCACCTTATTTCTAGGGAAGGAGTAAAGCCACATCCATATTTAGTTCCGGCAGTAAAAGAGTTTCCAACAAGAACTTGGGGAAAAGAGTCATAATCATTTCCTGGTCTTGCTAATTATTCCAGATAATTTGTTCAAAACTATGCCCTTAATTCTAAACCATTAACTAGTTGAAATAGGGAGCAAAATGCAAATGGTCAGTTGATTGTGATCAAGCCATGGATACTTTAAAAGAAGCTCTCGCAACTTACCAATTTTGGCATTCGTGAATTTTTCCAAACCTTCTGTCCTTACCACTGCTGTAAGTAATGTAGCAATAGGCTCTGTTTTATCTCAAGTTATAGACGGAAAAGAAAGACCAATTTTATATGCTTTCCGCCAGTTGAATAAAACAGAATCAAATAACAGTGTTGCAGAGCATGAACTTTTGTCAATCATTTGGAGTATTAACTTTTTCATACGTTACCTTTATGGCAGAAAATTTACTATAATCATAGATCACGCATTGTTAAAATGGATGTTTGAATTAAAATATCCGTGTAGAAGACTAATGCGTTGGACATTAAGGCTCAATTGGTTTAAATTTGATGTTAACCATAAACCAAGAAAATTTAATGGTAATGCGGATGGTCTGAGTAGAAAAGTTTCGATTGTAGAGGCACGAGACCCCCCTTCATTAGTAGGATTTCCACTTGCGCAAGCAGAAGACGAAGATTCCAGTAAGTGGAGAAAAAAATAAATAGTTTGTATTCCATGATAATGTTCTGCATCGAAAAACCAGGCGCGGTGACAGAGTAGTAGTTCCTAAAGTCTTACGTGAGCCAGTAGTGAAGTTGTTCCATGATTCCATTTTGTCAGGTAATTGTGGATGGAAATGAATAATCAAAGAATAGCTAATCAATATTCGTGGCCAGGTCGTAAAGGAGATATCAGAGAGTATGTAAAAAGTTGTATTCAGTGTAATGAAAGACTAGGTCCTGAAGGAGCCTGAGAGAAGTTACAACAATTACCAGAAGCAGGAGAACCATTTCAGAGAGTTGGTTTAGATGTGATGAGTCCTTTTAAGCGTACTAAAGCAGTTTACAGTTATGTACTTTCCATCACAGATGCTTTTTCAAGATATTTCGTTATGCTTCCTTTGGAAGATCAAGCAGCAGAGAGTGTAGCAAGAGCTTCTGTATTAGATTGGATACTAAAATTTGGTGTTCCAGATTCTATTATTATGGCTCAAGGATGAATTTTCAAGTCACCGTTGTACACACAAGTCTATAAGTTAATGGGTACTACGAGTTTTCACCCACAAGGAAACGGTAGAACTGAAAGAATTCATAGAACTATTGGAAAAATGTTGAGAAACAATGTAAACAATTCACATAATGATTGGGATTTATTATTACCATATGTAGTGTCTGCTTACAATACCAGAGTCCATGTTTGTACAAGGAGAATTCCATTCAAAATTATCTATGGTCGAGAAATGACGTCACCGTTTGAAACGTTCAAAACTTCAAAAGATATTGACAATCCAGACGTACGTAGTCTAGCATTCAGATTGAAGAAAATATGGTCAGAAGTTCGTTGAAACAATGAGAAGTCAGTCACAAGCTAAACAGTATGACAAAACAGCCAAACCGCAAGAAATTAGCGTTGGAGATTTTTTTAATGTTGAGCATACCATTTTTAAGAAAAGGTCAGACACGTAAATTCACAACAAATGATAAGGTCCATTCGTAGCAATACACGTTCTTTAACCAGTTACGGTTAAAATTAAGGTGGCAGATAGGGAGATAGTTGTTCATAAAAATCGTCTTCGGGTATACAGTTAGAATAGGAAACTTGTAGTGAACCCAGGTGAAAAAACTTCAGCAGACACATCAGAAATACAAAATATTGAACAACCTAAGAAAACTCCAAAGATGGTAGAATTTCAGAGTAAAGGTCCACATTTCTTGTGCAGCAGAGGCCCTGTTCAACCATCTCCAAAGCCAACAGTAAAGTATAGTTTGAAATCTAGGAAACAGTGTTTTTCACTTATTTTATTGAGTATCTTTTTTGCTTTTGTTCATTTAGTTCAAATAAAGCCTCTTAGTAATGATGCAATATTTTCTAAAGAGAGAGATGTAATTGCTTCAGATAACTATTGGTCAGTAGTAATAAATTATGATTTGAGAATTGTAAGAGATGAATGCACCAAACTAGATAGTATATTCAGTACACTCTGTGAGCTTACCAAAGAAAATCTTTCGCATAATAATTCAGCTATAACTTCAGTTTATTTGAATCTAAAAGTAATGCATGCTGCTTTACAGGAAGAGTTGTACAATAGTTTGGAAATTCTACCCCATAAATCAGAAGGTCTTATTTTGTACCTGAAGGAAAAATTTTAAAGACAGTATTTTGTACTTTAAAATCTGAAGATTTAGGGTCAAGGTTGAATAATTTGGAAGCCACAGGAACTAATGTTCAGCTCAGTCTTTCATTTTGATAACAGCATACGGAGGAATCTATTACACACCACACACAATGAATAAAAAGTTTTAGCAGATGCCTTCATCTCACAAATTAAGGAAACTCAATCAGTAATTAGTAGGAATATGCATGAAGTAGAGACAGTTTTAACAGTTTTGAATTATCAGATCTTTAGTGTAAAGACTTTACAAGAACTTATATCTTGGTTAGCAAATGTACCTATGAAACTAGTTAGAATAAGAATTGCTTTACTACAAGGTTGTAGTGAGAAAGTTAGTGATATTTTATTGAGCCCGAGAGTATTCCTGAAATATTTACAATTGATACAGAATAAGTTAGATTAAAGAGTGCTCATAATTGCAAATTGTACTGAGGAGAGTTTAAATGTGTATTATCAATTGTATAAGGTAAATATTGTTTTAATGGATAGTAATTTGAGGTTAGTTGTTAATATTACTATTGGTGTACATGATTCAGTTTTAGAGAAGTATATAGTATTCATACTTTTCCGATTTACTGGAGTGAAACACACAGATTTTTTTTAGCACACATTTTTACAGCCTAGTACCTAGAAACTAAAATAGGCCTTAATTTAAGAAAACAGTTTTACATTTGATACTTCAACAGATAATTCCACAATGAATAATTTCAATGTTTGTTATGTATACTTTTTGCAATACCTGTAGAGTCTTTTCTTTGTTGGCACGATGCATACGATTGATTCGCTATTAACATATATTATAGCTTTCTAAACTTGCCGCATTTTGTCATAATTGATTTATTACAGTTTTCTAGTTTTGTAAAGTGTTTGCAGTTTCCTGTCCACTTTATGGTTACAATTTTTAATATTTCACTATGTCACTTTGTAAGTCTACCACTGCTACTATTACTACTATCTACTACTCTACCATCCAAGAAAGCATTTTCCAGTATTGGTATCGGAGTGGTAATCCGAATTCCAGATCTCCCGGAATATCGCACGTTCTCAGTCTCTCTGGCAGCCAAAGTGATCGAGAAGGCCACCCTTCGGGAGACTGGCCACCTCCAACACTGGATGTGAGATCTAATTTTCAATAATATATATGTAATTGCAGAAGTAAAGAGTTTTTAATATCCAGCTAGTAGGTTGTTCGTTTTTATAGGTGAACTAGATTAGTTTAACATCTACTGGCGGTATTTGTTATTTCAATAGTATAAGTTTGAACAAATTCCTATTTTAAGATTATTGGCTACATAATTTACAACTTTTACTTATTACTAACTATTAACATTTTTACATATTTTAAGAGATAAAAATGTTTTACTTATTTTCTGTCCATAAATGTATCAATGCCAGAATATGCAGAAGAGGCTTGAGATTGCAACTATTATCTATTATTTGTGTTATTGCAATGTCAGAACGCATTTTATGCATCGGTCTATGTGTTCATGTGAGCACTAGTAAAGAACTTATACATACACTATATACTTTTATAAGTGTTGGTTTAGCATGTTCTTTTTGTAGATAGAATTTCCAGTGGTGTTACTGCGAAACGGTCCATTTAAAGTCTTTAATATGGTATAAGCACTCCTCTCCGCAGACCAACTGGTTGCGTTTTCCGCACGATATATGACTCGCTGATCGAGCGCTTAGACACGCATTCGCTTGTGGCTGCTCTCGGGTGTTACTCTGTGACCTGATAGTCGGCTTGACTTGGCTTTACTCTTGTTGTCGCAAAACTTTACATGAATCTCTCCTTTTGAAATTTGGATACGTTTTGAGCCATAGTTGCTAATTTTTTAGTATGTCTTCCGTTTTCATGTTTCTTAGTTCATGAAATCCTTAGTTTCTGGCTTCTGCCATTTGTGTGCATTCCCAGACGATGTGCTCGGGTGTACCATCTTCCCCGCACTCACACAAGCTTGTGTTTTTTTAGTCCTCTTTTATGTAGTAGGCTGGGATATGGCCCGTGTCCAGTGATGTAATGAATAAGTCCAGTTGACGGATCTAGGTGACGAAGGTTTAATTTCTCTTGAATTATTGGTCAAATATTGTAGGTTCTCGTGCCAGTCGTACTATGCGACCACTGTTGTTGCCATTCTTCCATCAAGACTGTTTTTATCTCCCGTGCTTCTGTCACCGGTTCGTAGCCAATAGTGTGCCCCTCTCCTTCTAACTTCTAGGTCAAGTCGCCAAACGCCCAACCCAACCTGCAGAGAGTCGTTTGCTGTTGTGCTATATGCACCACTTAATCTTATCGGTACACTTCTTAGTGTCTGGCGAGGTTTAACTTGTCGTAGCTTTGGCGCCCAACCGCTTGCAGCATATCCCACAATCGAGGATAATATACTGTCGTGATACCTCCTTATTATGGACGTTGGTAGATGAAATATTCTTTGCCCAATACTGATCAGTTTGTTCATCACTATTTTGGCACGACTACACACCTCCGTTATATGGCCAGCAAAGTTTAGTCGCTCGTCTAGCGTGACTCCCACGTATTTACAAGTTCTAGCTCTTTTTATGGAGATGTTAACTTTCATTATTGGATTTCGCTTGGGCGGCCCCTGAGAACTCTTGTGTGGTGAAAGGGTTAATTTCACTTTAGAGCACCAGTTTGGAAATGTTCTAATGCCATTCTGCTTCTAGCCTCTACTTCGTCTCGTTTCGCCTTGGATCAGCAGTAGGAGGTCATCCGCGAAAGAACCAGCTCCAGGAGTCCTTCTTGCCCAATCATGCTTTCTATGGCCATTTCGAATGTTACGTCCCAGAACACTGGTCCACAAACTGATCCTTGCGGACAGCCCTCAGTTAATTTTCTCTCTGTAGTCACTCGTGGACATCTCAGTTTGGAAAATCGGTATTTACAGTAGTCGCGTAGCGTTCTGTAGAGGTTACTAGGAATTCCGATTTCTCGTAGGCGGCTAAAAAGTGCCGGCCACCATAAGTTATCGAATGCTCCAGAAATGTCCACAGAAATGCCTATTACATACTTGCTATTACTACTTTTCACTAGATGTACGGTCTTATTTATGACATCCTCGGTCGACCTATCCGCTCTGAAACCAAATTGTGTACACTCATACCATACTTTTTCCTGTGTTCCTGTAGTTTCCATACTAAAATTTTTCCTGCACTTTTCCAAGCACATTTAACAGACAAATCGACTGGCAGGATTTAATGGACCCTTGTCGTTCCACTTCTTTAGGATCACCACTTCACTCTGCTTCCAGATATTTGGAACCCTGCCTTGCTGAAAGCATTTATTAAATAGCCAACTGAACCACTAATGCCAGGAGCACTTCAGCAGCGATTCCGTCAGGTCCCGGTGTCTTTTTCCGCGACATGGCGTTAATCGCTTTCATTACTTCGTCTGATGTCACATCCTCCACTAATGTAACTGAGGTATAAATTTCATTGTGACCTTTATGGAAATTTTCTTGCTCTAAACTTTCACCTACCGCCTCATCGTCGGGTAATAGTACTTTCAACAGTCTCTCAGCTGTTGCGTTCCAATTGGCTGTCATGATCCCGTCTGCTCTTCTTACGGTTGATAATGTAGTTGGTGGTCTCAATTTGCTATCTGCGTTCTTGTAGGGGACGCCCCACGGATCTGACTTTAAATTAGCGTTGACACAAGCCTCCCAACTCTGCTCCTTTGTATATACTAGCAGCTCTTTAAAGGCAGTCTTCCTTTCCCTGTATCTATGGAGAAGCAAGCTCCCATCGGCAGCAATCATGCACCATTGGTACTCTTTTCTCGCCTTCCTCATCTCCGATCGTAGTTTTTGCAGTCGGCCGCTCCACGGTATGTCTGTAGTATTCGCTGGTCTTTTGAGGGGAATGGCCATTTTCATTACGCGTTGAATTTCACGCGTGATCCCTCTTGCTATGACATCTACAACATTACCTTCCAATAGATCCACTGGTAGGCAGAATTCATCTCTTAGTTTTTTCCCAATCTGCTCTATGTAAGTTATATTTTTTTTCCTTGTGTCGTTAATTTAATTGATTTGCAACCTACCTCTGGCCAGATCAAACAGAATCAAGTTGTGATCACTTGTAGTTTCAATTTCAACCACCCTAAAGTTTCTGGCTAGATTTCCTGCCAGCTGGTTGGTCAGCGTTACATCGATATTGGATTTTGCACCGGCTCTATTACTGAAGGTTGGAGCATTATTAGGGCAGTTCCTGACTTCCAGGCA
The DNA here is from genome assembly GCA_031002005.1 of Vandiemenella viatica. Lineage (NCBI taxonomy): Eukaryota > Metazoa > Arthropoda > Insecta > Orthoptera > Morabidae > Vandiemenella > Vandiemenella viatica. Next base: position 170,121,876 of record JARYHS010011408.1, on the reverse strand, counting down.
TAACTCATTTACCAGTTCCTCTACCATTAAGCCTCGTTCATCCGTTTTATCACTGTACCAGAGCGGGGAGTGTGCATTTATATCTGCTTTTATAATTATCTTTTGATCTTGTAACTCTGTACAAATTTTTCTTATTTTATTTAGATAAGCATCTCTAATGTCCTTATATTGGCAGTACATCGATACCAAAGTAACACTACGCCACCCGGTATCGATCTCTGCTCATGCTGTGTGCTCATCACAGTATTGAGATATTTTGGTTACATTTAGTTCTTTGTTTAGTACAATGATTCCTGCCATAGGTTTAGGTCCACATACTATGGTTTGTGAGGATACTGGAATGTGTGGTATTTGTCCGCCTTTAGAGAAAGGTTCTTGCACACAGATAACATCCCAGTCATACTGCGCAGTAAGATTCCTTAATTCATGCAGGACCATATTTGTCCGTCTTGCATTGATTTGAGCAATTTTTATTGTACACTCTTTGGCAAAAAAATTGACTGTGGGTGCCTGAGACTAAGTCCATTATTTTGCACTATGTGGCATCACTGGAGAGTTTGTTAGAGGCATGAACTTAAGGAAATGAATAACAGATGGCGCTGAGTTGAATACCGGCAATGATGCCACATTGTGCGAAATAAGGGACTTAGTCTCAGGCGCCCAAAGTCATTTTTTTTGCCGAAGAGTGTACCTTTCATCTATGGGTGCTTAGTGTAAACATTACTCTTAGGTCATGGAAGTTTCGCGTCGAAAATTATCTTTCCACGAGTCATCACAAATTGTTTATATATTTGGTCCGGGTCAAAAATCTCATTTCTGTTGTTGAATAATTTTTTAAGTAGCGTCAACAACTGGGCTGGATCCGTGGGTAAGTTGCTGGCCTTGAACTGTATTCTGTGCACTGCTTCAAGTTGGGGAAATGTGACTCTTTTCCATGCTGGGTGCAGCATCCTAGTGACGTGCCTAAGCGCCATTGCCAACACATGTTCTTGTTCTAGTCAGCTAATTCTTTTTTTTTTTTTTAAACTTTGTTTGCAGTGATATTTTAGGGTCTGTAGATTTCGCTGCCATCGGGCTTGCATCGACCTAGTTAGGCACTTTACACCAACAAAGTCCTGCCCTTCTTCCTGGGTAAGTAGGGCTGGTAATAGTTTGTGTGATTATATCCTTCAGTCTGGTTTTTATTTTTGCACATTCTTTGGTCTGAACAGCAGTGTCTTTCGCTGTGTGTTTCGTTTCTAAGTATTCTTCAGTCTGAACTGCAGCGTCTTTCGTTGTGTTTTGTGTCTCTGCGAATTCTTCCGTCTTTACTGCTGTGTCTAGTCTATCATTTTGGGTGCCGAGTCTCGACTGCCTTGTTTTTGACTTCTAAATTGCCGCTTGTTCTGCATCCCTGTGCTTCCGTGACGGATTTTTATTTTTCCTCTTGTTTGTTATTAGCATCCCATGCTTATCATATATATGGGTATTTCAATCCCTTTTGCTGTTTTAACTGGCTTATCCATAATCTATTCGGCTGATCATACGCTGCAGGAGCATCTGATACATTAGACACTCCTTCCCTTTCTTTTTGTACGTTTTGCCTCTCTTTGAGCATGGGATGCATAAGGGAGCAATTTCTTTCTCTTCACATTGGTCTTTCTTGTGTCCAGTTGCACCGCAGTGTCCGCATGTTGAGTCAGCCTGCTGACATGACCCCAATCACAGAACCTTACACAGTTGCGTGCTGTAATGTAATCCTTAGCCGTCACAGCTGAAAATTCAATGAATAATTTTTTCTGTACCAACAACATAGTTCTCATTTTCCCACTAACTTCCACTACATGATGGACGGTAGCTTTATTTCTCGGACCTGTTTTAAATCTTGGTTTGAAACCTTCTACGAAATCAGTTCTGGCTACTATGTCTTCAAAATTTTGCTCATAAACAATATCCCTCAATTTCTACGTATCAATGGAGACTGGTGTATCATATAGAATAACTAACGGCTTCCGCTTCCTGGGTAATTCGCATCTCATGTCAGTATTAAGTTTCTGGTTATCTAGTATTTTCTTTGCATCCTCCACGGTATTTGTCTCAACAATTACAGCTTGCTTTGTTGTCCAGACTATGATTATTTTTATTTTATCTTTCTGCGGCCGTAGTATCGTAGTGACCTTTTCCGCCACTTGTTTAGGCGTCTTCCCTTTAGAGGAAATGAAAACTGCACAATTCACTGTTGGGGTTATCATAATTTTTGGTGTGTGTCTTCCACCACCAGCTGAGACTGTAGTATAGCTATGGGTGGGCTGCACACCACAACTTAATTTCTTGTCTTAGTCTATTTTCGTTGATTAATTCTTTCAGTCTTCCCTCCATATGAGACGCCAACTTGTCCTTTAGCTCTCTTAGCTTTTACTCTGATGATTTTTGACCCTGGATCTCATTTAGGTATTTAAATAACTCTCTCCAAATGCAAAAGGAATTGCATTTGGAATGCAGTCACTAGTATCGCTTGTCGTATTCATTCCGTTACTGAGCTCCATCGGCGACTCCTAATACGTGGGTTCATCACAAACTAAAACCATTATGTTAACCTGCAGTTGCAGGTCAATTGTCAAGGCCGAAGCCTCGCTGGATCTATCTCACAATATAGCGATTATTCACAGTACCTGTACAATGCTGAAACTGCAATGGCAGGTGTATCTGGACACTGGTAGAAACACAGAATCCACAAAACTCAAAACCAACACTGCAACAACACTACATGCACTGCTAAGCCGGAGCGCACAGCACAACAAGTCGGCTCACTCCGAGCGTCAACACACAGATGTATAAAATGAGATATGAAAGATGTCATTTTATTGAGCAAAGATCACAAATCATATGTAACACTTAATCAGAATGATATGCAGAAGTGCGAACCTAGTATTGTAGAGATATGTCCATTGGTGACTTTGCACGATGTTAGTGTAAGTAGTTGTGAATCTGTCATGTTCTTTTCGGAAAATATTATTGAGTTGTGTCAAAGAGAAGTTGCGACCCTTACAAAACCATGTCTTGCTTTAGTTTATGATAATTGGATATTTACCTTGTTAACATCTTGTACTGTCAGTGTCAATTGAATTCAATCTCAGCATGTTTGTAAACACTACAGGTTGTCAAATAATTAGAAATGATTTTATAACACCAGCAATTAAGTCAGTTAAAGATCTTATGATTTGTCCCATCCACTGTATTACTTACCCAATTTGAGATATGAAATCTATTACAGTTCTAAATTAGTAGAATTGAACTTGACTTATAGTAAACAGGTTAAGGAAGAGATTGATAAGTATCTTAAGGCATCTAATGAAACCATTAAATTATTAAGATTATTGCACATTTAGAGTCACAGATGAGTTCTAAAGATCAACATAAGATTACGGGATTATCTGCTAGTGTTACATCTATTATTTATGTTTCACTCTTTTTGTTTTCTGGCATTTGGATTTGTAGATGTTGTATGAATAAGAGTATTCAGAAATACTTAGCTGCAAATGGAACCACGCAATCTGTTAGCAGCATAAGAGTAACCATTCCAGAGATTTCACACGATAATGTTGTAGGAGCAACACGTGTGTCAAAGGCGGGGGAGTTATAAGGGGACCAAATAAATCCCAGTAATATTCAGTAAAAGTGGAGTGAATTTTCGTTCGCTGTTAACGGCTGAAGCACAATGGCTGCCGGCGCAACACGATGCTTTCACGTGATAGCGGGCAGTATTACCATGTGAGTGCACCTGTACTCAGGCAGCCTTCGCTTGGGACTCGTGTTGTAACATACAATGTGTGCCTGCTACCCATAATATCAATTTTGTCATCCGGTTTCGGCCAGGACCATCTAAATTCAGTATAGCAGCGTGGGATAGGAGTTACGTTCTGTTTTTGTGAAACTGTCGGTATATTAATAACCACAATAAACCTGAACTGTGCTGTAACATCTGTTTCTCTACATGAAACCTTTCCAATCCGTATCAGGCAAATAACACACAAACCACAAGAACTTACGCAGTCTTTGAATAAAAAATATAACATCTTTAACGAACTTCAGTTGATTCAACAGCTATTTGTCCACGCAGTATGGCAATACTGCATCATCAACAATTCCCTTGTGTCAAGACAGAAGACCTTCAACCTGATAAGAAGAAACATCAATAAGAATATGCTATCAGATAGGTTAGTGATCTCAAGTCCGATAGACAATCAATCAATATCCACTCGGTTACCCAAACGAACTCTGGCGTCATCTGCGGGAATCAAACCCTGCACCACAAGAGTTCAATTACAGTATTTAACGAAGATCAATCCGTTAGACATGGAAATCAAATCAGAAGTCCATTAAACACCCTACACAGCACATTATCTTCAGATCACTGCAGATTCGTTACTACCATCAACTGAATAATATTTCATTATAAATGTGATGAATTCTAAAGCGTATCAGTAACCCCCGAGTGTTATTCTAGTATTCTGATCTGGATAGAACTGAGTTTAAATGTAAATATAAACCAAAGATTATAAGATCTGTAATAATACAGCTTTAGCACAGTGTCACAGATTTGATGCATTTACACCTAATACAAATTGCCAAACCCATGCTCTGAAATCAACAACAAACTTTGGTTTCAAAATATTTTTAGTACTAAGTGCTTCTGCAAATTCTTCATTCCAAATTTTAAACCCGGTTTTTCCTCTAACTTTCTTTTATTTCTAATAGCTTTGCCTGTTGCTTGCAGTACAGTTGAAGTTATAATTTCCCATTCTTTGTTAACATTTTTACATCATGCGTTTTCCGGGAAGCTTCGATGTAAGTGTCCTATTCCTTCACCTTATGACAAATGAACCTTCTGATAATATTTTACATTTTTACTCAAGCTTTTACTTGATTTAACAAATATGCTTTATATATATATATATATATATATATATACATATATAGTATATATATGAAATGGAATAAGGTGATGATCAGAATATACATCACTACCACAATGTACTCTGCTGCCAATAACATTTACTGTCTACATATGCTTATAGATATTCCTTGTTGTAAAGAATGTATTCATAAATTTTAATTTATTCTATCAGTAATTTACCATTCTCATTTAACATGTATTTACCATTCTTTCACATTATCTGGTTTTGGGACCGTGACTAGGAAATAGAGTCATTCCTAGTCTGGAGTGTAATGCTGTAAACAGGAAAGTAACAGCAAGAAATAATGTACACAAGGAAAAAATCCTCCTTGAATGGCGATAAAACCCATGACCCTTAGGTAAGGAATATGATGCCTTAATGTGCACAGCTATAAAGCCATTATTGTTTGAATGACTTTTCTACTGGTATATATTCAGCAGGTACGATTTTATAATTTTCAACTCTCAATTTATTGTAAATGAAAATCTATCAGGGAGATCAGTAGCTGGGTATGATACTTGAGGTGTTGTACTATTCATTCACTTTTGATTGCACTCAAATTAGCATTATAAAGGTGTCAGGTTACAAACAGATTTTCATTTCCTATTCTGGCACCTGGTGGTAGAGCATCATAAAAAAAATACCTTAGATTTCAAATCAGATCCCAAGCTTTCAAACAGAAAATAGTACCACAATCTGTTCAGTAGTTTTAACATGATAGCAGAAAACTTTTTTAAGGCTTCACTACAGATTTATAATAGCACTAGCTTACATTGTTCTTGGTGTGTGGAAGAATTTCAGATATATGTGAATTTCTGATATATCTATATATTTCAAAATCAGCTCAGGAAAAAAGTGAAATTTAGACATGTAAGTGAAATGAGGCTTCATTAAGTGTTTGTTCAAGGTGTGGAAACAATTGTGAATCCTTCAAATAACATAAATTAACACTGATAAGAATTATGGTAAAAATAAACGTTTAATGTTATAATAGCCAGGAAAAAATTTCAAAGTACATATCATATTCCAGAACGTTACTCCCTCTCCCTTGTAAATTGCCAGGTCAGCAACCCAGGTGTCAACCCCCCCCCCCCCTTCAATTCCCCACAACCATCTATTGTCCAGTTCTTCAACATACCTCTACCACCCCCCTTAAAACCCACACCTCGCCCAGTCAGTTCAAATCAAGCTGCCAAAACGAAATTGTCTGTTATTAATCTCTCTTCTTCTCCACTCTCAGTACTCTCCAAGAGTCTCACTTTCTCACCCACTCCAACATTCAAACAGACCACCCTAGTACGTAACTCCTTAGCTGTCTGCCTCACCCTCTGCTGGAGGTACCACTTTGCCTCGAAGAGAAACAATCTGGACACTCAGAATGAACTGGAGCCCAGTCTCCAAACATTCCAACCATCCTCCATTCTTGATCCACCACCTCTCCAACAAAACCACCCTCTCCAATAGTTTCAAGATCTGGTTTTCACCAGTTTGGCTTCTCCTAGTTTCGTAGAATCACTATCCAGTGGCACCAACCTGACTCTTTCAGAAACACGGGCCATCAGGGAACTCCCCTCTGATCCAGACTTGATCATTCTACCAGCAGACAAGGTCTCAACTACAGTAGTCATGAACTATTGAGATCATGTTAGTGAAGTACTCCGTCAGCTATCTGACACCAACAATTATTGCCCCCTCAACCACAATCCCATATCTGCAGTCAGTGAGAGAATAAAAGATTACATACAGTTTAGTGAACCACTCCAAGGCTTCACTCCCCATTCTGTTTCACTCCTCACTCCAAAAAAGCCACACACACCTTCCCTATACCTACTCCCTATAATTCATAAGCCTGGCATCCCAAGACGCCCCATAGTTGCTGCATATGGCTCACCGACTGAGCGCATCTCTGCCCTGGTGGACTAGCATTTACACCCCATTGTCAGCCAGCTTCCCTCCCACATCAAAGACACCCGACACGTCTTCTATCGACTGGCCACGGTACCCAAACCTCTTCCGCCTGACTCCTTCCTAGTGACAATTGATGTGACATCCATATATACAAATATTCCCCACTGTAATGGACTCAGCGCAATGGAACACTTTCTAGACTAGTGTTCCCCCAACTGCCTCCCCACCAGATCCTTCTTGATCACCCTCACCGAGCTAATACTGAAGAACAACTTTTTTCATTCAATGGCACTGCCATGGCCACTTGTATGGCTCCCTCATATGCTAACTTTTCCTAAGCTGCCTTGAACAGTCATTCTTAGCTGAATCCCACCTGAATCCCCTTTTGTGCGTCAGATTCATTCATGACATTTTCATAATCTGGACCCATGGGGAAGACAACCTACTCAGTTTCCTAAATTCCGCAAGCACTCTGAAATTCACGTGGACTTACTCCCACACACATGCCACTTTCCTGGATGTCGACCTATCCCTCATGAATGGCTATATCAACTCATCTGTCCATATCAAACATACCAACCTGCAATAGCACCTTCATTACGATAGCTCCCACCCTCGCCACATCAAACACTCACTCCCCTATAGCCTTGGCACTCAGGGGAGTCCAATGAACAGACCCTCCAACAATATCCTAGCAATATCTCTGAAGCCATGATTTCCTGCAGTTATCCACCAGATTTAGTTCACAAACAAGTTTCACGAGCCATATCACAACCTACTCAACATATCAACAACCCTCTAAAACGAACCATAGCCCAATTTTGATCACCTGATATTTCCCGGGTTTGGAATCCGTCAACCGAGTCCTGCGACAAGGGTATGACTTCCTCCAAGCCTGCCCTCAGATGAGAAACCACTTTCCAAAAATCCTCCCTCACCCACCCAGAACCTGCTTCAGCAGACCTCCAAACCTCAACCAACTCTTGGTCCCTAAACACGGGGCTCCCCAGCCTACAAAACAGCCCCAACGTTCGTTCCCGTGCAACAGATCCCGCTGCAAATTATGCAGTATGCTCCTGCCGCCCACCACCTTTACCAACCCCATAACTGAGGAAAGCTTTCCCATCACAGGACTTGCCATGTGTGTATCCTCCCACATGATATATCAACTCACCTGCAACATTGCCCAGCCTCCTACATTGGTCTGACAACAAATCCACTGCCCATCAGAATGAATGGACAGAGGGAATCAGTATTTACCCAGATCCTGACCACCCTGTATCTTATCATGCCACTACTCATGGCACCAACAATCTTAACGCGTTTCACAGTCCGCACCATCAGAGTACTCTCGGACAAAAGAAGCATTTCGGTGGGAACTGGAACTCCAGTACTAACTAGGCACCAGACAACCACCAGGTCTAAATTTAAGATAGCACCAATTTTGCACCCACCCATCCCCCTCACCTCCTACCTTTTACCACAGAACCATTACTCACCAGAGCTTATCTTTTTTAGTTTGTTGTAACTTCGTATTTTGCTTAATTTTAATTTTTAATAAATTTATATTTTTATTTTGCATATTTCCAAGGGGTATTTTTTTTTTCCACATACATCTATTACTTAATAGGCAATTTAGAATTTAGGACCTTCAGCTACCTACCGCACTTCCGCAACAGGTCACTATGGACAGGTAGGTTTATTATCTATTTAGGGAGCGTGTATAAACCACGTAGCTCTATTTTGGCCTCCTGTGAACACTTGTTGTAGAGGATGGTGAGGGGATGAACAAGAGAAGTAAAGGAATTGGGTTACAAAACTTTGGTCAGACCATTGCTTGAATATGGTAGTGTAGTATGGGACCCACATTTACGGTATCAAATACAGGAGTTAGAGAGAGTGCAAAAAAGAGCAGCTAGATTTTTTTCTTGAAATTACCACAGAATGCAATTAGTAACAGATATAATAAAAAAGCCGGAATGGGAATCATTGTAAGACAGGAGGAGGGTGAAGTGGATCATGGGAGTGTACAAAGTGAATGGAAAGTAATGTATGGTAGGGAAAAAATGACCATGACGATAAGCTGGCTCTCGTTTTCGGGCACAAGGGTGTAGGAAGATTCTCTTTTTTAGGTAAGGGTGTCAGAGATTGGAATATGTTACCAAGAGAAATAATGAACAATTTACTAAAAACATTGAAAGAATTTAAAGTTGAAATTTGTAGATGGCAAATGTGTGAGGGTGCAGGAAATGGGGGGGGGGGGGGGGGGGAGGGAAGATGTGTGTAGGGAAATTGCCACTGGAGCGTGTGCTGCATTACCATTAAATTAAAGGTAGATGTGTGGTTATTTGAGGAATAAGCAGAAATAAGGATTGTGAAGAAGGACCTTGTAAGGGCCCTTGGAGGTCAAGGTAGGAGTGAATTTCATGGCAGATGGAAGAGGTGGGATCTATGGAGTGTGGATGACTGGCATTGGTGTCAGCAAACTCTCCGAGGGCCTTAACAGTGGCAGACCCCTTACCTGCTGGAAGGATGATGATATTTTTGTTCCTGGACAGTTCTCTCATTGCCTGGAATAAGATGCTTTCATGCATTCTATGTTGCAGATATCATTATTTTATGTGGAATGAAGTAGTTCTATACATATAATCTATCCAGTATGTATAAAAATTACAACTAACACTATACACTATGGCATAAAGTGCTTGGATTTCAATTTTATTTTTAATTTTCATTACCTTCAATGGCATCAATTACTGAACTTAATTCAGGCACCTGCATGTATGACTTGTATTATAATATAAAATACTAGTAATTACGTTGAGTTGCTCTAGCATTTGGAATGAATTACTTTTTTGTTTTGTTTATGGCTTTACATCTCCTCGAGTTCGTTAAAGGCGAGAAAGGTCAAGGGGCAAGGAACGGGAAGGAATTTAGCCATGGCACTTGAATGATGCAACAAAGCACTATAGTACTGGAGTGTTTATTTTTGATGGAGTGTACAAAATTTGATTGCGATTCTATCTTTGGTGTGTAGTTTTGTTTGACATAGAGGGAATATGTTTTATGTGTTATATATAATGAGAAAAGATGGTAATAACTGTTTCAGTAAGAAAAATAACCCCCGCTTACCATTGTTGAAGGCAGGATGACTTTGAAAACAGACACATACACACACGACCACTAAAACTTTTGATTCTTTCACCAACAATAGACAAAAAGAGGACCAAAAATTGACAACCAAAATTTTTGGCTTGATTAGAGAGTGACACACACACACACACACACACACACACACACACACACACAGAGAGAGAGAGAAAGAGAAGTTATGCACTTGGGATGTAATGGAGCTCCACATCTGCAATTACGGAGCTTTGATGTAGAATCCTACCTCCGGTTCTGCAATTTTTATTGCAGATGTTTAATAAAAGTTATATTTACATTGCAATATATATTATTCTTTTCTCTTCATATGATATTCAGCCAATCACAGCTTAGTTAACAATGTGTTTTTTTAAGCGATCCTGCAGTATAAGTAACAATGAACAGAACAGTGTTATTACCTAAGCAACGAATTTACAAGTTTGAACTTGCATGTGAACTAAAGTGGTCTATTCAAGGTCTAACTTCTGAGACATCTGTGTAGAACTACTGTAGGATGCGCTCACCCATTCAGACTACTAGAAGGGGTCCAATAAGATGCTCCATTCAGTCCTTTCCACTTGTACTTTCTCACAGCCCACAAGTGTCCTTATAGCACACTCTTAGAATTTTTCTGCCAATCACAATCCAACACCATAGCTCGTTGTACAACAGGGACCTGTGTTGGTTGTCTGAGAGTCCAACAACCAACATGTCCTACATATACAGTATCTCTGCAATCCCTTTCACGGCCCAACAAGAGTACTTTATCAGAAAATCAGATCATCATAGGTCCTACAAATTGGACTATAAATGGACCACTAGGGCATTGGAAAGGCAAGTGGTGGGCATGGAGATGTGCGGTGGACTGACCTTGTGCTTAACGCTTGAATTAGTCAAGCCACGACCTTCGCAAAGTTCATATGACAAAGATGGTTTTGTTGATGTAGTGATGTAGTTATGTAAATAATTTAATTCACTTGTGAAAGCATTCCACATTTTTTGTTATTGAAAGATGAGGCAAGAAATAATTCAAAACGGCAGTATTATATGGAAATTGCTTATGCAAAGTATAGAATTTGTGATAAAAAATATATTCATTTTGATTTTAAATTTATTTTTGATAAAACATTAAAATCTAAATAATTGTAAATTTCTTTTTCCACCACCATACCTGCTTCTGCAAAACATCTGAATCCATGGATGTCAAGCACTGAACATCTGCATCCACAAACATGACTTCCGTTAAAACCCTATTATTAATACATGTTAATGTATGTGTGCCTAGGAGAATGGATAGCCTATGGAAAGGTATTAAGAGATTCTTTGCTGACAAAATAAAATCAATTATATAATACTGAAAGGGTGTTTTATTTCTGTATTCTATATAAAAGCAGCATATATCACTTTCATAAAAAAAGTGATAAAACACAGAATCTGCCGTCCCATTAGGAAACAGTTATGTGCCCTTGGTAACATGAAAATCACATTGTTTTAAGTAAGACCATGGCAGTTGTCAGCCTCTCCAATTCTCCTTGGCTTTGTTTGAGTTTCTCTTCATTGGAACGTGTACATCGACGGGCACCTTTGAGTAATAGTCCACTGCTGACATAGCATGGTTCAGTTTTGAACCTGTTGTTTCAAATTTTCTTGCTTCTTTTCAATTTTCATTAGCTCTTTCACAGGATCAATAAGTCCCTGCAATGTTATAACATGCACTCAAACACTCATATTTTGATAAGAAAAGTGTTACTGTACTTTATTCAATTTGGATATTAGCATGGCAGACCAAACAACATACAACAAATGCGATAATATGTGTCACTAGATCATGCACTGCATTACTATTACAATTAATATATGTCTTTCAAGCAGGTGTAAACAAGATATAAAACAAATTTTTGTTTTCTGCAAAATGTCAGTTTTTAAAATAAGGTTATTACTGAAACTTATTCCCAGATAATACAAAATTCATGGATATTGCCACATAATCAGAAAGATATTAACATAAGACACATGGACTGTATTCACTCGCTCCAATCATTCACTCACTCACTCTCACATCCGCTCATCCCACCAGCCCACACATTCACCCTCCCACTCACCCACTCAATACACCAACTCACCTACCCACCCAACCACTAAGCCACTCGCTCAACTGCTAGACCACACACTCAACTGGTCAACCACACACTCAACTGCTTGACCACTCACTCAATTACTCAACCACCCACTCAAACACTTACTTACTCACTCCCTCACTCTCACTAACTGCAACAGAATTAGTTGCTATAGTAGATTCATTAAGTTTTTTGTAATATTTCATTCTTTAAAAAATGAAAAAAACTTTATGGCTAAAAATTGTGGAACTAGTAAAAGCAGCATAAAGAAAAAAACTTTAAAACCAAAACAATAAATAACTCATGCCTTCTGCTACAACAATGAATGCCAATTGTCATTCCGGCAAACTTCAATTCAATTAAAATTTCCACTAATGTTGATTAAAGTTTAAACATTACAGTTTATTTGCTTTTCAAGTATTTTACTAAACAATTTTGTTAATAGTTTTTGTTCGCGTACACAGTATGTGAGTTACTAGGTTATTTAAAATGGACATTAGAATTCGGATATATTGCCTAAATGAGTATTTTGGCAATTCATTTCTTCGGAGTTGTTGACTATTTAATAATCTGGAATCTGTAGTAAGTTCTCTGGCCACTACGGACATTATGACTCAAGATTGCAATATGAATGTTTGGCCAGCCTTTATCAAGAACAACATAATGATTTTGATGCAATTGTTACTGTGATCAACGATTGCACTCTCTTGGTAGTTAGTTTAATTATAATACTACAGTGTAGGTAAACATTGTAGCATAAATTATTTTACGGTTTTAAATTTCTTATATACCATAACTAATTCAAATCAGTACTTCGAATTTCGATTGTTAAGGTTATAGTATCATACCGTACTAAGGCTCTGTTCAGTTTAAAATAACATAGTTTGTTATTTAATTAGTTCTAGAACAGTAATATAACAATTGGAAATAATAAACATATTTACTCGTATACAGCACTCAGTTGTTCACATTAGGTTTAAACAATATCAATAAACTAAGTTCCACTAACGATATCGCAATCAAGTTTACGAAAAAAAAAAATGTACATTAAAATAATTAACCTTGTTCTGTCTGAAATATAATTGTGTTTAATTGCTTTCTAATACATTAAAATAAAAACTTTCTAGTTTTTTTTTTAAACTTTTGTAACTATCCACACTAGCACTAAATAGTATTGACTTTCCATCTTAAGTTTATTTTGAAATTCATTAGCATAAGTTTTATTCATTGTTACCCAGTTATCTATCTACTACGTAATTTCGTAAGCTCATTCATTCACTCAACTTGATAGCTATTGGCTGGACAACGGTGTCACATGTCAGCCATCACTCAGAAAACAGCGAACAGAGATACCATTAGAAGAAATTCATGTTTATGTCCTCATTTAAAAGCTAAGCAACTGCTACCAAATTAATTACCATAACACATTCATTAAGTTTGTTTTTCATAGTGTTTCATAGTTAAAAAAATATTAAAAAATTTGCGGCTGAAAAAACATGGATCTGCTTTTGAGTAACATAAGACTAATGAAAGCAACTTATAAAGAAAAACTTTTAAAAAATTACTAAGATTACTAATGGTCCCTGCTATAACCATGAATGCCAATTGTCATTCTGGCTTAGCATAAATTTCAATTCAATTAAAACTTTCACTAATGTTGTTGCTAAACCAAAGTTTTTTCAATACTATTTATTTCCTTTTTTAGGTATGTTAATGTACACCGTATGTGACTTATTATGTTGTTTTAAGTGGACATCAGACCAAACATATTATAGAATCAACTATTCTGGCAATTCATTTCAGTGGAGTTGCCCAACTTCTTGATAGTAATAAATGTGTATTAAGTCCTCTGGCTGTTACCGATACTGTGATCAATGATTACATTATGAGAGTTTGCCCAGTCTCAATAAAAAACAATTTGATGCTTTCGAAACAAACAGGAAATTTTTAATTTTTGCACAGTGAACTTTAAGAGTCACATTCAAGTCAAGTTTGTATTTATGCATTATCACGTCTGCGACCTTTGAAACAATTATACGATTGTGCTATCGTCCCTGTTTGTGTTTAATACATACCTCAATAATGCTTCCGAGTTCTTCAAGCTCAAGAGATTTTATTCACCCTGAAACACAGGTCAAGTTTATATTTCGTCACATCGGATCAAACTGTCATAATCTTTCATCCAAAAACTGGAACTATTCTACACCTGTGACGATATGCAAAAAATGGTCTAGAACTTATAACAAGCAACTTTTGGCCATCTGTAATGCCATGATGTCACTCTATGATGTCGCGCTATGACATCACAGTATACGCCATTGTTCTAAGTTCTGCACATTATTTAATAACGTTTCTAAGCATCCGCAAATAAATTAACTGACAGTATGTATGTATAGCGTTTATATCGACGTATCAAGCATTAGATGCTTATATTTAGGTATTATTCTTCTTATATATGGAAGTATCCCTTAAATTCTTTGTCCATAGATATAAATAATGAAAGAAAGAAAAATTAACTCACCACATACCAAAGTTGATGGCTGCGATGACGCATTGGGCAACGTTCTGTGTGTGAACACGTACGGAGCATAATGGCCATTTATCTACCACTGAAGTAGGCAGTTGCCAAAAATTATATGTATTTGTTTATCCGCCTAAGTATTTTAAGTGCTTTCTCTCATCACAACCATCAACTTTGATATGTGGTGTCTTAATTTTCCTTTCCTTCATTATTTATATCGCCTAGAAGCCACTTCCATTTTCATTAGTTTCATCATTGTCCATAGATATGTAAGATAAAAGGTTTAATTTTCGAGTATCAATGTTAGCAAAAGTTTTGATTAGATTGTTACTTAGCATGGGTCAGAATTACAACCGGCATTTGACATTACAGCAAAGGGCATAAATAATTTAGTTTTTTTTTCTTCAAAATAATTTAAATTGTATCCTATTATTGAAATTATTAAATCGTTTGAACGGAAATAGTTGAAAACTGATCGTAAGCTGTGCAGCCTACACTTACACTTCCACTACAACTAAAACAAATTTTTCGTGGCTAATGTAAGTATTTAAGATTTATTTTAATTTCCTTTGCTTTCACTGAGCAATATTACTGAGGCTATTATTATTTCAACAACATGTAACTGTGTCAGTGATTCAAACATTGTACTATCAGTCAAACATGGATAACAAAAAAGAAAGGTTTAAAAACCATTGAAGGTTTTTGATCAAATTTATATCACAATGCATTATTGCCACTAAAATGTGTTACAGTACATGTATTAATATGCATGAGATTGAAGTATTGTTTTCTGGCGGCAAGATTAACATAGTATGTGGTTAGGTTGAAATGCAACTTGGACTCAGGATAGAAATGGAAACCTTTTGCTACAGCACAAGGCATGAGGAATTATATTGAATGTTATTTTATAAAAATTAACATTATAGTAATAACAATTCTATTTAGTTAAACAATTAAGAAATTAATTGTCAGAAAACCAAAAGAAAAGTATGTATTTAATTTATATTGGCATAGTAATTGTCAGGTTTTTTTACTGAAATCATTACATGGTTTGAATAAAAGAAGTTCCAAATTGATCACCATATATGAGGCCTAAGCGACAATGAAATATTGTGTAGCATAACGTAAGTTGTTAGGATTTATTTTTATCATCCTTTGTTTTCACTGGGGCCATTGTTTCAGCCGATAGGAAAGAAAGGTGTAAGAACCTGTGAAGATTTGAGATCAAGTTTTTATCGCAATGCATAATGACACAGACATTCAATACAGGGAATGCATTAATTCACGTGTGATTGAAGCTTTGCTTTTCTAGAGACAATATTAGTGGAGATTGTGGTTAGGCTGAAATGCAACCTGGATGAAGTCAATAACTGAAGCTTTTTGCTACAGCACAAGGATTCGATAAATTACAACGGGATTTTTTTTTAATAACAATTCTATTTACTTACGCAACTCCAGAGGAATAAATTAGCATAACACCCCATTAAACCCATCAATCTTCATGGGCTTTGGGGCTAGTTACTTATAAAGCTCCAATCTAATATATGCGTTTCAGCCGCCACTACCTAGGATAGATCACAGGTGTTTGTATATGGTAGTAACATGGAGTTTCTTATAGTGCACCACTTTGGCCGAATGCCGTTAGCTGTGGCTGTGTGGGAGACAGTGCGGTTAAAGGTTATCGACTGTAATGAATTAAAAAGTACAGTGCCATTAGGCACTAAGTGATCCCACGGTATGTGTGAATATTGCCGATGCGTCGTGTCAACGAACAGAAACGTGACGGAACTAAAGCATCCAGATTTACACGCACCTTGGGGGGTGCTGACAACGTCCTACTCAACTTGGACATTAAGCGGATTTATAACCCCCATAAATAACTGAGACCTGCTTTCTATTTTCGCACGTTTCGGAAAGTTCCCGCCGAAAACTGGCGCAGACTAGCAAAAATAAACCTTAGTGACGTTTCCTAGTAAATGAGTGCTTTATGACAGTAGGGGAAGACGATCCAGCCAATAGAGAAGCCGCCTCAATTTATTGCCGTGTTGGTGTTTTTTCTTGTCTTTCTGGGGCCAATGTGGCGCTGGTCCTTTGGCGCGGATTGCGGTGATTCGCCAAGAGCCGGACGCGACATCGCATTACGAGAAGTACAGAGTCTTGCTCGGGGGAGAAGAACGGACGATGACACACTCTGGTTCAGATCTTCATCTAGTACAGCCGAAGTAACCTTCAACGACGCCGGAGCTGGGGACACTGCTATCACGCGGTGCGGTCGAGAAAGCTGGACGACCCCATGTGGCGCTGGTCTTGCGTGGTCGCTGACCTGGGCTGTGAACAATGGTAAAAGCTACGACCCGGACGGAAACTTATGCAATCGTTCCACCCAGTAATGACCCTGAGATTTTGCTCTAGCTGTTTGATATTCAATGATATGTAATTGTTAACCTCAGAATAAAAACAAAATTCATGTTTGCCTAATTGCACAATAATAAATTGTACACCCAATTTTCAGTTTTCCTATTCATTACAATAATATTTCATGTGATAAGCTGAAGATTGAGTATGATTTTTGATATTCCAAATTGATAATTTTGTTAATGATAAAACAGTGTGACCTAAATATAAACGTCCCCAAGGTAGACGTTACAACATGGCTCCCAACATGGGGCTATCGAAATATGAATGATTGCAGGAGTTTCTAAGAAGCATTGATATTAAATAAATAATGAAATTTTATTTCAGTGGAAACCAGATGAGGCAGCAGAAAATTTTATTTTATGTTATATGTGATATGTTAATGCTATGCCATTGAATTATTTTATTTTAGTCCTGCAACGGAGATGGATGCAGTTTGAAAATCATACTATATGATGTATTGTGTTGATACATGTTCAAATCGACGTTGAAAAATGATTTTGTTTATCAATGGTGAAAATACGATGTGACGATTGTCTTTCATTTGATATGTTGTTGTGTTGTTGAAATATGATTTTGGTTTTCTTTCGATTGTGATGTGGTTTTGTCGAATTTTGGTAGTGAATGGTAATGGATCTGTTGAGACGATTTCTCGAGACTGGTGTGTAATGGTAAGATTGTTTCATCGATTCAGCGTTGAAAAATGGCATGTTTGATTTTTGAATGTCTTCTGGGACGGCTATTATTTTTTATCTTTTTCTGTATCTTGCTTATTCGTGTTTTATGTGTGCTGACGTGTCGACAGAATATTCACTGTGATTTACCTGTGGTATCGGGAGTAAAATTACGTTTGCTGGAAATCATATGTCACGAGAAGTGTTACTGCACGTATGTGTTTTTAAGTTGATGGTTGATTTTAAATTAAAGCGGGCTGACATCTATTTTTGGTTTGATTTCTTTCCATATGATCACTAAGATCTCGCGTTATGCTGATTTTTTTTCGAATTGGTTTTATTGAAACAAATTCCAAATACTAATAATACGAGATCTATGTGCGCAAAGGTAAATTCTGTGATTGAGTTTTTTAATGTCTTGCGGGAAATGCGAAGGCTGGTCTCGGTTCATTTTCTTTGATACCGTTGTGAGATCGAAATTTCTATTGATTCTGATGATCCAGAAACTTGTTCAAGTTGTCATTTTATTTTCCTTGTGATATTCGCGGAGTGTTCGTGGAGATTGAATTACGTGGGTCGGAAAGATAATTTAAAGGAGGTTTGACTAACTTTTAGTGGCGTAAACGATTCTCTAAATAAACACTGATTTCAAATGCGATCGCTAAAAGTTAAATTGAATGCTGCTCCGGAGTGGAAAGTTTATTAAAATGGCACAAAATTTGAATCAAACGGAGTTAGGAAATCTTGAAGTAGCGATGAAAGGAAATCACGCGAATTTGATAGATAACTCCGCGATCGTGAATTTTGAACAAACTTCTAGTGAAGCGGTTAATATAATTTGCGCTCCCATCAATGATTCCCCGGACGAGTCAAACCCATTGCAAAGCAAGCAGGACGTAATTCTAGCGCCTCCGCTAAATGATTTAGGTATTTCTGGCCAGATTTTGGGGATGTTACAACACATGAATCAAAACCTCACTGCCCAAAGAACGGAAATAAACGAAATGTATGAAAAACTTACTGCCATTAGCGAACAGCAGGAAGGATCCAAAGAGCAAATGAGCAGCATGAACGAAAAATTTAGTGCCCAAAGAACGCAAATAAATGAAATAAATGAAAAATTTACTGCCCAAAGAGCGGAAATAAATTAAACGTTTGTGGCCCATAGAGCGGAAATGAATGAAAAACTTACTGCTCTTAGCGACCAGCAAGAAAAATCTAAAGTACAAATGAACGAAATAAATGAAAAAATTGACACAAAGCTGGATGACTTCGGGAATAAACAGGTTGAAATAATGGAACAATTTAAAGTAGATTTGCGGAAAGAAGTATCGGAAATGGTTAATGGCCGGGTCGAGACATTACAATCCTCTGTAATGAGTGAAGTAAAGATTCTCAAGATGGAATCACAAGCAAGAATCAAAGGACAAGAAAGGCTGGAAAAGATCAGCAAAGGCATTGAAGAGAACTTGTGTGAAACAAACAGAAAATTAGGGGACTTGGCCAATAGCACAGAAGAACGGGTGATAGCGATCTAAACGCAAATGAGTAAAATTCACGCCGAATTCGACAGGAGTACGGTAACATGTGATAAACGAAATCGGGATATGGAAATGTCAATTGGGGAATGCACGAAAAATCATTCTTCCCTCAGAGAAGATGTGCGGAGCATCCAGGAAGAGGTTACCGCTTTAAGTAATCGCACCATAGAGGTTTGTCCAAAATATGTTGAACCCAGCCGTCATTAAAAACTTAGCGCAGTTTGACGCTTCGCTTCGGGCCATGGAGAGTGGAGACAGCAACGCAGACAGACTATCTCCCGGGTACAAAGGAGAATTTCACAATAAACATGGTGGAAAAAACGGAGGATGGAATGGGAAACCGGGTAGAAATGAAAACCGGGTAGAAATGAAAACCGGCCGCGAGAGCAGGGACAGCAGTATCAACGGTCGCACGGGAATGGCTACAGGGCTGAGCAACCGTACCAAAAAAGAGACGCAAATTGCAACGCCTTGATGCAGACCACAGAAGATACAAAACAACCAAATGCTGAAGATAAGAAGAGACAAAACGAAAATCAAACGTCGCCACCAGGGGCGATGTGACTACAGGGAGCACATCACAGAAATAACCGCGCACAGAAGGCGGTTATGAATCTCCGGTACTGGCAATCAGGAGGACCGGAGATGGCGAGAAATGAGGAGGATTTGGAACAGGGAATAACTAAGCCACTCGCGAGGCGTCCATGCCTTCAAGCTTATGTACATGACGTATATTGTAATGTTCTATTGGACTCTAGAAGTGACGTGAATGCTGTGGCGGAACAGTTTGTCCGCAGATTGCGAATGGGAGAACGAGAATTAAAGATCACTGATGCAAGCAAGATTACCTTCGTCCCTGCCTTCAGAGCGAAGGAAAGGAAAGTGAATAAACAAGCCATACTAAATGTGAAAGTGGGCAAGCAAGAAATAGAGGTTATTGCAGTGATAGTATCGTCGACAGATGTGATTATAGGAAATGAAACGATGACAGAGAAAAATGTTATCATGAATTGGAGGGAAAAGTCAGTTGAGGGCTTGTTTCCCGAACCAGTTTATTGGGAGAAAACACAACCAGAGTGTGCCATCCGCTGTGTACGGAGTTTCCCGCAGGGGGCAGAAAAGAAAAATAACCCGAATGCTAATCACTGTGGCTCGCTCATGGCATGCTTGTCGGCGATGTCTGACGAACGTAACATCATTGTAGACACACTATGCGGAGCAATTAAAGAGAACAAGTTACTTAATGCAAGACAGCGCGAGAAAGTGAAGGAGCTTTTGTTAAGTAATCTAAAAACATTTTCATTTCGCCCAGGCAAGGTTAAAGGGAAAGTCCACAAGTTCCGAGTCAGCGATACATCGCCATTACGGTCAGTCGTATACCCCGTGCCTTACAAACATCGTGAGGCCGCAAGCGAAGCGATCAAGGCACTGGAAGAAACTGGTGTGATTGCGCGCGAACCGTCACCTCACGTAAACCCGATTACTATAGTGACAAAAAAGGACGGTTCGGCAAGGATATGCTTAGATGCCCGTGCATTAAACGAAAGGCTAGAAGCAGATGGCGAGCGGCTGGAATGTGTCCAAGACATAATTTCTCGAATTTATGGTAAAAGATGGTTGTCGTCGCTGGATGTAACGGCAGGATTTAATCAGGTGGAACTTGATGAAAGCTGTCGTCCCTATACCGCCTTCCTGTTCGAAGGACGCCAATATTGTTTTCAAAGAATCCCTTTTGGCCTGAAACATGCAAGTAGCGCATTTATTAGAGTAATGAACTCTATAATTACACCCGAAATGAGACAATTTTGCACAACGTACGTTGATGACTTACTAATTGCGTCAGAATCATTTGAGGAGCATATCAGACATCTAGAAATAGTATTCAAAGTAATGGCCGAGAATGGGATAACTTTAAGACCGGATAAGGCTGTAATATGTAGTAAGGAGGTCCGATATTTGGGGTTCATGATAACGCCCACAGGAGTACGACCGGCCGAAGATAAAATACAGGAGATTGTCAATGTTGCACCACCGTCAAAGTTGAAGGAGGTCAGACAGTTTGTCGGCATGTGCTCCTACTATCGGTCACATATACCGAATTTTTCGGAAATATTCTATCCTCTCTATAAATTGTTAAAAGGAGGAGTACGCTGGGAGTGGGGAGAGGCGCAGGATACGGCTCTCCACAATTTTAAGGAGGCCTTTCGGAATCATGTATGTATTTCACATCCAGATTTCACGAAAATGTTTATATTAAACTGCGATGCTTCCGTTCTTGGGATTGGAGCGTGTCTGCAGCAACTAGATGCCCAAAATAATTTGAAAGTTGTAGCTATGGCAAGTAGATCCTTAAAGGACGCAGAAACAAGGTACCATGTCACGGATCTTGAATGCTTGGCACTTTATTTCGCTGTCACTAAATTCAGACCATATATCCTGGGCAGGAAAACAATATTACGAACAGATCATCAAGCCCTAACATTTCTAAAAAATGCCAAGTTCACATCAGCACGAATTACTAGATGGGCAATGCATTTACAAAGGAACAGATAACAAAGTAGCAGATTGGCTAAGTCGCCATGCAATAGGTGACCAACAGAACCAAGAGATCGTTCCCGATAAAGGGGAGGTATTTATCACAGCCATAAGAAAATTTGAGGGGATGGACAGGCAGGAAATAAGACAGCAAATAGTGACGGAACAGCAGAAGCAAGAAGATATTAATAAGGTACAAAGATTTTTGCAAGATGGATCTGGTGGAGAAGACCTCAGAGTGCGAAACACTGCCATGAGGTGCACGATGAAAGACGACATCTGTTTCCGCCGGGAGAATGCAGGCGAGGACTGGAAAATTTGGTTACCTAAGCAACTCCTGATGAAGATTATCAGTCTTTATCATAAGAATTATGGCCATGCCGGAGCGTTAAGAACATACAAAACTATGAGCCAAGAATGGTATGGATCAGGATTGAGAAAAGCGATTGACCTCTTCAGTAGAGCGTGTGACATCTGCCAACGGGTGAAACACCCAAATATAAAGTATGTCGGGGAATACCACCCTGTGATTACTGAGAGACCGGGTCAGTTGGCATGTATGGATTTTTTTGGGCCCATGCCGAAGGGATTGTATGCAAAACAGTACATCTTGGTCATCGTGGACGCATTCTCAAAATTTGTAAAATTATATGCGACTTCGAAGACCTCCACTAAAATATGCCTGGACCTTGTTTTAAAAAGATACATTCCTGAATGTGGTGCTCCCGAAAAACTTTTGACAGATAATGCCACAATCTTTAGCACGAAACGTTGGTCAGAAGGCTTGCGAGCGGCGGGAATTAAGGCCATTAGAAGCTCTGTTCGAAATCCTCAAGGAAATTTGAGTTTAAGTATGATTTTAGATATTCCAAATTGATAATTTTGTTAATGATGAAACAGTGTGACCTAAATATAAACGTCCCCAAGGTAGACGTTACACGATGTAGGGCTTTTTCATATATCGACCACACAATTGTGTGTCCCTATACTTCTCTATCCTGCCACAACTACTTGGCGTAGACTATTGGCATTAATGCGAGGTATTAGCAACAAGCATCCCATTTTGGACTATAGTGGTTGCATGTCAGGAGCTATGGGGGAGTTGGAAATATGGTGGTTGAAAGTGGTCAACCTGGGGCACTTTCACATTTCGACTAAAGACGCGTCTGTCCCTATTTCACATTGCAGCCAGAACTACCAAGCAGATAGCACGGGCGTTTGTGTGTGCATCCTGCACTATGGTGATGTTGGTAGCTGCAGGGGTGTAGTAGACATAGTGGTTGAAAGTTGTGGTCCTGATATAAAAATAGACATGTATGTCACTATATTTCACTCCACAGCCAAAACTACATAGCGCAGTCCACTGGTGATTGTGTGTGGCATTAACCTCAAGTCCGTCCACTAATTGACCTGTTTGCGATATCAATAGTGGAACTTAGAATAAAGACAATGTATAACCCAACTGTGAATAACTAGATGCTATCTATAAATACTTACGTTTATTATTGCCAGTTGATATATTACAGTTCAAGAACTAATTAAATAACAAACTGTTATATTTTAAACTGAACAGAGCCTAAATATGGGATGATACAATAACCTTAATAATCGAAGTTCTAACTACTGATTTGAATTAGTTACGGTATATAAGAAATTAAAATTGTTAAATAACCTATACCACAATGTTTTCCTGCGCTATAAGATTCTAATTAAACTAACTACCAAGCTTACACATATGTAATTCAATGAAACTCTAACAACAATGATGCAAACTTAAAACTGTTTTTTATGTGGGAAGCTATAAATAATTCTTCTCGCTAACAATAATCCTAAGAATTTAGATGATAATTTCAAGATTTGGAAGTAATTTACTGTAGAAAAACTTAGCTGATTATGAAAATTCGCAGTTTTGTGAGCAGCTATCAACATATGCAACCCACGATCATCCAACCAGAGAATGAAGGTGCTGGCTCGAACCCCCTATTTTTGCGAGTTGGTGATAAAAGAAGCTATTGAAATAAGATTAAATGACAACACATTTAATAGAGACACAGATTTCTTTCTGAGTGATGCATGGAAACCAGCGATTAAAATCCTTTAACAGGAGAAAAAGGAAGCAGATCGCATATAGAGCCAAGATGCAAATGCGCTGCTGACACGTCATTTTTCTGCTTCACCTTTGCACATATCTTGGCCTTCCTACCACCTGCTGCGCCACAGTCGATTGTCATGCTACACTCTGATTGGGTGGATTGTTCATCGCTTCTGGAAAGGGTCTCGACCCTGCTGTGCTGCCATCTGTTGTGTCATCTTTGGCTACTACATGTTCCTCGACGCAATGATTTTACGGCCTAGCAAACATCTCTGGATGTGGTCTCGACTACCGACAATGTCCAGATTGTACTGTGCACTTATTGGACGGTTCTGCAACCATGAGTAGACAACTCCAGCTCAACATTGCTGATGTCCAGCAGTTTTGCAGTGATCTTGCAGATTCTTGACAGCAAGACAACAGAGCACGTTGTTTGATTGTTGTCGTCATTTTATGAAAATATCTGGCTACAAACACGTGAAGACTACGTTGCATTTATATGCTGAGTAAATCTTCATTCACAAATTATACTATAGCGTGATCATTTCTGTCCATGTTTAATACCTCTATTAATACTTTAATGTGGAGGAATATTATATTATTACTACATGAAAAAGAGCAACTTTCAGAATCTAGGTACTGATTTTTGGAAAATCAGTCCAATTGACAACAACAACAACAACGCCAATAAAGAAACAGCAGCATGAAAAAACAAATGAGATGACAGTATCAGTCATGTCATACCTTCAGCAACAGATGTATTTCACATTTGCTTGAAATGGTAAGAATTGCACATCCACTTGGAGGAGAGTTACAGACTTCTATCTTACTGCAATATGCTAGTGTTGACAATGCAAGTGAATACTTGTCTATAATTTTAGCCACATCTGGTGTCAAGCATAAGGCATAGGCTGAAAACAAAAAATAGTAGAATAGTGATAATCAAGAAACAGAAATTGATACAAATATCTCTTATCACCAGATAAGTTCACACCTAATATTTATTTCTTAAAAACTACAAACTAACAAGAAAAAATTGAATGTAATGAGGATAAGTATATTATGAAATTAAAAACAGCAGCAAATTTTCAAAAATCATTTCACAAAAGAGTTACACCATACAGACATGGTAAATGAAACCAGGAAAGTTGTTCTTGTTGGTACAAACAAAAAAAATTCTATATATTACATCTTCCAACATAAAATTTTAATGAAGTTTTCTGCCAATCACTGGCAGCAAAAGAAAATGCAATGTGCTGAGAATCTCAATGGAGAGATCAACTTACTCATCTATGTATGCCATTTTTTATTATTATTACATTTATGGAGGAGCAAATCACTAACATTATTCATTAATTTAAATAATAATTAATAATTTCAGTTCTTATCTAAAATTTCAGTCACAAAAAACAAATGGCAGTAGGAAAGCTTCACCAAAAGTGTATATTATATTTGTGGAAACACTTTAACCTGGGGGAAAAATTTACTTTTTTGTTTTGCTTTAATGCTATTTAAATTCAAAGTGTGCAGAAATTGGAGATGGTGATAGGTACAGTTACAAAAAGCTTCAAATATAGATATATTTTAGGGGTAGATTGAGAATATGGAAAGAAGTCACAAGTATAGTGGAGTCAAGATGAAAACAGTTCATGGGAGGATAATTTTTTACACACTTTATATTAGCTGACTTGTATGTATGTATGAATGAATGTAACGGAATTTTACAACTCCATTTTGACCCACTTCCAGATGTCCGAGCTATTTGAAATTTCGCACACATATTAAGAACCGGTGACAATACAATAATTTCATAGCTATATCCTGCTACTCTCATTACTTTGACAGTAACAACAGAAAAATGGTCGAATGTCGTGGAATTTTGCAATTCCAGATGTCCAAATTTTTTGAAATTTTGCTCATGTATTGATAACTGATTACAATACAATAATTTCATAGCTATGCCTTGATATTCTGATTACATTGACTGTGAAAACATAAAAAATTTGCACACATTTTAAGAACTGTTGACAATACAGCAACATCCTGCTATTCTCGTTACTCTGATGGTAACAATAGAAAAATGGTTGCATGTAATAGAATCTTTCATATCAGTGTTTACCCGCTTCCTGACGTCCGAATCGTTTGAAATTTTGCACACTTATTAAGAACCGATAAAAATTCAATAATTTTACCCTCACCACGGTGTCAGAAACAACTTAAAAGTGATTGAATGTAATGGAAAATTTCATTTCAATTTTCACCCACTTCAGAAAGTCCGAATTGTCTGAAATTTTGTACATGCATTAAGAACCGATGACAATCCAATAATTTCATATCTATGTCTTGGTAATATCATTACTTTGACAGTAAAAACACTAAAGTGATTTAACCGTCTTATGAAAGATGTGGCTCATTTTCACCCACTTTCCGAATCGTCTTTGTGGCCTAGTTGGTTAAGGCGCGTGACTGGCGAGCAGACATTCCCTGCTTGAATCCCGATTTCGGTTCACATTTTTGCGGATATTATAAATGGAAAAGATTAGGATAACCCATGGTTAGTTAAACTACACGTATCCTATACTTGATGGGATTACTGAGTTAGGCAAATGCAGCCACAACATTAGTGCACAGGTGCGATTCGAGAAATCTTCGTCATTTGGCGGCCACACCCTTCAGAGATTTCCCGCCCAATATAGCCATCATCATCATCATCATCATCGTTCTCCAGTTTCCCAGGTGCTATTTACGAGCCTTGGTTGCTGTAGACGATCGTCTTCCGCTGTCTCCTATCCAGATAGGTTTCTCTGTCTGCAGTTGCTTAACGTGATGTTGAATAGTAAGTATTTGAAATATTACTTCATACTATTATAGAAAAGTAGCCTTCCTCGTTTAACCTGCTGTTGGATCTTTTCTTGAGTTGACCATTTAATTGTATTTTACTCGTTGGAATAATAATTAAAAATGAAACTACAACTCAAAGAAAAAGAGAGATTGGCGAAGAAAAGCCAACAGTAAGAAACATACTTTTTAAACTATCTGAAATAAAAAGTTAAAAATAAAATTGTAAGTTAAAAAACTAAAATCACGCTTTCGTAGTAATGTGAACTAAAAGGTTAAAAATAATATTTAAATATAAACATTTTGTTTAACACAGATAGGACGTCCCACAGTTCAGGATAAATTAATTTTTTTGAATAAGCATAAAGTATAAAGTCACCGATTACAAAATTAACTTTAATGTTAAAAAAGTGTGGGGTGCGTTCTACATAACTTTTGACAATGACTGCCTTGCCAATGACAAAAAATATAAGACAACTGAAATAGCACCCCATGCTTTTTTACATTAAAGTTAATTTTGTAATCAGTGATTTTATTCTTTAAGCTTATTCAAAAAAATTAATTTATCCTGAATTGTGGGATGTCCTATCACTGTTAAACAAAATGTTTATATTTAAATATTATTTTTAACCTTTTAGTTCACATTACTACGAAAGTGTGATTTTAGTTTTTTAAACTACAATTTTATTATTATTATTTTTTTAAAGTGAATAGTATGAAATGAACATACTATAACAGGGAAGTCAGGAGGTTAAAGAAGCTGGTAAGAAGAGAATACAACAGAGTTAAGAGACATCAAGGCAGTTTAGAACATTTGAAAAATGAAACAAGGAATCAATAGTGGTGAAGGATGAGGTTAGAGATAGTTCTATGAGGAATATTATTGGCTCAGGAGGACTGTTGAATGATCCATCTTGAAATTTATATTGATCTGTTATAAAGGAAATAAGAAATGTAAAAAAACAACACCATAGAGACTGATTCAGATAATATCACTACAGATGTTTTAAAAATATAATGATATGTCACTGTGCCTTTTCTTGAAATATTTAGATTGAGTCTGGATACTTACTGCTTACTGTAAAAGTGTGATATTAGCAACTGCCAATAAAGGTTGGGGAAAAATAGGGCCAAAAATTATAGGATATTGTAAGCTATCTATCTAATTTTGTAACTGCGTGACAAAATTTTGTTCTCAGAACAACGAGTTAGATTGGATAGAATATTAGTACATTTCATTTTTATAGTCATTTTTTATGTTTATTCAAGTTAGAAAGCAGTTTTACAGTTTTTAAGATAGTATTTTCAATATTTTCAATTTCATCAGTTTTCAGCATTTGCATGGGGTGGAAAGTTCATATCTAAAGTATTTATTTTTGGCTAAAGCATTAAAGTTGGGATAATTTTCATGATAACTATAGTTAACATCTATTTTGAGATCTAGCTATTTGCAAAGTTTCAGAAAGATCGAATTATTTTTATTGTCAAGGTCAGATTAGCCAATGTTAAGGACTTCAGATGTGCGATTTGATATCTGACGACTTTCCCATCAGTCACCCCTGGGAAAGAGGAAAAAGATTTGTTCCCACGCTTCGCGTGAGAAGCCGCTAGGAATATTCGAGAAGCAGGAAGTGCTATGTGAATATAGAACCGTGAGTGCAGCGGTTCGGTACCAGTCGTACGGAAGCAGTCTTCGCGATAACATGTAGCTCAGTAGGACGGAAAGTTTTATAACTAGCCCATCAGTGATAGTTTTATTTTGGAATAATGTCGCTTGTTTTATTCAAGTTAACCATAATGTTGTGTTAAAATAGTATTTCTTCAAGTGAGGCCTCGGGATTGTCTAAATTAACCAAACTTTTGAACAATGGGAGTATGTGATTCACATTGGTATTATTTCTGCAACTAAAAGTATGATTTAATTCATTGAACTATTGGGGTGTGGTCTGACTTGCCCGGTTAATCGAACTTGTAATACATGTCGGACCTGAGTATGGGGCTAGCTGCTAGAGGGCGCCACAGATGCAGCGGGCAGCGCCACAGACGCAGCGAGCAGCGCCGCAGCGACATCTACGAGGGGCTACTTAAAGGCGGCTCACAGCACACGGAGGCCTCTTCCTGCTTGACCGCCGAGGCGACATCACTCCGTTATCTGTCACTGTGTATTGTGAGACTGAGTCTAAGAAACCAGATCCTTGTATCCGCTGTGTTGTCGTAGTTACTCTCCACTGTCCGAGGGATATTCACAGTCTACCTTCGCTGACGAGCCATCTGCCTCTAACCGGGTACTCCATTCAACCCGCCCGATTCCTGATCTTTCCCGGATGAATACGACATCAGAAGTGGGATCGCCCGCGGACTGGAGTGAGCTGCGGAATGGCACAGCCCACTGCAGCATCATTTCGAGCCTTGTGGGATGCCAAGCAGCTAAACCCGACCGAAGTCATCACGGCGATAAAGCCGCCCACATCTGGCAGCGAACTACCATACTCGCGTAAGCAAACGACTGCTTTAAGGGCTGAAATCCGCCACCCACTCCAGAGATCAGCAGTCTTCGCGGGTATCCCGTAGACTCATTTCAAGGAGTTCTTCCCCCCAAGATACGACCAAGTGAAAAGTGCCACCACAACGCTGTACACTAGTCAGCAAAGGCAACCGAGCACCGACGAGGAACACGCAGCCTAAACATGGAGACCACGCTCGCAGGATTTCGCCGATGATAAAATAGCCTTGGCTAATATTGTGGCCAACCTAACCCAATCGCAACAGACAGCATACAACAGGGAAACTACTAGAGACTTGCCGATTCGAGTACTACAAGCAACCACATGCCGGAAGAGGAAGCTGACTTCGGACACGCGCAACAGTAGCCGCATAGTACTGTTCTGAATGCCACCGGATGCCTACTACTGTAATGGAAGTGTTGGGGAAAACAGCTTCACCGATCAAAGAAAGATACAAGCTCAAGGCACCAAACTCACACCGAACGTACAAGTACGCCCATGACCGCACGCGAAGCATGCCCCAACAACAACCACTTCAAGAGACTGACAAGTAAAAAAGGAACACCGACCACCGCCTCCCCTACCCAACCACCACGCCGACCAACCTCAGCAGGGAGATTCTGTAGTTGTGTACTTTGTTGAGATTCCGAAGTTGTGTACCTTGCCGACAGTCCAAAGTTGTGTACTTGGCAAGGACAACAGTGGCAACATCGCCTCGAAGAGTAAATGTTGTTACATTGTACCGGACCTCGCATCAGAGTAAATGTTGTTACATTGTACCCGACCTCACCCTGAAGAACAAATTTTATGATTTTATTTGGACCTTGCCCTGAAGAGTGTATTTTATAATCTGGCACCATGAAACTTTACTGTCATCAGAAATCACTACAAGAAAGTCTATGGATGGTCCTATCAGGAAATTTCGTTCTTTTGTAAGGCTTGGAAAGAAATTTGTTAATGTTAGTGTCCAGAAAACACTTTTCAAATTTCCCTGGGATTTCGCCAGGAGAAAATGAGTTTCTAAAAACTTGCTTTGATGTTAAGAAAGTACATATTTCATGTTAAATCTGAAAGGCATACATTAAACATGGATTATCTTAGTTTTGTCCTCATTACTTTGATAATGTCAAGGAACAATTTTGTTGATTAAGTCAGGATAGCCGAACATACTGCGGTAAACCATCTTTTGTTTACAGACTCTTCACACATTCGATGGATGCTGTGATAAGGAGACGGACGCAAAGCAACGCCAAACCAGCCTCACCAAGCCAGGCAACCAGACAGCCATAACGGATCCTACAAACCCTTCCGGGATCACAAGGAAACCAACAGAGCACTGCCTGAGAAAGGCATTTTTGAAGACTCCATTGCACCAACCAACTACCAGCCTGATTTCGGTTGCCATGGTTTCCCGAAATCACTCCACGCGAATACCAGGATGATTCTTTCCTAAGGCCATGGCCAATCATTTTTTTTTTCTTCATTTCTAGCTCCGACAAGTCACACCCGGAGCCCATGAGCGACAGCCAGGGACGGCTGTCTCAGCAGGATGGCCGTGTCAGACCTGAGTATGGGGCTAGCTGCTAGAGGGTGCCACAGATGCAGCGTGCAGCGCCACAGACGCAGCGAGCAGTGCCGCAGCGACATCTGCGAGGGGCTACTTAAAGGCGGCGCACAGCACACGGAGGCCTCTTCCTGCTTGACCGCCGAGGCGACATCACTCCGTTATCTGTCACTGTGTATTGCGAGACTGAGTCTAATAAACCGGATCCTTGTATCCGCTGTGTTGTCGTAGTTACTCTCCACTTTCCGAGGGATATCCACAGCCTACCTTCGCTGACGAGCCATCTGCCTCTAACCGGGTACTCCATTCAACCCGCCCGATTCCTGATCTTTCCCGGATGGATCCGACATACATTTCTTTGGAAAATTCGTCTGATTGCCTGTACAGTTTATGCCTTTGTGAACTTTTGGAAGTATATACTTATTTAAATGGCAATGAACTATTTATCATTATCGAACTTTACCTTTTCATGGATTTTAGGTTAAAATCTGTGTGGCGACCGTATTACTCTATTTAAGCCAAAACTGTTACATCCAAGGCTACACACGGTCAGAGTTAAGACAACGTGTTTATGCTCTACCCCAAACATAAGCTATGTGTCTCACAATATGTCTGAGAGGAAAGAAATTGGTTTCAAATTGACAACATGGATTTAGACAAGGTTATTCATGTGAATCTCAGTTAGTGGGATATATTCAAGATATTTTGGATGAAATGGACAAGGAAGGCCGAATGGACAGTGTAGCACTTGTAAAAAGCAAAACTGATATCAGTGTTGATATATCAGTAGTCACCTTAACTCACAACTTGCATTTTGAATAAAGTTTCATAAAAAGTTCAAACTGTTAAACTGTGAAAAGTAACTTGGATAATCAACTGTAATTTAAATGCGGTCGCCACTTTCCAAAATAAACCTAATGAAACGAAAGGTTAGGTTGTAACTAGGAAAATTATAAGCACTGTTCAATATTTAACCATCACTATATTCTTGAATAAACAAAAGTCACTGTTACAGTTGAAAGGCATCTCCAAAAGATTGATGTTATGAAAAAAGGACGACAGACCGATAACAAAAACCCCACTCAAAATTTTAAAGTTACATATTAAAAGTTTAGACTGGGTTGCACAACTTGAAAAATTCCATGATGGCAGCTCCGAGAGCATGCCGGTCCGGCGAGTACTTCCTGCCTGAATGAACCTTCGCGCTACCCTAGCAACAGGTCCTCTCCATATGATTACCCAGCGACAACTTTAACTTTTCATAATGGCCGACCCCAAAAGAATGCTTCCGGTACTACTTTCACTATCGGCTGTGCCTAGCTAAGCTTGAGTGATACGTCTGTGCGCCTTGCCTATTTCCATGCAACCGGTGACAACTGCCGCCCTCACTCCCTATATAGTCCGCTGTAAGCTCCTTAGAATTTTGGCAAATTCTAGTTTTGCTTAGGCGGGACTTAGAAATTTCGAGAAGTGTAGTTTTACAACTTTAAGGAATTTCCCTGTAATCTTCCCACAGTAACAATTCGTTATAATTATTATTTTAAAGTGTAATTATCATATCGAGAAACGTTTATCTTAAGAGATATTCCGCTTTGTTCAAGTTTTGAAACACGCGATCATAAAAGTAGAAATTCTAAGATCTGTAATATCTTTAAATCGCGTAAAGCTACAACCGAACTTTTATCACCAGCTGTAGTCAGCACTATCCCCGATATTTTGGCAATAAAATTAAGTAATTCGGCCAAGTTTAATTAGCAATTTTAATTAAGAGAAAAAAATAAGCTTTTTTATTAAAAGAGATATTAAATTAAAAATTACATCAGCAGATAGCTCTAATTAAGACGATTTCATACATATATGGGTTTTCATAAAAAGTTTTAGCATTTGTCCGGAAATTAAGTTTTTGTAAAATAGATTGTTGTGCACGCGCGTTAAAAGTTCTAGAACACTTAGGGATTTTACCCAAATTTGAATGTATCACTATGCGGAGTCTTAAACAGCTAAAACTTTAAAATTAATTACTCTAAATTTCTCAAGAGACTGCCATCGGACTTCTAGTAGATAAGTCCAGATACTGTCAAAGTTTGAACATTTTTAATAGTCGGGATCGTCAAATAAATTACACATACTTTGAGCTACGCGGAAGCAAAAAGATGTGATACAGTTGCTGACGTCACTGGTTCTTATGGTTTCTATAAAAAAAACCCGCCGCCATTATGGTTTGTCTGTTCCTGCCTGTGGTCTGTTCCTGTCTGGCGTCTGTTTCGGTCTGTCTTTCGTCGCGCTGGTTGTAACTCGCCATGCTGGCTAGTTCAACCATGTTGGATCGTGTAGTGTTACATCGTAACTTTAATGACTGCTAAAACTTTTAAATTTACTAAAGGGGTTCGGTCGGTTAGCTTTCTCTCCACAATCTGCAACTCTTGGAAACGTATGTTCGATCTGCCAATTCAACTTTTAGGATGCTATTTTGAACTTTTTGGTTTTCTTTTGAATAAACTTGAAGAATTTTGGAAAGTGAACTGTTGTTATTTTGTAGTTAACTGATAACCTTTTCAATATTTGTGGGTCAACAAATATTGTGGCGACCTCAAGCATTCAAGTTGAACTATCCTGGCTACATGGTCAATTCAAAATTATTTCGCAAGTTTTACAGAGAACTGTGAATCATAATCAAGAGAGTAAGTTGAGGCACTAAGGCTATACTCAGCCCCAGTATCAGCCTTTGTCCTTACACCGCGTACCACTACCCATGTAACCTACCTCCTCATGACATAGTCCTTCAGAAGGGGGAAACGTAGAGCTCTGAAATTTTTATATTATTTAGAGAAACTGCTAATGAACAACTTACTCCCTTATACCTTTTATTGTAAACTCAACTGTTTTTGGCAATAAATAAAAATATGTTGCCACGCAAAAACGACCACATTTGGGGTTGGAGAATGTGTACTTGTGTATACCATAGTATCCTTACTTGTTAACAAATAGAGCGGTGATACTGTATATTGGTTTTCAAAACTAATGCCATTCGCTTCTACAGTTCTCCAGCTTTCCAAAAAGTGCTCCAGCTTATCTTTAGCTGCTCTACTAGTATTGTAATCGAATTTATAAAAATCTTGTTTCCAGGACTGTAGCATCCATTTTTAATTTGAGTATTTTCGAATGATTATTCTGAAAGTAAGGCCTCTCTTGAAAAATGGTTTTTGGCATAATTTTCTGTGATTTTATTACATATTTTAAAAGTATTTTTATCTACTGTCTTTAATTACTTTGTCCAAAATTTTAAACTGTATATGGAAGCATGTCGGTTTGAAACGTAATTACTTTAGAACCAATCGTATGGTTTGTCTAACTGCCTGTAATGATTTCAAATTTCAGTATATTATACAGCATTTTATTAATTTGCTTGAACACTATCAGCTGGCTTCGCAAACTGCTTCAAATGTGTGGTTTCACGGAGTTTAGAATGCATGTTAGTGTGACGAGGTGTAAAACCAATGTGTTCTTGTTTTAAATTGCTTTAAACTGTTGATATGGATGATTTATCACAAGATTTTATTTCTCATGGTTGATTATTATTATACATAATTTTTATCGCCTTGAAAAGCGCTGTATTGTGGTGATATTGTGTCGTAACAAAGTTTTGTGCCTAAGAAGATGGATTATTCCCCATTTTGCCTCTTTAGGTGAGTTTAAAGTCTACTTTTTATTATTTAAAGCTTGTTTATTGTCTGTATTATCCATTTAGTTGTTTTCCTGGTTTCAAATAGTAGCGTATATGTCTGTCGGCTGTAGTATCAGTTTGTACATTATGTCCGTTCCCCAATTATCATAGTGAAAGATTAGAATTTAACAAATTCTAAGGTAGCTTACACACTAGATCTTTGTAAGGCATTTGACAAAATAAGCCCTAAAATGGTGGCAAATAAGGCAAAACCATTGGAGTGCATGAAAAAGTGATTTGTTGGGTAGAAGAATTTTTCAAACGTAGAAACCAAATTCAGTAAGGGAAAAAGAAAATGCGATGGGTTGTGTATTTCTATTCATTATTCTAATGAACGATTGTGTTAGTGGCTTACATTTGCAATTTAGGTTGTTTGCAGATAATATAATGTTATATAGTAGGATTAAAATGGTAGAAAACTGAACAGCTGCAGTATAAACTGGCAGGATATCTAGCTGGGTAATTCAACTTGAGACGAAGATAAATGCAAAGAAGTGCCACCTTATTAGGTACATAGACAAAAAATAAAGGTTAATTATGATTATATGGGGGAAGCAACTGCTTCTTAAAGAATTTGAATGTAAATATCTTGGAATATCATTTATTGGAGAGAATGAAGAAGGGATGTATCAGAGAAGTGAGATAATTGGGTTACAAAAATTTGAACAGATTATTGTATGAATATGGTGATGTAGTATGGGACCCACATTTTGAGTACCAAATAAATGGGTTGGAGAGGATGCAAAGAAGGGCTGCTGAATTTGTCTCTGTAAATTACTGCAGAACACAATCAGTATCAAATATGATAAAAGAACTGGAATGGGATGCATTGGAAGATAGGAGGAGAGTGAAGAGAGTGGTAGGAGTAAGAGGGCAGTTCGTAAAGCAAGGTTCCCAAACTGCTGGAGCTTCAGGGAGAGGTTTTAGGTAAAATCCAGACACTGTCGTATGAAGTAGTTCTCCCACTCTCGATTCCACCCTGCCTGTGTTGTGTTATTTCAGCAGCTGTTAATGATGGAGGTGCCAATCGTCACTATCACCAAGTGTGAAATTCATGTAGTAATTTAAATGAAAAAGGGGTTCCTCCTACAGACATTTAACTACATGCGAGAAAAAATCTAAAAATGCAAAAATAAGGCACTTAACATTCCAAGTAATCAAATATGTTAATTTTAATTAATAAAAATACAAAATGCAAAAATTATTTCAATTCAATGATTCATATATATACATATATATTTTTATTTTCCTGTCATGAAACTGTGTCCGCGATAATGGAATCCTACGTGATGTCATCTTATAGTACTGCACAATTCCGAGGCAACACGACTCACGTTTGAGCATCGCCAATTTGAGTTGCCTGAAAGTATAATATCCTGAGGTGACCTAATAACACAATGAGAATACTGTGAACTGATACAATCTCTTCAGTGTGCCTCTAGCCATGGTGAGCATTGTTCTAATAAAAATTCCTGCTGTGGCTTTTAACCGAGATTTTCATTAAATGATGATGATGTTAATGTCGTCCATTGCTTTAACAACTCTTATATAAAAAAAAAAATATATATAAAATATATATATCTGAAGAAAGTGGCGTTGTTCTTAAATCAAACATAAAAGAGAAAAACATAATTTATAGGGGGGGGGGGAGGGGGAAAATAAAGAAATTTATGTAAATATAATGATCACTTATGAAGTTTTGAAGATAAAATTAGTGAAAATAATATTAAGCTGAAGAAAAATAAATAAATGTGCAATTGTAATGGGATTTTAATTAGTTAAATTTTCTGACACAAAATCCCAACAAAAGTTGATATTTACTACGGAAAAAAGCGTTCTCACATATTAGGTACGTAAACTAATTATAACTTCACAAATTTTTTGAACAAATGATAGGTTTGCCACCAAACAAATGATGGCTTACAAAAAATAAATTTAACTTCATTTATTAAACAGTTACTTGATTCTTTCCCTTATATATCTGATTGATTACTACAAAAATGTTTGCTACTCATTAATATTGCTCGTTAACTATTTAATACTTTAATTAATTCTGATTGTTCCCCCAAGCATATTGAACTGAATAATATTGCACTATTCCGACAGGCATTTCATAAGAGCAACTTAGAAAATGCAGAAAAAGATACTCGGGATCAAGATAAAAGTGGCTTATTGTATTAACTCAGATATTGAAGAACAACAGCTTCTAAATGCTACAAAGTCACCCGTTGATGGGAAATTTGTTGCTGCTATTTTTGGTGCATTTTAAATTTTAAAATACTTAGACTAGTTCATTTTCAAAATCTCACTCTTCTCCACTCTCAAAGTTGTTTTACAGTTGACAATTGTTAGTTGACTATCCAATGACATCAAAACACAAAACAGCATGGTGGCTAGTATTTTCATGTGGAAATTTAATATGTAAGACTTAAATGCCACTTATCTATTTCATAAAACTGTAATAAAAATTCTAGTGGCTTATTATTACCAAAGAATTAAATTAAGTCACATTAAAAAAAAATAAAAAAAAATGGTGAAATACCTAGTTGACAGAAGTGTATGGTGAAAAGTCAATAGGTCTTCAAATAGTGTAGGGACTTTACAGGTGGTCATATGTATGTTTATGTTGTATAACATAATGATGCTTAAACTTTCAAATAATATACTTGGTTTTAAAAATAAATGTTGCTATCTATTTTTAAGAAATAAGGGAACCTTACTTTATGATCTAACCTTGCACAAGATTTACGTTGGTGATTAGGCATGGAAAGTTATTGTTGGCAGAATTAAGAGTGGTACATGGAAGGATAAAGGTAACCATGATTACAAGTTGGCACTCGATATCAGGCATAAGGATGTGGGAAAATATTGTTTCATATGTAAGGCAGTCAGAGACTGAAATGAATTACCAAGGAAAATGATGACTAATCTATCAAAAATGTTGAAAGAATTTAAAATTAAAATTCATATAGATCAAAAGTAGTCAGGTACAAGAAAGGGGAAAAATGGGTCTGTACAGAAATTACCACCAGAGTATGTTTTCAATCACTATTAAATTAAAAATCAGCTATATATATGTGTGTTTGAAATCTCTTTAGTACTTCATCACTTTTTAGTATGTCTGTCCTTTGTATTCTCAACATTCTTCAGCACAACTAAATTTCAAAATCCAAAGGGTGGAAAATTTCACGAATCCAAGTTTCTAGAAACTATGAAATAATACTGATCTTCACAACAGACTTCACCATTCTTTGTCTAAGTTGCAGATTAAAATTATTCTTTGAAAAAAAAAAAGAAAAAAAAAGAGCTCTAGTATTCCATCTTTGGCAATTGATCCTTTGTTTTTAACACATTCTAAGGATGCTTAAAATAGTGGATACATTCTGTAAACACCAAAAACAATCAGACAATTACCTGCATAACTAACATTGGTTACCATGAGCCCATTGACTTTAATACCATACAATATTTTCGAAGTCTTCCTTGAATTTGTCTCTCCGAATAGGTTTTAAATGGAAGCAGTGAAATTATACACATCTTAATTTGGTTTGGAAGATTTACCAGTCAGTTTTTACTGCATACCTGTGATCCAACTATAGGTAACGTATAATCCACAGGTTCTCTCCATCTAGATGTTTCTGGTGGAGAATCCTAGTCAGGTTTTATGCCTGGCTATAAGAAGCCTCTTCATATAAGTCAAATGTGCAAACATTTGCATTGTTTGCTACAATTTTAAGCATACTGACACTGAAATTCTCAAGCCAAAGGCTTTCTCAAAGATCCTAGATCTTGTATATACATGTGAAACACAAATAATTTCACAATACTTATTAACAAAATCACTACACCTCAACGAACATGATTTTTTAGTGTTTGATGAACATTCACAACAGCCAGTCCTGTGTTATTTTTCAATCATCATAAAGTGAATAAACGGGAATTTGAATCGGCTCTAAGACCTCAAGGGATTCGACCATTAACTCTTGAGTATACCAATGAGAACTATGTGAATGCAGTATAACCTTGGCATCTAATAGCTTAGGAAGAATAACAAAAGGTAGGAATTTTGGGATGAGGGAACAATAGGACAGATTGTAAGAAATATGTTTTCTTTTGAAGTAATTAAATAACTATTTCAGTGTATATTCATGAGGAGGGGGGAGGGATTAGGTAGTTAGAAACCTCAGACCCAAAAGACTTTTAAAGCGTAAATGGAGGTCTGAAATGAGAAAGTACGGTGATCGATTTGAGACACATCCGATGGGTGAACAGTCATCCATGTACAAGGTCTGTTAGGACAGTATCCAACATTTGGCCAGGAAAAACAAAACAAAAACTGGCATACGTGGAGCATTGGTAACCTAATCACCCTCAAAGTAGTCTCCTTGGGATTCCACACACTTGTCCCAGCTGTGCCACCATTGTTGTAAGCGTCCTAAGAAACCCTCTTTCAGAATGGAGTATAGCTCTGCTGTTGTCTCTCGTCTGACATCGCTTTCCTTTCAATTGCCTCTTGAGTTTCGGGAACAGCCAGAAGTCGCAGGGGATCATATCAGGAGAGTAAGGAGCACTGGATTCTTGTTTTTTGACAAAAAAAAGTCTGAATCAAGTGCAAGGAATGTGCTGGAGCATTGTCGTGATGGAGGCGCCAAATTACTGTTGACCATAATTCGGGTCTCTTGCGCCACATAACATCACGTAGGCGACAAAGGATTTCCCTGTAGTACTCTTTGGTGACTGGTTGACCCTGTGGTACGTACTTGCAGTATACCACAACACATGAGTCAAAGGAAGCAGTCAGAATCACTTTGACATTGCTGCACACTTGGTGGGCCTTCTTTGGTCTTGGTGACGCAGAATGCTTCCACTGTGACAACAGGATTTGGTTTTTGGGTCTTACTCAACACCCAGGACTCGTCAGTGAATATGGTGTTCATGATGCCAAGCCCACTGTTTGTGAAGTCCAGC
The DNA here is from genome assembly GCA_031002005.1 of Vandiemenella viatica. Taxonomy (NCBI): domain Eukaryota; kingdom Metazoa; phylum Arthropoda; class Insecta; order Orthoptera; family Morabidae; genus Vandiemenella; species Vandiemenella viatica. The sequence goes on along the minus strand of JARYHS010011408.1, from coordinate 170,082,391 downwards.
ACGTCCTGTGAGACTTCAAAACGAAGTTGCTTTTGCGCCACCGTCAGCAGCTCCAGCACAAATTTCGCCAACACTATCTTCATGGCCAAACCTTCATTAAAAATGGAATGTGACGAGAAAAGCTGATGATCACGTCTTCCACAATTTCTCGGATAGTCACACGACGGTCCCGAATCACCACAGCACCCACTTTGGCAATGGCCTGGTCAATTTGGCATGTTGATGGCTGACCAGAGCGTGGCTTGCTCTCCACCGATGTACCACTTCTTACTCTGTGTGATGCCCACTGAAAGTCATCTGAATCTTCTGAGTGGATTCCACCTGGCTGTCACTCAGTTTATCGCAATATTTGATGCAGTAGCACTGCTCCAGTCATTCCCTTGCAATTAAAAACTAACGAGAGCACTACAGACAACGTCACTCAAATGCTGCTTACCAGCAACTGACACTATCAACAGAGGGGGGGGGGGGGGGAACTCATGAATGCTCACTCATATAAAAGATGAACACAAAATACAGACTAAGGCTAGATGAAATACTCTACAAATTACATCCTAGCGACTTTGATAATGTGGCCAATTGTGCTTTAACATTTTATAATTCTAATTTATTTACAAGAATAATTTAGAAGGAGAGGACAATGGCATGGAAATCGGAATCAAAGGATGATAAATGAGGATTTATATAACAACACTCCTGTTATCTCACCTTAATACCATTCGTTCTAGTTGGCCTTTGCTTATGAGAAATTGAGTTAAAAAGTGTAACATTTTAAATTGTTTATATATACCTATAGAAAAACCGTATTTGCTAAGCCAGGTGAATAAGTGTGTAGTCTGATGAATGTGTCAGTATACAAAAGGTTGTGAGTTTGATCCCCGTGTGGACTTTATGCCTTATTGAATTGCCATTAGAGGTGGAAGAGATTGTAGCATAATGAGTTTCATGAAGAAATTACAAAAGGCTTAAGGTTACTCTGGGAGAAATTAGTAGTCATGGAAATGACCGAGTAACAAACAGAGAGCAAGTGAGGTAATAGGTGCGTGCGTTCGAGTTGATGATAAACTGTTATTGCGAGCAAAGGATCTCGTATCTTCAGATCCTTATTTATTTAATGCTACTTTAATAAATTGCAAAAATTCATATGAAAGTTTATTGTTATTCGAATAGAATAAATTAAGTTAATAAGTTTGAAGATTAAAGTTATGAATGAGTTTAAATGGGATATGTATCCCTGGCAACTGTGATTTAAGCAATAAAGAAACACGGAGTCTGATAGCTACACAAATAGATAATCCGATACGAAGAAAACTAACAATACAACAAGATTTGAGGCAAGGAACAAAAAGGAAATAACCTTTTGAAGGAACATTACCAGCATCTGCTTGAAGTGATATCAAGAAACCATGGAAAATCAAAATCTTGGTGGCCGAATGGAGATTTCAAGCCATGTCCTCCAGAATGTGAGGCCTAATATTTTATCGCTCACCCTCTAGGCCTGGTCTACCATTTGAGATTTTTTATTAAGTAATCTGATATCCTTAGTGCCTAAACTTTTTTTTAACTACTTCTTACAAATTATTATTGTTAATTATTTAGGTTTCTCTGTAATTTCTCTACTCACTTCCAAATTACATCTTACAGATTCTTCTATCCCTTCAGAGTTAACAGTCTTTTTTTATGGCTTTACACTTAGTGACACAGAGGTCATTAGAGGCTGCAAGGAATGGGGGCAAAGAACAGGAAAAACATTCCACAATGGCCTTTTGAATGAACCATACCTACATTTACCTGGAATGATTTGGAGAAATCATGGAAAACCTAAATCTGGATGGCCATATGTGTGTAAGCTACCTTACTTTTGAATCTTTAATAATCAACTAACAAGCGACGAGAAATAGGGTTAATGTTACTACATGATACCGCAGCATAGAAGCAAATTCACAATGCCTTAAAGTCAGAAAAGTAGATAAACAGATAACAATAATAATAAATAAACAGTTTATAGTAGATCACTTTTAAACTCACCTAAATAAGCGTAATCCTTAACCATCCAAATTTGTAAACAACCAAGTTGGGTTACGTGATCATATCACTAAATTTTCCAAACGGTTCGAGACTGTAAAACACTAGTATAATAATAATTATACTAATGAGAGTAAAATTCACTGATAATTTGTAGTTTTAAATAGGTTAAAAATAGTAAACATGATTTTTTTTAAGACAATGAGCCATGTGCACTTTCCAATAAAAGATTATAACTTGAATAGGTAATTTTCGAGTTTAGAAAGTAGTTTTTATGGTACCAAATAATATTCCAACTAACATTTTTTAAGTTTTCATGTAGTTGCCAGTCGTCTAATAAACAATATAAGTAATTTTAAAGTCACAATATAAAACGACATGTGGTCACTTCTAAATTGAAATTACGAACTTTTAAAGCCACTTCAGTAACTAAAAACACTTGCAGAACACTTAAATAAATTAAAGGAAAGCTCAGTAAATAACATTTTTGTGAAATAAGTCATAAATAAGAAAATAGTAATTTCAAGCAGAATTTTAAGACAAGATCTATGCCGGATTTTAGAAAATTAATAGCTTTTGGAATACTCGACAGATTTGGAAGATAGTTAGCTCATTGGAATCAGCAGTTGTGTAAGAACATTTTTTTTAATAGTTTAAACTAAAAATTTTAAACTTGAAAAAACTACTCTGAGAGTCAAAATAACCATACCAGTGCACTAGCAAAATAAATGTTTTACGAGGATTTGACGAAGTTTGGAACTAAAACCCACTAATCATAAAACACTTCTTAGGAGATGCTCTACACATAGTGATTTTCTGAGAGCCCTCCGGTAAAATACTTTTCCTTGAACATTTTTTGATTTCGATAGTAAGATGCCATTCTTATAAAAGAAAACGCGAGGTGGACAGGTCAGATTAGCTGAAAACTCAGTGGTGTAAGGATGTGTTGTTGGAATCGAGCGTGTTGCACCGTGGGGCATCATGGGAAGACTTAGAAACAGGAAGTGATGATGTATCTTTTCAGGGAGGCCATATTTGAAATTTGAACTTAACAACGCTTGTGGACAGTTAGTAGGAGAGTGTGAATTTTCTGTTCGGGGTTCGGCGGTCCTGTTTTGCTTCATTTCTTGCAATTTACGTGTGATGAGTAGTCTGATGCCTTAGCTAACTGCAATATATGTCATATGTTGAACTTTTTTCAAGAATACATTGCTTTCGTGATCTGAACTCTAAAATTTTTCATTTCTAAAATAGTACCTTTCTTACCTAGGGTTTATTTAGGTAAGTGGTGGCCGATTCTAGTGAGCAGTTAGCAATTTCAGAAGGTTAATCACGGTTTCTGAATATTTATCAAACTTTATCAGTATTATGAAGGTGCAACAGTTTAGGTGAAGAAGCCGATACACATCCCGGTATGCGGCTAGTCCCTAAAATGAGGATTCAAACCTGTGAGTGTTTATAGCCATATTATATTTTGCTGCTATAACAAAACCTTTCCTCCTGGATTGGCAACAATGTCATCAGTGAAATAGACAATTTTGAAATAGTGGCAGGAAAATGAAATAGATATTAATTATTTCCTCAAGGTCAGGGAATTACATGTGAAGATTATTACAAATATTTCTCTCTTTCTCCTGTCATTTTGCAAAGTCTTTCAAGCAAGAATGAGGGATATGATATTTTAAACATATTTGCAACATAAAGTGAAACTGTGATAAGAGTGACTGTCCAGTATTTAATCATTTGATATTTTTTGTTTTGTTTTGGAAAACAGGTTTACTGTTAAAAAGGTATTATGTCTGATTTACTGTACCTTCTGTCTTAAGCTTGTTGGGTAGTGTGTAGTCAGATCTAGCTGATCTCACCTCATGTACAATCTTTTGTACAAATTCCACTTCTGATTCAATTGTCACATCTCTCCATGGACACTATATAAAAGGATAGTTTATTCAATTAGTAATTTGATATCCCACAATGCATTTGCAACACACACAACAAACGTTTACATTAAGCACTAGCTCAGTTTCACATCAATTTATACTTGTATAAATAAAAATTCCACATTCAAAAGTTTAAATGTAATATAATTTTATTACATTTTAAAGAAAACTCAGATTATGGTAATACAACAAACACAAAATTTGTGAGTGGAAAACCGCATGCTGAAGAGTTGGGGAAAAAAACTGCTTCTATAGTGTTCAAAGGTGAAGATTTTTGTCTAAGACATATATTCACAAAACAAATCCTCAAACTTCTCAACATAGCTTAGTGGCTTTGGTTTATGCAACAGAGAAGACAAGTCACACCTACCACTGGAATTACTTTTAAAGAGTTTTACATCAATGAATTGAAACAGTTAAACCCATTTAGTTGGTTTTATAGGTGAAAAAAAAACAAGATATTAATCATCTTACTTCTGGAGAGAAGCTGTGATTTCAGGAAGTCTGGATTTTTTTTTAGGAACTATGTTGAATGCAGAAAAGTTGTAGTGCTGAAAAAATGGGATTGATTTAAAAATGTTACCACAAAAAATTTAGCCATGCAATTGAAAAGGCTTCTTTGTGGTAATGAATTTGGCACCCATAATTGCAATTTTTTTGGTAACTGGTCATTGAAAATATTCCTATAATTTTTAAATGCTCAATCCTTTGATTCTTCTAGTTGATTACGGAATAACTATGTGTGTTTCGTCAGATTTGTTTGAAGAATGCATCAAAAATAATTTTGCATCTTGTACGAATAGTCATTTGTGTGCCATCAACATGTCTGATAAAACTGTGTTGGAGCTAAACAATGCTACTTCATATTCTTCTGCAGCAATGCTCCAACACTTATTAACACCAAGTGTCATGACCCTAGAACAGCCCATTAATTGGGTGTCATTGAATAATAATATTGATAATAATAAAAAAAAAGACATAAAAATAAAGTTTTGAGTTCCTTGGTTCAAAACTCCATTTTGGACCTAAGAAAAAAGATGTGTAAAAAGTGATCTGAAATTAATTAAAATTAAGGACATCAATCATAGGATTGTTCAAAACTGGGAAGTTATCTCAGTTTCAACCATTGGTGAAGGAAATGATTACCAAATCAATTTCAACAGAGTTAAACACATAAAAGAGCAAATTTGAAGAATACGAAGTTCTTGAACGAAGAAATCAAAATTATGAATTGGAAAATTAGATTACGAATGATCATGCTATATTTGGCACTGTTAATAAAATGCCAAGGAATAACAAAAGTAGTAATGATAAGGATAATGAGGCTATTATTCCGAAGAAAACATACATAATGTTATAATACATATTGCTTTTTATCTGGTATTGAAAAAAAAAACAAGAGTTACATGTTGGGTTTATACAGCATAAAAATAACATCAATTCATTCAGCAGCAGAAAATTATATATTTTTCAAAAATAATTATATATATATATATATTTCACTTGAGGTATACCACAATCACCCTCAACTTCAAATAATCATGATGGAACGACAAGGAAATAATTTACTACCCCAGGCCCAAGTCAATGTGCTGGATTCTCCTGGTCATCGGATTCTGGAGGACCAGGAACATAATGAAGAGAAGGATCAAAGCTTCTAAAAACCTCTACGGAAGCATTACATCGGCATGCTCAATGCAAATACCCTTGTAAGAGTGGGTAAACTTAAACAACTCACAAACACACTACAATAATTTCACATCAAGCTCTTCGCAATACAGGAGACACGATTCACAGACAAGAGTCATTTTAACACAGAAAATTATAGGATTTATAAAGGAAAACCTGCAGTAAGAAGAGGAACACCAACAATGTTTTGCACAGCATTTGCTGTCAACAAATCAGTCATAGATGACAAGATGACAGACTTCAACTCAGTATCAGAATGCATCACCATGCTTCCTTTCAAATCAGGGAACAAAAGATACACCATAATCAATGCTCACGCACCCACAAATGATCAAAACAGAAAGAAGCCACAAGATGTTGAAAATTTTTGGGAAGATATGGAGGAAGCTACTAACAAAATACATTAAACACACACAAAAATTCTACTAGGTAACTTCAACGCACAGTTAGGCAAAAAAAAAGACAAATTACAGGCCCATACACAGCACATAATCATACAAACAAAAATGGAGAACACCTTATATAGTACTGTCAGAACTTTGACCTAAAAATAATGTCAACGCAATTTCAAAAACCCAGATGGAAACTTACGATTTGGATCTCACCCCACTACCTATGGGGAGAATTTCAGATAGACCACGTAGCCCTATCAAACAAAAGCAGAAGAGAAATTTTAAATGTGAGAACGCATAAAGGATTCTTTGAATCAGATCATCACTAGTTACAAGTAAAAATTACGCCAATCTCAAGAAATAGTACAACAACAAAGAAGACTGTGACCACAGACTGGACCCAGAATATCTGAAGAAAAATAGAGAAAAAGTCATGAAAGAAATTACTCAAAATGCAACAGAAAATTGGAAAGACCTCACAAATGCAGGCCAAAAGGCAATGCGTTGGGGACAACCTCCTAGAAAATGCAGACATAGGTGGTGGAACATGAAGTGTGACAAGGCTATTGAACGAAGGATTCCGGCATGGACTAAATTCAATAGTAACAGAACAACAGAAACATGGTAGCAATTTCACATAGTCCAGAAACCAAGCTCAAAAGAAATTAGAAAAGAAAAGCATTCATACGACAGGAAAAGGATACAAGAGATTGAGGAAGACTTCAAAAGAAATAATACAAGAAATTTTTATAGAACTTTCAACGAAAATATTACAGGTTATGAACTTTCAAACTTTTGTTTCAAAAGGCCAGATAGGTCCCTTGAAATGAATACCAAAGCAAACTGCCAGACTCTACAACACCCACACTCGAAGAGATAAAGGAGATAATAAAAAAAAACCTGAAAAACAATAGAGCACCAGGAGAAGATGGTATCATTTCCAAGTTCTGGAAGCTTGGGGACGAAAATCTCACAAAGAAACTTCATAACATCATCACAGATATTTGGGTCACAGAGGAAAATCCTGCAAGAATGGAAATATGCACTAATACATCCCTTACATAAAAAGGGGTGACAAGACAGATCCCAACAATTACAGAGGTAACTCATTTATAAAATCCTCTCCAAAACCCTACTGAACAGGCTAGAACCTCAGGTAGATCCACAAATAGGTGAATACCAGGCAGGCTTTAGAAAAGTAAGATCATGTATCGAACAAATTTGGAATCTGAAAACACTCCTGAAGATAAGACAAGCAAACAATACCACAGTAACATTTGTGGATTTCAGGAAGGCATATGATTCCATAGACAGACAGACGCTCATTGACATAATGAAAGAATATAGCATAGAAAAGAAGGGTTCTGATACAACAGACACTCACTGATACCACGTCTAAAGTGAAATGTATGGGAGAAACATCAGAACCATTCAGCATTTGCATGGGTGTCAGACAAGGAGATGGATTATCACCGATTTTATTCAACATGGTATTGGACAAAGTTATAAAATAATGGGAAAAACAGGTCAAAGGAATACACCTAGGAACAACACGAAATACCAATCATAAGATGCCTGGCATTTGCGGATGACCTGGCAATACTCAGCAACAATAGGCAGGAAGCACAAGATGCACTGGAACAGCTACATCAAATTGCCACCAAAACGGCTACAAATTTCATGTGAAAAAACACAGTACATGGTGAAACAAAACAACATACAAACAATACACACAAAATTTGGAAACATAAAAAGAGTCAAGAAATTTAAATATCTAGGGGAATGCATAGAAGAAAGAGGATCTAACAAGCTATCAAATTCGGAAAGAGCAGAAAAACTTCAGATGGTTTACAGACTTACATGGTCATATTATTACAAAAGATACATATCATGACAGGCCAAACTCAGACATTACAATACAGTGGTACTGCCAGAAGCATTATATGCATCAGAAACAACCACATTTGGGGCTTCAGGCATCATGGAAGTGGAAAAAGTTGAACGCAAAATCCTTAGAAATTTTTTTGGAGCAATATATAAAGATGGCATATGGATGAAAAGACCAACAAAAGAACTATATGAACATACAGATAGAGTGACAGACATGATCAGAAGATGTAGATTACAATTCTATGGACATTTACAGTGAATGAACAGCACTAGACTCACAAAGAGGATCTTTGATGTGGTAAATGGTTCGCTCAGGAAAACCAAGTGGTTTCAGGAAATAGAAGAGGACTTGAATCACGCAGGAATCAGCAAGGAAATGACACAGGAAAGGGGATAATTCAAGAACAAAATTATGAACACAAAATTTAAAATACAGAAGAAAACAGGAATAAAATGGACTGAACAAAGGAAACAGGATCACAGTGAGCATATGAAGAGGTTTGAGAAGAGAAGATGAAGAAGACAAATACAAACAAAAACTGAATAATCATGAATAATTTGAGTTTAAACATTGTCCTCAAGGGCAATAATAATAATAATAATAATAATAATATATTTACAAACAATAAAAATGTTTTTAAGGGTGTTACCATTTTTTTTAATTTTCCTTTTCGTCGGCCTACTGTAGTCTATTTCACTGTTTCAATTTACAATGTTCATGACTTCTATTACAGGATATAAACAAAGGGTAGATAATCGGAACAAACAAATTATCATTACGCACTAAAAATAAGATAGGATAGGGGAAAATAATTTGTCATTTACTACAGATGAAGGCAGGAGAGCAAGGTGAATATGTAAACACAAAAACAAACACAAACTATACAATATTTCAGCAAGAAAACTTGGTCATGTGAGAGGTAAGACATGGTGAAAGATGTGATCGCATCCCAACCCATCACATGAATGCAACAAAGGTGGAACACATGGGATGGTGCTGGAAGGGCTGGAGGTGGGGGGAGAAAGTGGAACAGTGGTAGAAAAAACTGCAAGAAAACACAAAAAACAAATGTTGGAAATAAAAGAATGCAGAACACCGAGATAGAAACAAAAGGGACAAAGCAAAAGGAAGCCATTAGGCAACATGTGAATAAATTAATTCACATTTATGTGAAATTGTGTGATGGATGTAAGACATTAATTTTTGCTTTTGATTAAATGTAATATACACTAAGAAATAACTACATAAGTTCTATTCAATGAGGCATTTGCTTGGAAGAAAATAAACAACATTGTATGATGTTGTACAATGGAGAAAAATATTACCTCTTTTTCTTCTGGGTACCTGCTGATGCAGATACTACTAGGATTATCTCCATGTATGCATGCAAGCCTCTGGTAGAGTTCTTCAGTAATGAATGGCATAAATGGTGACAGGAGACGCAGTCCTATACTTAAGCTAGTATATAAGGTCTTCTTAGCTGCTTCTACAGTAGATTTGTCACCATACTGGAATACTGGCTTCAAGTACTCCAAATATACATCACAAAGATCATATAACCACAAATTGTAGCATGCTGTAGTAGCTTGAGGAAAATCATACTTTTCAAAACCATCATTGCAACTCTTGACAGCTGCAGCTAAACGACTAAGCATCCATAGATCCATTGGTGTTTTACAGCCATATTCCTGAAATTAATCATATTTCTGCTTGAAAACGTAAAACATTAAATCAAAGTATTGGAAAACAGTTGAAGGATAGCATTTCTTAGTGTTTCATACAACTCTAAGTAGTGAAGCAAAAATTCTTGCTGACTATGCTCAATTTGCTTCAAAGTTTGCTAGTAAAATATTACATGAGAATTTAAAGAACCTCTTCTTTATCAATAAATACCACTACAGGGAGCATCTGCATCTGCATCATTTCTCTGTTGACCATAAATAATATTCACATAAAGTTAACAATAGTAATTGTCACATAAAAACAAATTTACGATTTAGGTCTCATTAGCTAAGACATATTCATTATAATACTATCAAACAAAAATTCATGATGAGTATAATGACGAAATTGTTGATGAAATTTTTTTCAGATTCTATTTTTTAGTTTGGTCAGTATCATAGCAGGTTATTAATGTTACTGAAATCCTAAAAAAAATGTATATGTATATATATCTATTACAGGATACAGTTATTCATCTGGATCAGTTCCATCCAATTGAGATCAATCCATTGCAGCAACTTCAGTTCAATAGACCACAACCAGTCTTGTCCTCTCAGAAGTAATTAGCCAAGCCAACAAACACCAAATGTCTCTTTCAGATTTTCTTGAAAAGACATATTACTTAGTAGGTCATACAGCTGTCCCTCAATCTTTAGCTGAGCATGGGAGCTACATCAGAGCACTTCATTTCATCAATGTGACTTTATCAGCATTCTTCAGTAACAATGAAATAATAGAAGATATCCTTATCAAAAGAGGTGTTAAGAAAGGTGAAAAGAAATTATAATAGGTGGGTACAGAATAAATGTTCTGGGATTAGTACTTTAAATAATAAGAGTTGCCTGTAATTTAACAACCGCTGTTTATTGACATTAACAAAGGCCACAGCTACCAACCTAATTCCCTAGAAAAAAAATATACAGAGGTATCAGCAAACACAGAAAAAATCTTTTAATTGGTTTCCATAACTTCTTGTCACTTATGCTTAATTTTTAAGTGGCTTAGCTCACGATACCTCATTTCTGTCACCTTCAAGATTTTTCCTACTGGTCCAAATCTTCCTGTAACCTTAATGGACCAATACTTAATAATCTTCTTCTCCCATTTGTAACTAAAGTCAATAATAGTCAATAGCCTCCTTTAACCTTAATTAATTACTTCTCTATTATACTTACTAGTAGTCTTCTTCTGACTGACACTATCTAATCTTCTTTAAAAGCCTCTTCATTTCTCTAACTAACCCATCTTAAGTAACACTTTTTTAGTGATTACTTATCACTTAAACTGATGCTGAATAACTTCCTTTTCTACTATTTTTAAGAAAATGCTGGTCTTCAGCATAAATATTGAATCACACTTTCCCTCTCAACAGTTTGCTGAATTTGTCTTTCACAAAGCAATGTGAAAATATACAAAACTACTTTGAGGTCTATAAGACAGTAAAATAGAAGTAATACAATTATTAGGTATTTATTTTGTATAATGTAACTACAAAAAAAACTTTTGTTCAGTTTTTAATTTAAATGAAAATATATAAGATCAACTTAATCAGTGTAGACAATGAACAGATTACTCTAAATATAATCCGACGTACCACATTTCTCATCTGAAGGCAACAAATAATAAATCTCTCCCTCATATCCACAATGAATGTTATTGTCCAAATATGCCAGCAAGGCTCAAGCAGGGATGACATTCTTAACTTGTAAGAAAATCACAATTTGACTCATGTCTTTAATGGTGGAACAGATATGAAAATTATACAATTCACTTGTCATTCAGCACTGCTAAACACAAACAAACGATAAAAATGAAGTCACAATCATATAATCTGTAACAAATTTAACTCCACAGCGAAAAAGTGGAATTATCTCTTTCTTCCTTATTAGGTTATATGCTTTTAAAATGATATAAATTAGAAGCATCATTTGCTTTGATCTACAGTTCAAAATTCTGGAAGCAAAACTATCCACTACAATTTCTACTAACTCCTATTCCTCAAGGTTAGATATTGATTTTCTGGAAACACACATGAACAGACCCATTCTAGGATCAAAAGTTCACTTTCCGGAGATTTGTGCTATTCGTTGTCACAGGATTCTGTAACACTACCAGCTGTGTTTTTGGAATTTCAAAATTCACAAATTACTGTTAAATTTCCTTAGCTTTATCATCCATTCATCGCAAAACTTCAACCTCATATTTATTTTTTCACAGCAGTTATCATTCCATTATCTTTTACTACTTCTGGCAGTATTCAGCAAATTTCCAATCCACAAATTTCTGTTAATAAATGTTAACAATTGGATCAGATGCCTCCTCCAACAGTTACCACCCACCATTTGTCACCACAAAAGATATTGGCAATTCTTTTCCCTTAAAGGGGGTTTTCTCAATAAATATTCTGACTGGCCATCATTTCGTATTCCAGTAAACAAATGCTGCATATGATTTCTTAGTCCAATTCCCACCTTTATATCTCCAGTTTCCAAGATATTTCATATATGTAAACAGGTTTCAAGGTACAAACAACCATCCAATTATGAGGGTAAGTCAATAATATGTTACAAAATGATATAGAGGCAATAATACTCATAGTAACTTCCTGAATTTTATTTCGCTTTTGTACATATTCAACTTGTACATTCAGGCACTTATCCCTTTAGAAGTTCTTAAAAGTCAGCAGCAAAAAAGTCTTTTGGCTGCTGTCATTTCTAGTGAGTAACTGTGTCACGAATTAATGCTTGGTTGGGGTACAAACATGACATGTTGTAATATCAGTAATCGCACTTAAAGCAGCTCAGAAAGGGGGAGGAGGGGGAGTCTATCATATACAGTAGTACAGGAATGGATTTTTATATAAAAAAAATTCCTAACAGCAAAGTACTTTTTAAATTGAATTGAAACCATTTGCGAATAAGATATAAGATTGAAATAAGTGAATTTTCAGACGTAATAGATTTGACTGCATTCATTTCCACTAGAAAGCTTAAAATGACTATCATTTTAAGGTATAATATATAAGCTCTCAAAAATCTAATTAAAAAGATATTTTGATTTTTAGTGATGTTACCCCATGTGCTCATATGGGGCAAAGTACAAAATTGGAAATTATTAATTAATGCGAAGAGCTACAGAGATTTTGATATCACAGGGTGTTGTCAGCATTGAGAGGTGCATCCTGAATATAAATATGAACAATTAAAAAAATTCTAAAGGTGTTATTTATAATGTAAAGAAAATAGAGATCAGTAATAAAATATGTAGAATAATCAAAAGGGGTTCAGAAAATCAAGAAAAACATAAGGATTAAGAATATGTTAACAGTTTCATAAAAAAGTTCAAAATTTTGGGGAGAAAACTAAATTTTTCTAATTTTAACTGTCATGGGATTGTCAGTTTACCACACTAAAATGGTTACACCATGGAGCAAAATTAAAATTTAGTAGAACAACAATTAAGAAATAAATGAAGTCTCAGAGTTTAAAACAAGTTGTCTTAAACGTATGCGAGTTACAGCTTAAAATAAAACATAGGCAGATATTAAATTTTGAAGTTACAGTCTGACGTTATGCTCCTCAATTTGTCTATAAAAAGGGGTGTAAGGGGTCAAACTGCTATACCGGGGTGAAGTATAGGTTTAGACACCTTAACTGAACGTTGACCTGTAGAAAGTCACTCTGAGTTTGAGTTAATAAATTTAAATGACCATGTGCAGGTCTGGATACTTCAACTGTAAAGTTTGTGGGCCTCCACAAAGCTTATTTGAACCAAAAGCTTAGGAAAGGTTACTGTCCACTACTAAAGCATATCGAAATCCACTTTGATGAAAAATTAGAAGTTTATTAAACAGTAACATTTTGAAAAATAACAGTTACAGTTGAGTAGGAAATCGAACTAAATGTTTCCAAAAATTACAGATTATGAAGAGGAAGAATTCACCGACCTAACCCTATTGAAATATTTATAAATTCAAAGTCATTTTTAACGTAAGTAACTGGTTAGAAAATTCAACATGGTGGAACCATGTTGAACGTCAACCATGCTGTCACCTCAAGGTTCAATGGTTTCCGGCTATTACTTGGTATACCACGACGCGACGAAACATACTAAAACAGGTTCACTACGCACAACGTTCCTGGATACAGACAAAATCGAAAGACAAAACAATAAAGACAGCCAGGCGGTCTGAGCAGCTACCTATATACCCCCAGCCACATGATAGAAATATAGTTTAAAAAGATGCGATTATAGAATGTGTTCAAAATTTAACCATGTGTAGCCTGGCTTTTAAGGTTTATAAAAAGTGTTTAGCAAAAATTCTCAAATGATCAGCTTTCTTGTAGATTAATTTAGTTTACTGGCGCAATGGTAATAAGTTTCTGAAAAACAATTGGTACATCCCCGAATTGTAAGCTAATTTGAGCAAATTTTAGGCGATCCTGCTGAATCACAAATTATAGTGTTAAAATTACTGTCATTGTGTTCTACGTTTGCTCCTGATTTCAATGGTGTAAATTTTATTATGATCGGTGGTGTAATAGCAAAGTTATTAATCTGACAAAAATCTGGTTTAAAACTGTTTAGCAGACACTTGGTTTCTAGTTCATAATTATTAAAGTGCTACTTATATCGAAAAAGTGTTATTAGCTAAATTTTTCTCTTATTTAGTTACGTGTTTTAAAAGTTGTTTTGTTCAGGGAAATGGTCTAGTTTAATTGCAAATAAATTTTGAATACTACCACGATTCTGTTTACGATGAAATAACTTTAAAATTGATTTAATATATTTTTTCTACTGCATGGAATGTTTTGAAACTTTAATATGTTATGCTAGATTCTTCATGCTTCCTGGAAATTTACTTTTTAGTTCATGAAATTATCGAAAACATGTGATTAAAAATGTTGAAAGTGCAAGTGTGTCTATCAAAGTGTTTAAAATTTTATTTATTCTAGTTACACGGCCTAAAAACTACTGACTTTTAGTGAATTCAACTCTCTTTCTGATTATTGTTATTACAAAATTACTTTACTACATCGAAAAGTGTTAAGAATTAGTGAATTTATCACGTAACAAAAATCGATTGTTTACAAATTGGATAATAATGGATTACCCTATTCCAGGTTAGTTTAAAGGTTCTTTATTATTATAAAATGTTTATCTAGAGCTTATATTTTGTGTTGAGTGGCTTTATTGTTTCTAAATTGGCTATTTATTGAGTTGGGTTGCAGAATCGGCTTCTGCATGAAACGGGTTATGTCCTGTAGTTGCAAACTGAAAAATTATAAGTTTACCGTAAGGCTTACTCCCTCCCTTATGCTCTGTAGCTAAGAAAATTAGAATTTACCCAAATTCTAAGGTGCTTAGTGGTGAATAATCCATTAAAATTAAAATTCATTAATGGAAAAAAGTGGTGGATGGGGGAATTTTCACTCATGGGATTTAAGATGATAATAATAATAAAAGGGGGAAAAAGATGACTAGAGAAATTGCCACCATAGCTTGTGCTCCATTACACCTCATTTCAATATTTTCATAGGTTGAGTGAAGATAAGTTGAAAGGTAATTTGACAGCAATATATGGCAAACTGAGAAACTTAAAATTTCTTAATTAAATCTGGTAATAATGTTAACTGCCTCAACAACATGATGGTCCTGTGACCCAGATCCTTGCCACGAGTCCCTTGGAAAGGAAGGGAATTGATTTGGAAAATAGACAAATGATAGGGATTTGTTTAACAACACTCGACAAAGAGTTTTGGAAGGTGATTGTACACCATAGGAGGGAGAGTATTTTCAAGTCACATGTGCCACTTCAGAAAATTGGTGACTTTTTGTTCTATCGCATTACTTGGCACTGACCTCAGACTAAAATAAGCTGGTTAGATCTTAATAATATCAGAGAGGAAATGTAAGTACAGAGAGTGTTGTACAAAGAAAACAATTAATGAAGTGCAGAAATTGGACCTAGGAAAAAAAACACTATTCAGAATGAGTGATCACCTACAATAACGATTGAAATTTCAACAATTCTTGTAAAAACAGTATGGTCTTGTAGATGTTTACTGCTGAAAAGTTATGAGCTCTGGTTCTAATCCAAGTCTACAATAACCAGTGAGCATTCACCTAACTTTCTGAAAAATACATGTTTTTTTCTTTATGTTATGAATGTTGATTTAAAAAGTTAATGGTGGTGACCATTATGTATGCCCTAACTTCTACTAAAATGAAAGGTAATGTTATATATAGCAATTTACTCTAAAAATTTGACATACTTAAAATGGGTTCGAGAGCTTGTGACCATGATGAGACTTGATTCCTGAACTTTGTGTATTGTTACACAACGATAAAAGATACAGAACTAGAATACAGCCTTACATTTGTGTAGGCAGAAATTTTACTATATCTTTTACCACAACATGGAATATTTAATGGCCTAGTCACTCATATTTCTTCTTTTTAAATCGATTCATGACACCAAGTGAAACTATTATTTTTTCAGAGAGTGAATACTCACCACATGAGACCCACCAAATGAATCACATGAGATATGGTGCATTTGGTGGATCTGATCCCCTTGGCATGGTTAAGGTTTATACTAATATACTGTAAAATGAATTTGCATTTTTGTGGTTTTTCTGCCTTCATTTAACTTGAGTGTCTCAGATGACAGAATACAACCATATGCAAACTACCTGCAAGATGGGTACCACATTTGCTTACACTGAAACTCAGTTTGAATGGGAACAATCAAAATAGTGACTAAAAAATAGGGTATCTGCAACAAAGAAGTAAAAGGAAGATTATGGCTGTCTTCTGGGATGCTCATGGTATAATCTCCAGAGACTGTTCCATTTACATTACAAAGTTCTTCAGCATCTCTATGCTAGTCATATATGGACATCTAAGGGTTTTTATCACTTGCTAAACGTCTAATATAGACTGATAGGAAAGGAAATTATACCACATATTAAAGTTACTGCTGAAACTGTCTACTCTTCAGTCCGATAAATCCTGGTATATGGTTACATCAAAAAAGATCTAATATAGTTGGACCAAATATATACATTTCAAACATAAAAATGTTTGTACTAAGTGTAATATGTTTTTCTCTTTTTACGTGGACCTAAGAAACTTCTATCCTACTTATTTTGTACCACATAATGCATACCTCATGAAAAGTAATTGCAGATTCCGAAGCATTCGCTACTGGAAAAATTAGTTCATCATTTTGAAAATCGAAAGTTGCAATGTGCTGATGCCATCTGCTTAAATGAGGAAACTTTTTAATTCCATCAGTATCACCCAAAGCAACGTAGATTACTCCATCAGTTTTGGAGATCACATATCCTTCAATGTAGCTATACTCCTCAAGATGTGAATCAAGAATTTTTAATTCATCATCAGTTAAGACTGTTTTTTCCCCATTCTTACATTGATGAATTATTGGTAATAATTCCTTCAGATTAGCATCTTCAGATTTCAAAAAAGCTGAACTTACATCTTGGTTTCCACACTGCACATCAACCTGTTCTTCTAAATAATTAAGAGCAAATTTTGTTGCATTCCAAAGTTTATTGCAAAAAAATCTGTAGCCCTGCACTCTCAATATGTCCAAATTAATGTCCCTTCCTGTAAAAAATAAATAAAAAATACAAGTATCATGTTAAACAACTGTTTTATGGGACAGGACAAAGATGGTGTTAAATAGAAGCTTACCTTGACTGACATATGCGCACAATGCGAATCTCAGAGCATCAGTGCCACATTCTGGAATACCATTTGGATAATCCTGCTTTTGGCCTTCCTTTGCCTTTTCTATTTCCTTTGGGTCCAGATTGCTGTTATACAACTGTTTGTGAAGTTCCTGTAAACAGACAATGAAATTAAGTATTTTTGCTAACAACAAAAATCATTACTTTCCATAACAGAGCTTCTCTTTTGGAGAAAACATTTTTTCAAATTAAATTTTTATTTGCCTTTGGCTAGTAATTAAATATTTCACAAACAGATGGTGAAAAATCCAATCCCAAATCAAAATTATGACAGGTCTAGCAAACTGGTAGTAGATGGAGCTTGGTTTCAAGTAGGCACATCCTTGGATAGAGGATGGTCAGATGACTCAAGAAAGCGGAAATGTTCCAATTATAATGACAATGATGATGGCCTTTTTCTGTACTGGAATTTTGAGGCTGAGATTATAAAAAATCATAAACTACATAAAATTATAATTAAAACTAAAGTTTATTAGGAATAAAAAGTGATGAGGACGGGCAGGGATGAGATAGCACAGAAAATGAAAGTATGCTCTTACATTTTACGCAGTCGGACTGTCAACAAAATTCAAATATGACATTATAGAGATGGATTCTGTGCCCGGTAAGTCAATGAACACACACAAATGTTATACAAAAAAGTAAGAGGTATCCACATTTTTATGGAACACTGAATTAATTGTAATGGAGCATATGCTCCAGCCATCTATTATTAGCCATTTATTTGAATTATTATTTTTATTATTATATTATATACTTTGAGTATAAATTTCCCTACCCACCTACACTTGCCAATTAAAAATTATAATTTTAAATTCCATCAATGCTTTGGTAGATTATACACCCCTTTCCTTAAACATAAAATCGAGTACCACCTTGTGCTCATCGTCAACTTCTCCCTTCCATACATTACTCCTAATTCTTCAACAAATATCTTTCCAAACCTCATCAACAACATTTGCCTTGTATACTCCCTGCACTCTCTTCACCCTCCTCCTGTTTACCAATGACTCCCCATACTGCTCCTTTATCATATCTGTTACTGAATGGGACATACAGTAATTTTCACAAACAAATCTAGCTGCTCTCCTTTGAACACTCTCCAGATCTTGTATTTGATACCCAAATTGTGGGTTCCAAACTACACCACCATAATCAAGAAAAGGTCTCACCAAAGTTTTTTAAACAATTCACTTAATTTTCTGGTACATCCCCTCACCATTCTCTCCAACAAGCGAAGGATTTTGAAACCCTTTCCTGTTACCTATTCAATGTGTGCTACCAAGTTAAGTTTGTTATCTGTTGTTGTTGTTGCTTTAGGGCGCGTCGACATCGGGGTCATTAGTGCCATAACAGTTAAAGTTTGTTAACAAATTTTATGCCAAGAAAGTTACACTTCAAGCCTTCAACAAGCAATTCTGTCCTCACCCTGTAATCATAAACACCCTTTAGTTTTTTAACTGTGTATCTGATAACTTGATTCTTCTGGGCATTTATCTGCATTTTGGCAAATTCTAGTTTCCCTAGTAGTAAATTGTTCTATAGATCGATTGTAAAGTTGCTTATGTTGAACTTAGAAATTTCAAGAAGAGTAATTGCCAACTTGAAGGAATTTTCTTGTAATCTTTCCCACAGGGACAATTCGCCATAAAAATCATTTTAAAATGAATTTATCATATTATGAAATGTTTATTTTAGGAGATATTCCACTTTGTTCAAGCTTTGAAACACGCGATCATAAAAGTAAAAATCTAAAGTTTGAAATATCTTTAAATCGCGTAAAGCTACAACTTATCTTTTATCACCAGCTATAGTCAGCATTGTTCCTGATATTTTGGTAGTAAAATTAAATAATTTGGCAAAGTTTAATTAGCAGTTTTAATTAAGAGAAAAAATGAACTTTTTAATTAAAAGGAATATTAATTTGAAATTTATATCTGTAGATAGCCCCAATTAAGACGATTACGAACATATTGTGGTTTTGGTAAAAAGTTTAAGCATTTGTCTGGTAATTAAGTTTTTGAAAAATAGATTGTCGCGGCTTGTTGTTGAAGCGTGTAAAAATTCCCCTAAGTTGGTCATGTGATGACGTTAGTTTTAAGACAATAGAAACCCCTTGGAATAATAAATTAAATTAAAACAGATAGAACTTGATAATAGAAAGTTAAACTATTTTGTACTTTCGGAGATATTAATTAAAGAAAGATTTGCCAAGGTCATAAGCTCTGTGGAGCCTATAAAAGATCGTGCAGTAAGCTCACGACATCTCACTCGTACGCCGGAAAGATATCGCGCAACTCCGCGCATGATTTTCTCAGTGATGTCTAAAGTAGTAACTTCATAATATGTAGTCTTTTCGTTCTTTCGGTTTCGTCTTGTCTTTTTCCGTGGAGTGCTAATTGAAGTTAACCTGCGCAAGTCTTGTATCAGAGCGGATGGGAAGACGGTTGAAAGTTGGCGCTACCAAGTCGGCCATGTTGGTACTTACGTGTGATAGCTTGCGAGGATAATGTCTGCTAGAACTTTGAAATTCGGAAAAGGGGTTTTGATTGGTAATTTCTCTCCACAATCTGCAATATTTTGGAAACGAGTGTTCGGTTTGCCTACTCAACTGTTTAATGCAAATTTTAGTAAATGTGATTTTGAAAATAAAACTTTAAATTTTCTGAAAGTGAACTGTTATAATTTAGTAGATGAACCTTTTCTAGATTTGTGGTTTACAAACAGATCTAGTGGCGACCTTCAAGCATTCAAGTTAAGTTTCTAGTAGGCTACATGGTCAAATTCAAATTATTTTGTGAAAATTCCACAGAACTTCAACGTAAACTGTTAGTTAAGGCACTAAGGCGATGCTACAACCCCGGTGTCAGCCTTTGTCCTTACACATTCCATGTTGATCTACCGTATTAGATATTCTATACAGGCCACCCCACAGTCTTTTTCCTTTTTGATCTACTAACAACTAAACTTCTGATTGTAAATTATCAACACAGTCATCCATTAGAAAAATTAATAGCAATGGTCCCAATAAACTACCCTCTGACACACCCATATTCACTTCCACCACTTTCAATACTGTATTTTCTTCAATTTCCACATTTTAATAATTCTTCTACCTAGCAAGTCACATTTTTCTCCATTCTAATAGTTTTCACCATATTTAACCCCTTGCCCTGCAATTTAAGAGTGGTTCCAAATCATAAATAGAACTACTGAGCCTTCCAGGGCTTGGCAAATACGTCTTCAGTTGTACCAATTGCACACGACCATGTGGGGTGTCATACCTATCAGAAAAATATAATTCGGGAAAAGTTAATTTAATAAATTACAAAAATACAAGTGAAAAATTAAAAACATAGAAATGATTAAAACTAAATGATATATTAAATTAAACAAAAAACAGTAAAGGTTAATATCTGAAGTAAATATATACAAAAGGTTTATCATCATGAAATAAAGAATAAATCAATATTGTATAAATCCAATTTCTGAATAAATTCTCACAATTTAGTATTTCTGCGAAAAATTAACAAAAAATTAATAATCTTCAATCACGTGATATTTTTCAAGGTGTTTATACTTGACCCGACTGACGTTCCACGGGGCCAGGCCCATGATAATCAGTTTTGGTCCGATTGATGCATCAAAGGCCTGTATAACAGTCCTCAGACCCAGGCCTTTAATGAAATTACATCTAGCAAGCTGTGAGTGGATTAATTATGATTTTGTATATTATGATTTTTGTAATTGAAAATTGTTTTCTGAAAATAAACTAAGTAAATGCTATGCAATACGATCAAGGACAGTATTATGTGTGAAATATTGATTAAAAGTTTGTAACCGTAAGTATTGACATGAGTTACAATATTTGGAGGACAATATGCGATGGTTTGAACTGATTTTTGCAGAATATTAATTTATATGCAAATATCTTTAATTTTCATCTACGTGTTTTTCATGATGACTGTGAATGATTTTGAATTAATTCTGATTGTTTTAATGCGATTTTGATTGTTAACTGCGTTGTTGCTGTTCGAGAAAGGGCCAAGACCCAAATATTCAATGTTATTCATGTTCTTGTCTTTTTTATGTGTTCACACCATGCATCCATCATCTAAGGTAAGTAGTGGTTCATTTCGCAATACTGTTTTGTAATTCCTATTTGCTACTTAGTATCTATTACTTCCTGCTTAATAAACATTCAGGACATTTCATTTATGATGCATCAGCGCGTACGGGAAAAATCGCCCGGGGCAGCGCTGCCTCGCTAGCCAGGAAGTCACACGGTGCATCGCCCGTGCTCGGGAACGCCTCATGCGTATGCTGATTTCTTATAACACGTGCTGGAAATGTTGGCCATCGTCTTCAATACATGCTTGACATCGTCTAAGGATGTTTTGGCTAACTCTCTGCAGTGTTTGTGAAGAAATATTATTAATTTTAGTTCTTATGTTTTCCCTAAGTTCCTCTTCCGTACGGGTAACCCCCATGCTCCGACAATGTGTGGGCCGACCCTCAGAGCGACTGAGTGCATGTTCTGGAGGAATTTCCCTACGTACCCATTTTTTCCTTTTTTCTTGTACCTGCCTACATTCGCCCTCAACAAATCTTAATTTTAAAGTCTATCAGCATTTCCGATAAATTACTCACCAATTCCCTTGGTAATTCAATCAAATCCATAGCCACCTTACCAATGAAAGAAATTTTTCCACACCCTTATGACTGAAATCGAATGACAGGAAGTGTCAAGGTCATATTTTCCCTTTAATGAATCTCTTAGTTCTGCCACAAATATCAATCCATACCTTGTACACTCCACATCTCTCTTCACACTCCTCGTGTATTCCAATGAATCAAATTCCAGCTCCTTTATCAGTTACCGACTGTGTTCTGCAGTAATTTCAAAGACAAATCTAGCAGTCCTCCCTTGCACTGCATCCACCTCCTGTATTTAATAAGCCTACTCAAAATGTTGGTCCAACAATATTGGAGACATGGTCTGACAAATTTTCTGTAGCATAATTCCCTCACTTGTCCGGGACATCCTCTCATTTCTCTCTCCAATAGAATTTTCCAACCTTTTCCTACTTCCTGTCCAATATGTCCTGAACAATTGAATTTTGTATCTAATGTTATGCTGATATTTTATTTACATTTGAAGTCTTCGACAAGCAATTCCTTACCCACGCAATAATACTAATCAACCTTTAGTTTTTTTTTATCTGTGTACCTAATATGCTGACTCTTCTTTACGTTTGCATTTATTTTCATTCCATGTTGACCAACCCAGCTAGATATCCTGTCCAGACCAGCCTGCAGCTGTTCACAGTCTTCTATCATTTTGATCTAATTATATAAGATGATTTTATCTACAAACAACCTAACTTCTACCAGTATACCAACAATACACTCATTCATTACAATGGAAAAAAGCAATCATCACAATACATTATGCTGTACCACACTCCCATTTTAATATCATCTTTTGACATTACATTTAATACCCTTTTTCTTTCTACCTTTTAGGAATTCTTCTACCTAGAAAATCTCTTTTCAACCACTCCAATGACTTTTAACTTATTTACCACCATTTAATGGCCCACTGTATCATATGCTTTAGAAAGATCTAGTACTGCACTATCAATTTAGCATCCTTTGTATATTTCATCCAAAATATCTATAGTCCACTAACTTAGATTCTCATGAATATCTTGCCTGAAACCACATTTACTGAACTGCAGACCAGTTTCGATACGTGCATACCTTTCTGATGTGGTTTCATATCAATCTTTCCAATTACCTTATAGATCGCCAATTTTGACACCTGCTAAATTTAAATCCGAATCAATAATGACCATGTTATTCTCACCACTGATCTCTGAATATGAATTTAGTTTCCCCCCCCAATAGCCTCCTCTCCATCATTCATTCTTCAACTACAGGAAGCAGCCAACCACTCCAATTTTTGTTTGTTTTTTATCGCCCGAGAAGTCTATCCCTATTGACTCATGGTGATGATCTATCAACACCAGTAACCTGAAGTAGTCTTTGGTAATGAATATGAATACCCCTCCACGAATTGCTCCTCAACCACTGTGATACACTCTGCAACCATTGGAGAAAATCTCATTGCCTAGTACTCCTTCTTTTAACCATATAATTACTTATGGATCGTGTATCCTCTACAGTTTACTAGTAACACTATTAGTACTGGCTTTGAGATATTTTCAACGTTACCTTTTGCCTTCCCAGTTGTGCCCCCATCTGCTACATAACATGCACTGGGCTCCCTCTCAGATTTAGCTAACAGTTCAAAAAGTACCCCCTTGCTTCTTCTATTTAGATGTAGGACATGCCCAGTGCACCTCACATATCAATAGTGCCCACAGGCAAAATCCCCAAGACAGAACTAATGCTTTCCCAAGTAGAGCCTCTGATTCCATGTTTTCCCACCTAATAGCATGGTTCAAGTGTGGCAGGTCATGGCAATATAACACATGCATGAGCTCAACCCTGATATGCTGCACCCGCTTCACCACTTTCCTAAGCTCACTCTCTAGACTAAAACTCATGTTTTCTGTCAGTACTAATCCTGCACCTCCCACTATCACTACTCTATCCTCCTCAGTGAAACCCACACACAGTGAATGTACATCCTCTACAAACTGACATAGGTTTAAAAATCATTGTGATTGGGAAACCCGTACCTAACTGATCCTGCAGAAAAGGGCCTACATCTCTCCCAAGGCTACCACCTAACAGCAGAACTGTTTTATTCCTATTTTTTACTTGCACATCTCAATTGTTTAAGGTCTGCTGCACCTTACCTACAGTTACATCTGTAAGAAAGATGTAAATATCGAGATGGTGGTAGTGCCATGGAAGCAGCATCTAAATGTGTCATCCAGTATACAGGCTTTTAAATTGTACTCAAATGAGTCATGGTAACATTTTCTGATGTTACTGTGGCAGCAAAAATTGAAATAACAGACTTTGAATTCTTTGGTGTTAGATGCATGGATCATTAGATTATGGAAATTGTTCATGAATTCAACATTCCTCCATCCACAGTGCCAATAGTGTAATATGAATAGTGTTGTAAAAAAAACGGATTTTTTTTCCGACTAGAAAAAAAAAAACTTTTTTTTCTGACTAGGAAAAAAACCATGAAAAAAAACTATTAAAAAAAAACATTTTTTTTTTCTGGGACACGTTTTTTTTTTCATAACTACTAAATCTCAAATTTGTAAGGCATTTTACGTTTAATATGACTGTATTAGTTCATACTAAGTACTTAGCTTAATTTTTAAATCTACTATATTTTTCTGGTTCAGTAGAAAAGAAAATTACGAAAATATTGGCGACATTGAATGAAGTTTTCTTTTACGAACGGGTACTTCCCGAAAAGGCTAGGTTGTGCGAGAAGGAATACCCATTCCCCGTTGTTTGGTTTGATACTCGCTATTTGAACTAGTGCTGCCAGCCCTACAAATTTATCTGTAGACCTACGGATCTTTTCAAAAAATTAGGAATTTTAAATTTATCTACGGTTTTTTGCCTCTTTTTATTACTTATTGTGCTTTCCTTATATTCGTATACTTGTTAAAATCTCAGCGTATAGTGACACTGAGTCATTAAATTGTCAGTAATAATGAATAGTTTCCTTGCAACCGTTCGCATAAACCAACGATTGAAAAGAAATAAAGCTCCTACTTTGTATGATAATAGATTTAAATTCAAACTTAAAAGACCGTAATACAGAATTATCGGCGCAGTTTTTATGCTCACAATTAAAATTGTAATCTCAAAATCTTTTGCTTGCAATACAAGAACAACCAGTAAAAGAAAATCTAATTATTTCTGAAGTTATGGATCTAGAGGAGACAGAAGAAGAAACAGAAAGCACCGACATCGACAAAACTAGTGTTGGTAGTGCTGATACTAGTGAATGTGGTACTGACATAGAGGATGAATAAAAAATTATGTTACCATTTATGAATCATTATGTAAGACATTATATGATTAGTTAGATTTAAAATAAACATGTAAAATGTAAGTTCCATAAATAAAACTATAATTTATCAAATATATTGTTTTCTGAAAAAAAAACAAGGGTGTTATGTTTTTTTTTTTTCAGAAAGCTGAAAAAAGACATTTTTTCCCAATTTGCAACACTAAATATGAATATATAGCTTCCAGCATTGCCTCTCACCAATGACAACAGCGGCTAACGAAGTCACTTAATGGCTGAAACCAGTGAAGTCTGTGTCGGTGTTTCAGTGTTGACAGACAGAATAACACTGTGTCACTAATAGTGGACTGAGAATAGTGGACTCTGTTCACGACCAACTTTTGGCGTGCGAGTTCAACAATCAAGACGGCGACAATTAACAAGTCGCGTAAGCGGAGTAAAGCAGAGGAAATTAAAATCTTAAAACTTCATGAAAGTGAGGAAATTCCGTGGAATTTTAAGAATAAAAATTATAAGAACAAGGGTTTTAGAGACTCTGATATCAAAAAATTGCTTTATAGAGGTGTCATTTTTTATGTATCGGAAAAAATATTTCACAAAAGCTCTTGAGATTGTGATACAGTTAGTCTTAAATGATGCAACTCTATATTTTCACTTTCAACTTTATTTATTTATTTATTTAAAAAAAAAAAGGCGCTGAGGAATTTAAAGCATTTCTTTTTTGTTATCACTCTTTTAACGATTTTCTATGTTTTATTTTATAATTCTTCATAATATTCAACATTATAATCAACAAATTACCTACGATGTTAATTCCTTTCTGTTATATGGACATACTATTTTCAATAAGATAACAATGTAGGAGTAGAGAACTGTCCTCACAGTAGACAGTGCACTGTCTTGTAATTATTACTAGCATTCTAGTCCATTCTCTTACCCCCACCACCGACGGTCCAAAAAACTGTCATTCCAGTCAATTCGCATCGTGTAAACGCGGCCTCAAGGATGCACGAGTCCTCCTGTTCTAATAATCTAAAAATTTCTTGACTTCTGGGGCAATTTATGGCCAAATTCCACAGAGTATTTTGGGTATTGAAGTCTCCCAACAGGAGAAAAGAAGAATTTGCCACGTTATATCAGCCAGTTGGTCATAATGAACTGCTAATGCCGGTGGTAGATATATGTAGCATATATTCAAATGTATCGGCTCTTATTTTCTCACAGCAACAGCTTGTAAGGGAGAGGTGAGAGCAACATGTTCATTGTGGAGAGTGTTTCCGACAGATGCAGCCACTCTCCCCTTTGCTTGATCATTTACAGTGTCGTCTTATCAGTATATGACATATTATTAGGTTCTTCAGTGGTTTAATTTATATATATTGATTAATTAAAAAGTCCACCAGAAGGTTATGTTGAAGATTTGTTTATTTGCTCAAAACGAAGTCAGCAATATTCACAAGCATAGATACAATATAGAGATGCACTTCCGAGCCGTCGCAAATAAAATCTCTGTGAACTCAACTTGAAAAACTAACTGGATGAATCTCTCTGTAAAACTGAATACTGAATCTGTCCAGCCGATCTGTTTATATAGTCTCTATCGAAATTACGAGAATTCTTCAAAGGCATCCGCCCGATATTTCTCGAACATTAACAATCACTCAAACAATCAAACATATTTAAAAAAAAATCGGAATTAATACAAAATTACTTAACAACATTACAAAATGATCAGAAATGGTAATTAGAGATACTTAAATACAAAATTATTTGCAGAAATCATCTCAAACTGTATAAAATGTCCTGTAGACATCATAACTTGCATTAATACATTGAATTACAAACATTTAAGAAATTCTCTTGCACCATTCGGTCCTTAAACATATTAAATGGACTTTAAATAATTTTCTTTCATAAAACAAAGTCTATATACACTGATTTACAAGAAATTACAAAACAAACATACCAGATCATATTCAAGCAAACTTTAGTTCACTAAAAATACTTCATACAGTACAATACTATTCAAAATTCAGGTATGAGGGCTGTTACAATATCCTCTTAGCTGATATGATGGTCTAAAATATCTTTTAAATACAGACACACACAGGATTAGACTGTGCTAAGAGTTGTAACTCCTGTTTGTGAGCTGTAAAACTGTGAATATTCAATTGAAGTATGGGAGCCATCCTACCTATTTAGTTTCACCCGCTCCAGGTAAGGTGGGTCTTCATTCTCTGCCTGCTGAGGAACGAGATCAGACTTGCCCATCAGCATTTCGACTTCTTCTGGCTTCAAAAATGAGACATATCTCCAACTCAGTTAACTCAGTTAATGCCCCTCCCCACCCTCTTTTTCCCTTTCTCTCCCTGCTGTTGGATAGTCTGAGAGGAGATGAAAAAGGGGATTTCACAAATTGATTCGGGTCCGTCTGCTTAAACTTTGGGCAGATGGTGTTGCTACCATTGGCACTGCAGGTGGTGGAATCGGAGGTGTGATTACTATTACTGCTATGGTTGGTGGAGCCTTTGTGGAACAGATGAGGTCGCAGACGTATTGCAACCAACGTCCACAGTCTTTGATATTACAAACTTAGCAGGTTTTGCACCACATTTGCATTGACGTGAGCATGTTGTGCTTGTGCATATCTACAACGAATGTCTGGGTAGCAACACTTTCTTTCCTGATGAAAGCTGAAGCCAATTTAGCAAAACTAACTGCAAAAATGGGAGCAGCTAGTAGTTTGGCCTTCTTCTTTGCTTTCCTATAAGGAATTCGCTCTGAACAAATGAAGGCCAGGGAGGAAAAAAAGAAAAACAGCAAGAAGAGAAAAACCTTCAGCAAAACACTACAACAAATCAGCAACAAAAACAAGAAAATCAATCTAGCAACCCTAACAAGCAGGCCAATGAGTTTCAACTCAAGGAAGCTCAATTCTCACCTCTCCAAAACCAAACAAATAGCACTGAGCTTTGCCTAGAAATCCAGCAAATCCAGCAAAGCCACCTACAACCAGCCAGCATTTCTTGTGATGCACCTGCAGGGGGAGAAAACTTAAACTCCTCCTCACAGAGTCCACCACAATCTTCACCACCATTCTCTGACATAAAAGAAATCATTGATTTCTTCAAAACCTTTATCATGAAAAAGCTGATCACATCAATCAAAACAACATTAGAAATTTAAAAAAAAGCACCAGACACCAAATCTAAAATATATGCTGTCATTAATGGTTTCTTGGACTACTTTGATGGCGAGAAATAAACATCAATCCAAAATTGTTATGAATCGGAATGCCGATGGCATTTTACGTCAAAAACAATCACTAGAACTCTCTCTTGAAGAGCCCAACATATATATCGCTATAATAAGTGAAACACACCTGTACACAGGTCAGCGTTTCCAATTACGCAATTACACACTGTACAGGACAGATTGAACCAGCCTGTGGGTGGGATGGCAGTATTTATAATGAGCCACCATGCACACACACAAATTGATTTAACTGCACTTGAGCATGTTGAAGCCAAGGCTGTTGAGGTCAGAATAAATGGGCAAGCAATTAGATTTATAGCAGTGTACCATCCACCAGGTAGAAAAATACCGAAGCCCAATCTGGTAGCACTGACCACAGCCAACAGAATAATCCTCAGGAGCGACTCTAATGCCAAATTGCTATCATGGGGCTGCCGTGCTGCAAACTCTAGCGGCAGTGTCTCAAAAAACCCACAGGTGACTGTAGTGGAGCCTGATGAACCCTCACACTTTCACAGGAACTCCAGACTCAGGCCTGATATCTTGGACATTTTTGTGTTAAAAAATATCACCTGGTCTGTTGCATCCACTGTATTTAATGACCCTGATTCTGATCACAACCCAGTGGTATTATATTTTGATGCAGTCATGCGCCGATCAGAGAGTAAAAAGTTCTCTCTAGCATCTAACTGGCAAAAATACCAAGAACCAGTAAAGCACCACATTATATGGCAGCCTGAACAGCAAACTAAGACACAAGTCAAGAGACATATAGACCCGTTCGTAAAACATTATCAAAGAATGCGCAAAAAAGGCCACTGTAAAAATTACAAATGACCTGAAAAAAAGACCTCCCACCCCACATTTCGGAACTGATAAACTACCACAGAAAACGTTGGCAACAATACAGAGACCCAGCAGATCGCAGAACAGGCTAGCAAACCAGGTCAGACAGCATTTACAAAAATACCACAGAAAAGTTTGGAGAACACACTCAGTCAAGTGGAGTGTAATCGAGACTTATTCAGGAAGGTCGTAAAATCGAGAAAACCACCATCCTAGTTGACAAAGCCATTACATGGATCAAATGGTATTGGATACATAATGCAGGAAAAAGTCGAAGATTTGGCAGACACCCTGTAACTACAGTTCCAGACATACATCATCGATGACGAGGATAGTGATATCCATGAAGAAAGGGTAATTAGAGAAGTGCCTCACAGCTTGCGGGAAAATATAGGTACCTCTTTCAGTCCTTCAGAGCCGTCTGAAGAGAGTTCAATCATCGGAAAGCTTGGTAACAAAAAATCTCCCTATCTTGACGGCGTAAAAGCTACTTATCCTAAAAGTCTACCCCATACTGCAATAGTTCACCGAACCAAAATCTGTAATTCCTGTCCCAAGCTATGCTTCTTTCCTTCCTCCTGGAAAATTGCCAAAATTATCACACTTCCATAACCAAACAAAAACCAACTCTTCCCTCAAAACCATTGACCAATTTCACTCTTAAATTTCCTTGGTAAAATCCTAGAGTGTATAATCATGACCTTACTTCAAAAATTCCTAGATGACAACAATAGAATCAACACACAAAAATTTGATTTTCATTGATAGCATAGCATCATCCACCAAGCTACCAGACTGGCTGAGCATATCTGCAAGGTGCACTCTATAAGGCACAGTACAGGCGCTGTTATGCTAGTTATTGAGAAAGCTTTTGACAGGGTTTGGAATGATGTATTAATTTACAAACTACACACATTTGGATGCCCTGGACACTTGACAAAAATAATGAATAGTTTCCTCAGAAACAGAAAATTTTCCGGCATGGTGGACAGAACAGAAAGACAGTCGAAATCAATTGAAGCAGGCGTACCACAAGGATCGGTCATGGCTCCAACCCTGTACAGTGTGTATACTAATGACATACCCCACCAACCAGGTGGAGAAATTGCATATTTGCGGACGATACTACTGTATATAGTACGAGCTGTAACTTAAATTAGATCACACACAAATTGACTCAGCACCTCGAAGTAATCGCACATTGGTGAAATCTTTGGAAAATAAAAATTAACCTAGAAGAAAGCCAGACAATTACGTTCACAAACAGATTTAGGAATACCAACCAGAAAATTTCCCTCGATGGCATGGATCTCCCATGATGCAAATCAGTAAAATATTTAGGCTTGAAATTTGATAGCAAATTGACATGGCTCAGCCACATTCAAAACGTGTGTAACATAGGCTCGGCTAGTCTCTACCAACTGTATCCCCTCCTCAAGGGCTTGAACCTTGGCGTTAGGAGCAAACTTAGAATATATACCAAAGTTATAAGGCCTGCCCTGCTCTATGGATCAGAATTATTCAGTATGGCAGCAAATACTAATGTAAGAAGGCTGCAAACCACGCAAAATAAATTCTTAAGAATAATAGTAGATGCTCCCTAGTACACGTCAAACCTACGCATACACCAAAACTTAATCAATCACTGACTATATAAAAGACAAATCATCTACCTTCTACCAAAAATCACAGCTTTCACCACATCAACTGATTCAAAACATAGGGCAGCAAAATGACGCTGCAAATTACAATTACCCCATCACAACTAGAAATTATAGGGTCTGACAACAACAGTATGTTAAAAAAAAAATAACACTATGACTTCCTTGAAACACCAGCTCGCAATCCCTATTCAGGAAAAAGTTAGAGGGCTACAACGCCCTGCTACTTCAGTCTTACATGGGTTTCGGCCCAACCAGATGTGTGTCTGTTGCTGATATGAGACATTAAAACACTCAGCATTACTCCTTTCAACTTCAACACATTAAAATAACTATATTTTTAATACTTCATTAATTATGTATGTTTTATTTTTAACCATTTATTTCCTCCATAAACATATTCATGTATTTTTCTCCAAGAAAACAGTACAAGCATCCCGATTGAAAATTCTATTTTAAAAGCTTGGTGCGGCTGCTGAAAAGGTTGGCCACTACTGCTCTAGACCTTTCGATATAGAGAATGGTGACACATTCTTGAATGTTCCTTCTACTTTCTACATAATAACAAAAGCATTCAAGGCCATGGCCAAATACCTTCCCATTCCTTGTCCCCAGTCCCATTGTGCCTCTAATGACCTTAAC
Organism: Vandiemenella viatica; assembly: GCA_031002005.1. Taxonomy (NCBI): domain Eukaryota; kingdom Metazoa; phylum Arthropoda; class Insecta; order Orthoptera; family Morabidae; genus Vandiemenella; species Vandiemenella viatica. The sequence goes on along the minus strand of JARYHS010011408.1, from coordinate 170,050,581 downwards.
ATCGATGAGGTTTAAAGCCATAAGTAAAAGCAAGCAAACAAACTTTTGTTTGGGCTATCAACCCTCACCCGCTTTTTAATACTGAGTTTGTTTGGAGTAGCCTGTGGCACAACCACACTGAAGGTATTAGAGGTTTTTTTTTTTTTTTTTTTTTTTTAATTAGTTGTCTGAATTTTTGTTTCCACGAGAATGGAGGATAAGGTCTGGTGATGCGTTGCCCCCACTGCATTCACCGTGCTAATTCAATAGGGGTGCACAGGCTCTCCCAAGGGTGCAGGCTACTGAGTGATTGTCTTTATCACCTATTCACCTCCTCCACACATGCCAAAACTTGAAGCCAAGGGTTTTATTTATATATATATATATGTTCTGTCCTTGTGATCCAGGTGATAAAGCCAAGATTCCAGTTCTCCTAGATACACAATGTTCCACCATCATGCACTATGCTGGTTAACATGCAAGGAGTTAACAGTGTGAATAACTTGCAGTGCTAACAACTTTCGAGCTCAGGCGCCGTGGGTTCACCAAACCCCTACCTGACACTAATGTACCAGGCCTTGTGGAGAGTAAATACATCTGTATGACATTTTGCATGGTCAGATCAGCAGCAGATTGGATGGATCACTTCCCTCACTTCCGTTTTTAGATGTTCTTACGCGTCAGAAGCCTAATGGAAGGTTAGGGCACAACGTTTACAGAAAACCTACACACACCGATCGCTATCTTAATGCTCAAAGTTTTCACCATCCTTCTCAGAAACTGGGAGTGCTCAATAATCTTGACCATAGCGCAAAGGTGATGTCCGACAATGAGCATTTAAAGGAGGAACTGCAACACCTGGAACGCGTATTTCGTGCCAATGGTTATTACCAAAGAAATTCGACGTGCAACCATCGGAAGACACAACAGCCGCGTGCCTTTCTACCTTTCTGTGGAGCAATAACATCAAAAATAGCAAGATTACTCAACAAACAGGGCATCCGTTCGATTTTTCGACCTCCACCAAAAATTGGACAGCTGTTGCGAACTCCGAAAGATAGTCTCAATCTTCGGGCTCCTGGAGTGTACAAAATTCCATGTGAATGCGGCACTTCTTATATAGGGCAGACCTTAAGGACAATTAATGAAAGATGAAAAGAACACATCAGATATTTTAAACTTGGCCAAAAAGAAAAATCTGCCTTAGCCGAACACGCCATTGACAACGGACACGAGCCGTGCTTCGACAAAATGAAACGCCTTTGTTACGCAAATAACTTTTGGGACAGTGTTGTGAAGGAGGCTATTGAGATTAGGCTTAGCAACAATGTTATTAATCGTGATCAAGGCCTCAATTTAAGCCAAGCTTGGAAGCCAGCATTTGGATTATTACAAACAAGACGGAAACGAGCCATATTAGGGCATACAAGTGACCCGATCGTGACGTCACCAAGCGAGCAGGGCCTAACTAGACCGCCCCTCCACGTGCTTTCCCCTCCGTTCCCGGCTGCTGGCGCTATATACGTAATAGACTACCGTGCGGCAGACTTCAGGAATGTTAAGCGGGGGCTTTACAATGGAAGCAGTGCAAGCTTCCGAAATGTCGCCAGACGGCTCAATTCTGACACGGCTTGAAACCCGAGAAGTTTTTATAAAATGTAAGAGATGCTGTTTATCAGAATGACAACCTCCATCAGCATGTGCAGCTTTTTTGTAATGCATATGGACCTAGATTCCATGTGATGGACAATAATCCCTGCCCACACAGGGCTGGCCTGGTGGACAAATACCTGCAAGAAGCAAAAATCATATATCTAGTGTGTCCAGCTAGGGCTTCTCAGACTTAAATGCGATCAAATATGCATGGGATGCTCTAGGCCAAAGGATTGGAGCTTTAACACAACCACCGTGCGCCACTGTTGGTTTCAAACAAGTGCTTGTCCAGCAATGAGATGTGTTACTGCAAGCTATGTAGGATGGTCTTAGTCACAATATGAGGAGCCATTGTACATCCTATACTGCCATGCAAGGCAATTACATCCCATATTAACCTTCTGTATGCCACCGATGGAGGGACGCAACACAAGGTCAGTGCCACCCACTGTACTTGTCAAGGTTTTCTGTATACCTTGCACCAGTAGCGAGTCAAATTTTTATGAACTTCAAAGACCCCTTAACTTGTGGTTGTGAGTGTACTTGCTGTCCAGTTCCGAACTTCTAGTTCTTTTCTTTGCTTTTCTGTTATATAAAGAACCATCTGGCTTTTATTCTCTGAGTGGACGCTGTGAAAAGAAGGGAGATTATCCCATTATGTGTTACCAGCTCATAGATGCATAAGTCACCTGGCAGAGCTTCCACCTTTAGACGTTGTGATGAGCCTGTTTCTCTGTATGGATTGTCATCTTTAGCTGGAACATCCCAGTTTTAGGATGCAGTAAACTTGCATATCACACACAACCATCCATTACACCTTAATTGAGGTACACAGTCCAGGGGTTATGCAGCTTTTATGTTCATGATCGTGGAAGGAAGCTATGCTGATAAAGCAACAAAAGAGTACGAGAGGCATTTTGTTGCATTTCTCTCTCAATCTGTACACACTAATGCCCACACATGGTGGGATTTAACACATTTTATTGTAAATGTTTGAAGAAACAAACTGTGCTGTTGCAGTCACCAGTGATTCCACCTTTCAACACACTTTACTGTGTCAATCAGAATCACAAAAAGGAGAATAACAAAAATAAGTTTTAAATTAACAATTGAAAGTTTAATTAATGTTCCCACCCACACCAGTTGCAATTACCAAGTTCATCAGACTTCTATATATTTCTGAGGTTGCAGAATCCTTAGCCAAAAGGGTTCACACCAACAATTATTTATAACTTTAACAGCCATCTAACTTTTATACATGATTAAATACGAGAATGGTGCAACATTAAAAGGTGGGTTGAAGATCCCACACACGCATAATGCATCCGATCAACACGGCAACTCCAGGGAGACCGTTTGGAGCTGGTTTTCACATGTGTCTGTTTCATGGGCATTCTTAACCAATTTCCGGAAACCGACGTGCATTTGGGATCTTCCTTGATACTCCCATGGACCCGTGGAAATTTGCCGGCATGCATCCGGGGTCTTCCTCGGTACTCACACTGACCCGCGTGAAATTTAATTATAAAGATCCCCTCAGTGGTATTTCAAATGGCATAGCCAGTTCTTGATCTCCCAGTCCATCGGTTTTGGGAGTAGTTCATAATATATGGCTATGCTACAATTTCTCAAGCTTTTCTCGTCACAGTGTATACAGCTTAGGCTGGAACCGTTAAGACCATACCAACCTTTAGCCCATACAGTGATAATTTAAGTGAGATGGAGCTCAACCCACACTGATATTTTCCCTATAGACTTGCTTTCCCATTTCATTATTATTATTATTATTTTTAATCTTAAAATTAACTGACTGCACTATCAACACTCAACTATGTTTGACCTTTATGAATTTTAAGTCTTTCAATATTTGTGGTAAATTATTGATCATTTCTCTTGGTAATTTGTTCTAATACATGAATCACTTACCCACAAAAGATTCATGGAGTAATGGGGGTAAACTTCAGTGTGTAGGCTACATACCGCCCATACCAAATGCCTAATTCTCTTCCCTGCTACATGAATTATGTTTTAAACTAAAATATTGTATATTTGTATTCATCTCATGTGTTGTTCATGCATTGCAGCCTTCAAATTTGGTAAGTAATGGGTTATTTTCCTTGTCCTTTGTTTTATATTACCCACAAAAGAAAAATTTTCCTATCTCCTCATACCCGAAAACAAGCACCAAATTGTGGTCATGGTCACATCTTGTCTTCCATTACTATTCCTAAGCCTCATCACCAATAAACATCTTATACAATCCCATAACTCTCTTCATTCTTTCGATGAATCACAACCTGGTACCAACATCATTTCAACTGTAGTAATTTCCACAACAAATTAAGCTACCCTTCTTTGGACACTGTATTTGACCTCCAAAATATGGGTCCCATACTACACTATATTCAAGCAATGGCCTAATGGTGTAACCAAATTCCCTTACTTCTCTCATCACCCTCCAAAAACAAATTAAAGAATTTGAAACTTCTCCCAATCACTTTACCAATTACAATCACTATCAAATTTTATGTGAAGATCTTTATTACACTTCTTCAAAAATTCTTCTTCCACCTGAAATAATAATAAAAACCTTTCCATAATGATCAAGCAAGCACCCAGGCAGCTGGAGCAGTGACCTCTGTCTCAGTAAAATGAAAGATCTGCGTGCTCTGACTGTGCAATACTGATTAGTGGCTGGTAGGAAGTGGGTAATCAGACTTATGGAAGCATCTGCAAATTCACATTAGATAATTCCAGAAACAAATAGAAAACTGTAATCTAGTAACACATACCAAATCAAAAGTAATTTAATCATAGCTGTTACACATTTGGTTAATTGATATAAGCATTTTTCTCAAACTGTTCGGCACTTTATTCTCTTTTTTTAATGACTTTCCACCTTGTCGTTGTCATTAGAGGTGGGATGCGATTGGGGACAAGGAATGGGAAGGAATTTGCCCAAGGACTTTAGAAAGAAGCATCCTGGAATTAACCTGGGAATGATTTGGAGCTTTGAATCAGCGTCCTCCTGAATTCAAGGCCAGAGTATTACCACTTACCCAGTATGCTCAGTACTTTTATCTCTATTGAGTGTAAGCACCTTAGAATTTTGATAAATTCAAGTTTTCACTGTTAGAGAGTTTAAGGGAGAGAGTAAGCTTCCCAGTTAACATTAAATTTTCCAGTTTGCAATCATAGGATATGAGAAACCATTTCAAGCAGAAGCTGATACTGCAAGCCAACTAAGTAAATAAAACAATTTAGGAACAGTAAAGTCACTCAACACACAATGTAAGCTCTAAATAAACATTTTTTAATAGTAAAGAACTTTTAAACTAACCTGTAATAGGGTAATCCATTATTATCCAACTTGTAAACAATAGATTTTGGTTACGTGATAATTTCACTAATTCTTAATACTTTTCGATGCAGGTAAGTAATTTTAAAATAATAATAATAATCCAAAAGAAAGATAATTTCAGTAAAATTCCGTAGTTTCAGACTGTGTAAATAACGTAATTAAATTTTTAAACACTTCGATAAATACAATTTCACTTTTAACATTTTTAATCATATGTTTTCAATAATTTCACAAGCTAAAAAGTAGATTTTCTAAAAGAACTAAAAATCTAGTATAACATATTAAATTTTAGAACATTCCATGCACCCTAGAACATATTTTAAACCAATTTTTAAAATTACTTCATCATAAACAACACGTGGTAGTTTTCGAAGTTTATTTGCAAGTAAAACAAGCCACTTCCGTAAATAAAACAACTGTTAAAACACGTAACTAAATTAAAAGAAAATTCAGATAACTCCACTTATTCGATATAAACAACACTTTAATAATAATGAACTAGAAGCCAAGTATCTGCTAAACAGATTTAAACCCGATCTTTGTCAGACACATAACTTTGCTATTACACCACCGATAATAATAATATTTACACCATTTTAATCAGGAATTAAAGTAGAACATAATGACAACAACTTTAACACAATAATTTGCGATTCAGCAGGGTTGCCTAAAAATTGTCAGAATTAACATACATCTCGGGGTATCAGTAATTAATTTTCAGAAATTTTTTAACATTGTGCACTCAAACTAAATTCATTTACAAGAAATATAATCATTTGAGAATTTTCACTAAACACTTTCATAATCCCTGAAGGCCAGGCTACACATAATTAAATTTTGAACACATTCTATAATTACACCTTTTTACACTATTTTTGGAAAGCGTCAATATACATAGATCATCCGCCTGGGGGTAAAAAGGGTGACGTGGTAGCGAGGTTTTTTAGTCTTTATCTTTCGTCTTTATTCTGGGAACGTTGCGTATAGTAGACCTGCGCGAGTATGTGTCAGTTAGGCCAAATAATAACCGGAAACCTTTAAGTCAAGCCAGGAGCGCGTGTCAGCCATGACGATTTTCTTTACCAGAGTCTTGTGTTAACGACTATAATGAACTTATAAATTTTCAAAAAGGGGTCAGTTGGTAAATTTCTTCTTCATAATCTACAATCTTTTGGCAAAGTTTAGATCGATTTGCTCATTCAACTGTAAATGCAAAATTTTAAACTGTGACTTTGAAAATAAACTTCAGTTTTTCTTCAAGTGAATTTTTATGTGTTATCGTGGTAGACTGAAACCTTTCCTCAGGTCCAAATAAGCTTTGTGGTAGTCTTTAAGCTTTACAGTTTTTAGGTAAGGGTGTCAGGGATTGGAATGAGTTACCAAGAGAAATGATGAATAATTTACCGAAAACTTTGAAAGAATTTAAAGAAAAAATCTGCAGAGAGCAAATGTAGGTAGGTGCAGGCAGGGGTTGCCCTAGGGCGGTGCGACCGCACCGGGCGCCGTCATATGGGGGGCGCCGAAACTGCAGCAAGAGATCGTCTGCACAAAAAATGAAAAATAAATTCTATAATAATCCAGCTTGCTGTTCACATTTTTTTTAAAATAAATTAATCAAGAAGAAGTTATAAACGTAAGAGCTTCCGTTTAACATATAGTTCGAGTCAGCTCGAGTGACTCCACTCCAGAAAACTACAAATCGTCCCATAATTAGCACTCTCTAGTGTCACGCCGCGCCTCCTGCACCTGTTTCCAGCCTTTTCGGCTGTAATCTTGCAGTGGATCTACAAATTTTCCGAGAAGGGTTAAAGACCTGCGACTGTCGGCCCTTCAAATATGAATTTATGAATTTGCCGCCTGTCGCAGTTTAAAGCTATTCTTTGATTTGGCCACCCCCTGAAGGTTGGCGCTCAGGGTAGTAGAGCTAAGAAAGCAGGTCACCGCTTACGGATTTGTCACTTAACGCCCCTTTAAACATGATTTTGCTACCCGGAGTAAGCGCCCCGGTTTGTCCCCCTCTAGATCCGGCAGTCATTTGCCTGAGTTGCATGTGCATGAGGCGAGAATCAACCTAGTTATCTATTTCTACAATGTTAGACCTTAGGTGATTGCAGTTAACATTTGTAGTGTACATATTTGCAAAATGTAATGTGTCTTTTATAGACAAGACATGTCGCTCCATTTTTTTCCTAAAAGAGAAAACTAAACCAAGGTAAAATTGAGGAGGTTTCAAAATTGTTTGCAAAATTTCTTAGAGAGGTCATCAAAATCGCCATCAGAACTACTTCAACATGTGATGGAAGAAAACTTATTTTATAAAAGTTCTTCAGACGAGGTTCATAATGATAAATAGCAGCATGTACAAGAAGATTTTGTTATGGCCACAATGTCGTCTGCACTTCAAAATGGGATATACCAGATATACACCGTCGCAAATTATGATGATATTTGAAAATGTTGCTTATTGACCCTGCAATCAGAGTTGGAATAATTATTCGAGCAACGAAAAAATCCAAGAAAAAAATCGTGGACATCATTTCATAAAAACGGATTTTCAGAGTATTATCAAATAGAGAAACTTATAAAAGAAGATGGCTTGTTTACTCTAAATCTGCAGTTAAAGTATATTGTTTTTATTCTTGTTTAGTCTTATTTGGGAAAAGAAAAATTTTATAACTAGAGCTACTTATCAGAGCATCTCAAAACTCACGAAACTTCCTCACATTGCCAGTACACCATGCTGAGTTGGAGAGAAGCGTTGATTACACTGAAGAACCTCAATATAATAGGCAAGCATTTGTAAATGCAGACTGAAGACCAATAATGACGGTAGGTTTCTATCCTCGAATGAATGATGCACAAAATATTCTTTTTAACATGGAGTAATTGTTGTTCAGGGGAAGCTTTGGATCTGAAACACTAAATACTTCTAATAATTGCAACTAACAGGATATATTTCAACTGCTAGGAAAATATGACACTGTGATGATGGAGCATCTCCGCCGTATTGCAAATAAGGAGACTTATGTCTATTATTTTGGAAAATGTATTTAACATGATTGAAGTTCTTAATAAAATTTTGACTATGGTTAAGTCATCTAAATACTTTTCCATCATACTGAATTGAACTCGTGTTGTCAGTCGCGTCGAACAATTATCATTAACATTGCTTTTATTGACACTAATGATGTCGTGAGTGTTTCGTTGCTTTTAAGCATTAAGTGACTATTCGGTACCTGGGAGCTCTACTCACTGGCCTATATATTAATCATACGATTTGGATATGAACGATTTTCGAGGCCAAAGATACGATTATTGATCCAATATGATAGGAGAAAACAAAGGTGTCCAAAGCAGAATTCTTAACCAATATCGTCTCAAGGATTATTTTTTTATCCATTTAGCTGTCATTAAATTTTTGGTAATAGCAGGTACCGCCAAAACATCAGTTAGATCGGTTTCTGTGTCCGGATTTCTTTAAAGAATATTTGTTCTATTTTCTCAGTCAACTAAGGTATTGGAAGTGGTATGCAAGAACTTAGAAAGACTATTGCCAAAAAAGCGAAATTCATTAGGAGAATTATCACTATTCTTCAATTCGTGACGCCCTTCCGGAAATGAATTATTCACTTGCAGCAACAGAGGCCTTGTCCCAGATCCAGGTCATGGAAAAATTTGAGTTCATAATTACAATGGTGATTTGGTATTGATTGAAGTATTATTGTAAGTGAGGCTATCCAGGATGAAAGTAGATTCATGAAACGCTTCACAATTGCTGTGAAAGATCTCTGAATTTGAGAGAGAGTACCGGTGTTATTCGGCTGTTCTGATAACACCTAGAGAAATTACTTCTCAGACTGGGACTTACCTTTAATTAAGTCAGTCAGATACCAAAGGAAGATGAGATGGCAACAGACCCCAAAGAATTGTTTACAGTGAACGTGTTTTAGCATCTGATCGCTTCAATTAAGAAGGCGTAAGTCGCTCAATTTTCACAACTATCTAAATTTAATGATACAGTGTTGTTCTTACACATTATCAAAACAATTCCTGAATTGTAATAATTTGAATAATCCTGTGCAGATTTAGAAATGAGTTTACGAATGGAGAAAAATGTAATATATCGAGTTGTGAATTGACTGAGGAACTTTCTAACTGAAACTATTGGATCTTGAATCGACAAAACCAACAAAAGTTCAACTTTCGAAACAAAATGGTTAGCAGGATATTACTATTACTCCTTGAGTCAATAAAAGTGGGTGGCGGAGGATGCATTCCACCAACCCTAATGTGCAACCATTTGAACATAGGAAGGGATACACCCGCCCATGGGCTATTTTTAGGAACCATCCCGGCATTCGCCCGGAGTGATCTGTGAAAACCATGGAAAATCCAGATCAGGATGGCGGAAATGATTTATTGAATCCTGTTAGATTTTAAGTTTACTCACCTGGTAAATCCTTCCTATTCCATTCCCTAATCGCTCGTCGAAAAATGATTACAGAAATAAATCTGTTCTGGCCATGATTTCTCTTATTTTCACTGTCATTCCTAGATATGAATGTTGGTGGTAGTAATATTTGTTTTTTGTCATTCCGAAACAAGTCAGTCGTGAATTTTTCAATTAGCTTCTGTCAAGAGCAACGCCTTCGGAGTTCCAGGTCTTCAAACCTAACTCCCTCAACATCGCACTTACGCTTTATTTCGATTTTTTATAATATATTTCGGAATGTATGGACAGCACTTCGAATTTTGTTAATGACACCTATAACTGTCGCTAAAGGAGACCGAAGTTTCAGTAAATTAAAGTTTTTAAAAACTTATTCACCGTAAACTCGGACTATCGACAGACTTTCAGATCTTGCAATTTTATCTATAGAAAATGATATTGCCAAAGGGAAAGAACGAGGAAGTTGGCAATCTAGGCCTTTTAATTATGAATTTATTTCCTCATTTTTTGTTTTAAAATTTTTTCTTAAAAACTTATGTAAATCTGACGTACACGTGATGTGAGCATGCGCACGCTATAGTAGCATAATTTAACCTTTTGAAACATATAGTGTTCTTTTTCACTGTTGTTTCTCATTCTTACCATTGCTATCCTAAACACTAATATTTCTGAAGTTTGAGTTATTATTAATGTATAAGGACTGTTTTCTGCCTTCGGCTTTGCTCTATTGCAGGGGTCTCCAAACTTTCCAGCCTTAGGGCCATACTGATTACTCCAGTAAGTTCCGAGGGCCAAAACCAACATAAAATTAGAATACTTCAGTAAACTAAATTTAATTTGCTATAAAAAATATGTTCTCTAAAAGCAGTTTTCAAGTATGCTAGCTCTCCGCGGGCCGGATGTGGCCCGCGGGCCGTAGTTTGGAGACCCCTGCTCTATTGGAATCCATAACGCATTCATATACGTATTCGAATCCCACGGAAACTACTTTATCCTAAGCCATTCGCCCGTATCGACATGAAAAAGTAACAAATATTAAAGAAAACAAATTTTACATTTCTAATTTTAGTAGGATGTAAAAAATGAATGTTTTCTTTAATCTGTCTGTAAGACACCTTAAACACGAATAAGCGATTACACATTTGGGGCGCCGCAATGAGATCTCGCACCACCTGAAAAACTTTCTAGGGCTGCCTCTGGGTGAAGGATAGGTGTGTAGGGAAATTGCCACCGGAGCCTGTGCTCCATTGCAATTAAATTAAATTAAATTAAAATTATAGTTGATATCCAGGCGGCATAATGGTCAATTTAAAATTATAGATGCAAATTCAGCTAAGGTATTGAAGATACTCCAACCCCGGTATCAGCCTTTCCTCTTTACATGAGCTTTGGAAAACATCACATACAATTTTAATTTTATACAGCAATATGGTCATTCATAGATAATACAAATTTTAGAATTAAAAAAAAAAATTTAAAAAGTAGTAAAGAAAATAAAATAATTTTATAATACGTTTAAATGTTCATATTAACTATTGCATTACACCTCAACATTTATCTTGTAATAATTTAATTTCTTTTTAGCGAGCTTATCCAATGGTTTTGTTTAACTAATGATCTCTGACATTGCCACATAGCTATTTCTTAATATTTGAATGCAGATTCATCATAAAGCACAGAGATCTGATCGATTTAATGGCAAAGGAGTACAAGATCCAGTGGCCATTTCCCTAGACATCCTCCCCTCCACCTTTTGATCTTAAATTATTTGAGTGTAATTTCCCCACTAACCTATTTTTGGCCTTTACAAATTTCATCATTTTGCAAGGTAGTTTATTACAATCTCTCACTTTCGCACACTCAAAAGAAAATGTTCTACTCCCATTAACCTGATAACAACAGGCAGCTTGTGATCGTGGTCATCTTTTTCCTTCCATGTACTACTCTTAATTTTTTAACTAATATCTTTCCAAGAATCATACCCACTTAACTTCCAATTTCACAAAGAGAAAGAGAGCACCACTTACCACGTTTGATGAGAGGAAGGCATCTAAACACACACAATACTCGAATATTTCAGCAGAAAAAGGTTTTTTTTCTTATGACTTTACACCTCGTTGACATTGAGGTCATTAGAGGCAGGATGGGACTGGGGACAAGGAACTGGAAGGAATTCAGCCATGGACTTTTGAAGGAAGCATCTGGCATTCGCCTAGAGTGATTTGCGGAAATCATGGAAAACTCAAATCTGGATGCCTGGATGGGGATTCGAACCAGTATCCTCCCGAATGCAAGGCTAGAACATTACTCATTCACCCACCATGCTTGGTAGCAGAAGAACACTGTGCAATGAATGGTAGTCCATGGAAAAACTACTGTGATATGTGGTGGTTAAGTGGGCAGGCAGGGACAGTTGTGAACAACTTTTGCTTCCTAAGAACGAAGTTTTTCTCAGCGTTGCAAATTTATATAGTCTTCTGAGGAGACTAGCCGAGTAATCAAGGTGTTTCCACATAATATTTAGGTGATCTGAAACTCCGTCACCATCTTCTAGTGAAAGTATAAAATATTTTAAAGCGTAAAAGAAAATTTCACATTGGACTGAGTCCTGTTTATTTTCAGTGATATCTTTTACTTTAAATAAACAAAATTCATTTATGAAAACTGATTGAAAGTGAGTTTACCATGTTAATAGTACGATTCTAAAAGTTTCCTAGTATATTTTGTGGAAGAGGCATAACAGTAAATACCATGTTTGGTTTTAGTAATACTGTTGTGATCTACATAGTTTTGGCACCTATCTTTGAGAAAAATTTATGATTTTAGATACAAATTACATGAGTGGCTGAAACAGCTAGCACCCTGATTGGCCTATATTTGTCAGTGGGCTACTTTAGGAAAATTCATGGTATGTATTTTTATTAAATGTATTAATATTGTTATTCTCTTGCCTTATATGAATTTACTGGTTAATACTATATTTTATTTTGTAAGGTACCCGTTAGTTCACCAGAAGCACTACCACTAGCTATCCCCAGCAGTAAAATATTCTATAGATTGAAGTTGAAGTCACTTATGTTGGACTTAGGAATTTCGCGTAAGGTAATTGTCAACTTGAAGGAATTTTCCTGCATTCATTTCCACAGTGAAAACTCATCATAAGAATCATTTTAAAGTGTATTCATTATATCAGGAAAAAAATTATTTTAAGAGATAATTTGGTTTGTTCACGATTTGAAACATGCAATTAGGAAAGATAATATTTAAGAGTTGAAATATCTTTGAATTTAGTAAAGATTCAGATGAACTTCTATCACCAGCTACAGTCAGCACTGTAAATTAACTAATTTGGCAAAGTTTAATTAGTGGTTTTAATTAAGAGAAAAAAATGAACTTTTTAACTACAGGAATATAGTTGAGAAATTTATATCTGTAGATAGCCTAAATTGAGATGATTACAAATATATAATGGTTTCAGTAAAAAGTTTAAGCATTTGTCAAATAATTAAGATTTGGAAGACAGATTGTCACTAATTGTTGTTGCAGCGCGTAAAACCGCACCTAACCGGTGACATAGGAGACTTCAAGTTTGATCCTATAGAAACCCTTTTGAATGCTAAATTAAATTGAAACAGATGGAATACGATCATGGGAAGCCCTGTTAAACTACACAGACGGAAAAAAAAATCCCAACACCAAGAAAAAATTATTGTAGAGTAATGAAATTTGGACAATGCATTTGTCAAGTTAACATGTTTAATTGATTAAATTTTCAAGATCACAGGTTAATTTAAGCTCAAGAAAATGCATTTCAAATGTGAAATACTGTTAAATTAATAGCCGGTGTAACCTCCAGAATTTTGAATGCAAGCCTGCAAACGTGAATGCATTGTGTCATACAGGTTTCGAATGTCACTTTGTGGTATGGAGTTCCATGCTTGTTGTACTTGTGCTGTCAATACTGGGACGGTCAGTGCTGGCTGTGGATGATGCTGGAGTTGTCGTCCAATGATATCCCATACGTGTTCAATTGGAGACAGATCTGGTGATCTCGCAGGCCAAGGTAACATGTCGACACTCTGTAGAGCACGTTGCGAGACAACAGCGGTATGAGGGCGAGCGTTATCCTGTTGAAAAACTCCCCCTTGAATGCTGTTCATGAATGGCAGCACTACAGGTTGAATTACCAGACTGACGTACAAATTTGCAGTCAGTGTGTTTGGTATAACCACAAGAGTGCTCCTGCTGTCATAGGAAATTGCTCCCCAGACCATGACTCCAGGTGTAGGTCCAGTGTGTCTAGGCCGCAGACAGTTTGGTTGCAGGCGTTCCCCTGGCCTCCTTCTGACCAACACTCGGCCATCACTGGCACCAAGGCAGAACCTGCTTTCATCAGAAAACACAACAGATCTCCACTCCGTCCTCCAATGAGCTCTGGCTTGACACCACTGGAGTCGCAAACGGCGATGGCTTGTAGTCAGTGGAATGCACGCTACAGGGCGCCTGGCTCGGAGCTGTCCTTGAAGTAACCGATTTCTAACAGTTCGTTGTGTCACTGTGGTACCAACTGCAGCTCGAATTTCTGTAGTGCTGCCATTCATGAACAGCATTCAAGGGGGAGTTTTTCAACAGGATAACGCTCGCCCTCATACCGCTGTTGTCTCGCAACGTGCTCTACAGAGTGTCGACATGTTACCTTGGCCTGCGAGATCACCAGATCTGTCTCCAATTGAACACGTATGGGATATCATTGGACGACAACTCCAGCATCATCCACAGCCAGCACTGACCGTCCCAGTATTGACAGCACAAGTACAACAAGCATGGAACTCCATACCACAAAGTGACATTCGAAACCTGTATGACACAATGCATTCACGTTTGCAGGCTTGCATTCAAAATTCTGGAGGTTACACCGGCTATTAATTTAACAGTATTTCACATTTGAAATGCATTTTCTTGAGCTTAAATTAACCTGTGATCTTGAAAATTTAATCAATTAAACATGTTAACTTGACAAATACATTGTCCAAATTTCATTACTCTACAATAATTTTTTCTTGGTGTTGGGATTTTTTTTTCCGTCTGTGTATTTAGTACTTTAGGAGATATTAATTAGTGAAAAAGGTTGCTGATGTCATAGGCCGTGGCAAGCTAATAAAAGGCTATGCAGCACCCATGAATGACCTCATTCTTTCGCTGGAGAGTGAATGCGTAACTTCGCGCTAGTTAGCGGAGCGAACCACTCTGAGTGGTAGCGGTTGTAGCAAGTCGTAACATGCCTTAGTCGTGTTCTCACTAAAGTTGGGGGACTTAGTTAGTTTATCTTCTCATACAAATGTGCTTAACCTGTAAATCTTAAATGGAACTGTTGTTCGATTTCTTATCTGAAAATTCTGGTACCGACAATGTACAAGTGAACTTTACAAAGAATATAAGTATTGTGTTATTCTAAAACTGTGTCAAGTGAACTTATTCCATACACCCTTCCCATTTGGGGTTTATAATACGAATATGTGGTGGCCGATTTAATAAATATTAAAGGTACCAGAAGGCTAGACAGGCCAAGAACTTAACTGTCCACAGTTTAGGCAAAAGTGCAACCCCCAGGATCCTTCCGCCTCACAATTTCGAGATGAACAGATTTGTATCAGTTTAGCTATTCTCTCATTGGCTGGTTTGGTCACTTGAACATTCCTTATTAAGTTGCAACAACCAGGTTGAAATTCACGTAAGTCAGTCTGTCATCAAACCAACTTGGAAGTGTGCATTTTAATTTGTGTCTGAATGAGTTTAGACATCTTTGCTAGGTGATGCAATGACTTTTATGACACTACACCATGTCTGTGTTGATTCATTACAACTGTAGTGATTTTGTGAAGAAAGAGGTAATTCACGCTATTTGCAGAGTTATTTTTTTGGTAAAACTGGATTTAAAATGTAACCAGTTGTGGGTGCACTAACCACCAGCTATGTGCAATTTGGATCAATTATGCTTTTCTCTAAAATCAAAAATACACTTTGTTCCATAATCAAGCTTTGTGTTGTCTGACTTGCAACCTCTGGGTTTGCAAAGTTTGATACATCCAATAACGATCATTTTCAACTTAACATTGTATTTTGGGTGGAGGCTGATTGATTTTGAAGAGTGATGTAAAGTGAACAGTGTCATTCATTATGAGTGAATCAATCATTTTTATTAACTGTTAACTGAACTGATTCTGATGATCAGATGATGACATGATTAATCTAGAATCTAGTTCTTTTGTTAATAGTAACTTCATTAAAAGGTGTTTAGTACTTTCATCCAGCTGAATACCTCTCATTTATGTATTCCATATAACACTACAACATGTACTTGACAAAAAGGAATCATCCTTTCAGAAAGTTTTTGTACTAACCTCCAATGAAATTCCCTTTATTACATCCATAGGATCAATCACATTTCCCAATGATTTGCTCATTTTCCTGCCATGAGCATCTCGTACCATTGGATGCAAAAATATTTCTTTGAAAGGTAGTTTATTCAGTAGCTTCTGACCAAAGAAGACCATGCGAGCAACCCAGAAAAATAATATATCATGTCCAGTTTCCAGCAAAGTACCAGGATAAAATGCTTTTAAGTCATCTGTCTGCAAAGAAAGAAAATATGATACAGGTACTTCTTCTGAAATAATTGAAATTACCTTGCACAATATAATAATATATATATAAGTGAAATGTAAAATAAATGTAAATAGCATGGATACAGAAATACAAAAAATGTAAATGGTATAGATAATAAGTGCTGGGTCTAGTGGGCAGAGTTTATTGGAGATTGAGGCCAGGAGGATGTCTGGTGTCAAGTATATTCTGGTAGGCTAGTTCCCATCTACGAAGTTCAGAGGGGGTCATGTTGTTAGGGAAAACTATCATTGCCCTAACTGAAAAACAGATGTTCAAATTATTGATTTTGTGGGAACTGGCATGTTTTGAAACTGGATGGGCCTCATTGTTAGTATAAACTGTCTGTGGCCATTCATTCTGATAGCTAGGGGATTGGTTGTGAGGCCTATATATGAACTAGAGCAATGGAGGCATGTCAGTTGGTATATGAGGTGTGTTGTCATGCAAGTAGCATGACCAATAATAGGGAATGTTTCACCTGTGGTAGGATTGGAGTAAGTGGTAGTGGCTGGGTGCATGCTGCATGTTTTACAACGGGGTCTATCGCACGGGAATGAACCCTGTGGCAGTCTGGGGGAATTACTTGGTGAGTACTTGTGAACCAAGATATTTCTTAAATTTGGTGGTCTGCTAAAACATGAGCGAGGGGCAGTATTTTATGGAGAATGGTGCGCATCCCGGGGAAGGAACGTAGGAAATCATGTCCACGGCAAAGGATTAGGTTAATGGACTCGAGACAAGGGAAGAACTGAGTGATGAAGGCAGGGCTGTGGTTAGTTTCAAGGGGTACTGACTTGGAGTGGCTGTGTAAAGGAAGGGCTATGGCACCGGAGATTTGTTTGTGTACTAAGTCAGGAGGGTAGCTACAGGAGATGAGAGCTCCAGACAGGTTTTCTGTGTATTGGGAAAGAGATTGTTCATCAGAGCAGATTCGCCTGCCACGGAGGGCCAGACTGTAAGGAAGGGAACGTTTGATGTGCAAGGGATGACAACTGTTCAAATGAAGATATTGCTGCAGATTAGTAGGTTTGATATGAACAGAGGTACGTAGGCGCCCGTTATGCAAGGAAACGTCAACATCAAGAAAGGTAACATGAGTATGGGAGTACGTCCAAGTAAAGTTGATGGAGTGGTTGTTTAGGGAGTTGAGGAAGTCTATTAGATGATGCTCATCGTGGGTCCAGATCATAAAGGTGTCATCTATGTATCTGAACCACACAAGAGGTTTAATGAGAAGATTGTTGAGGAATCGTTGTTCCAGACGGCCCAAGAAAAGGTTTGCATAGGATGGTGGCATGCGGGTGCCCATTGCAGTATCACGTATCTGGTGGTAAATTTGTGAGTTAAAAGGAAAAGTAGTTGTTAGACAGGATGAGGTTAGCCAAGGAAATGAGGAAGGATGTCTTGAGGAGGCTGTCGTGAGGTCGCATTTCCAGGAAGTGTTCCATGGCACTGAGGCCCTGTCCGTGAGGGATGTTGGTGTAAAGGGAAGAGACATCTATCGAGACTAGGAAGGAGTCAGGTGGTAGAGGAGTGGGGACTGTGGAAAATCATTCAAGGAAGTGTGGGGTGTCTTTAATGAAGGGAGGTCCTGTACTAAAGGCTGGAGGTGCTGATTCACAAAAGCTGAAATCCGTTCTATAGGAGACCCGTAAGCCGCAACTATAGGTCTCACTGGATTTCCAGTTTTGTGGATCTTGGGAAAAAGGTACGGGATTCTGCGGGGTAAGGAGAGACAAAGAGTTGAGGGAGAGTACTTGTAAGGGGCCTTGGAGGTCAAGGAGAGTGCGTACTTCTTGGCATATTGAGGTTGTAGGATCTGTAGGGTGTGGAAGGTATGTGTTGGTGTCAGAGAGCTGTCTCAAAGCTTCGGCCTCATAGTCACAGCGGTCCATGACTACGGTCGTTAAGCCTTTGTCAGCTGGGAGAATAATGATGTTCCTGTTCTTAGACAGTTCTCTCATGGCACGGGTTTCATTAATACTGAGGTTGTTGGAGTGGGAATTGAAGTTGAGAAAAGATTTTGAGGACAGGTTGGATGTGAGGAATACCTGGAACATAAGGAGTGGATGGTGTTGAGAGAGGAGAGGAGGATCTAGTTTGGATGGAGGTTTGAAACGCTCTAGGCAGGGCTCAATCTCATCATGCTGAAAGTCATTACCATCCCGGGTGGCAAAGTGGTAACGCCACAGGAGAGTGCAGCAGAACGCTAAAGAGTCCCATACCATAGCAGCATGGTCAAACTTCGGGGTTGGGGAAAATGACAATCCCTTCGAGAGAACAGAGAGTTGAGATTCTGTTAACAGAGATTATGAAAGGTTCACCACAGACTGCTGTGGTATAGCAGGAGGTAGAGTGGCGGCTATTGGTGTGTGTGGTAGAGGGGTTGGGTGGGGGAGATTGAAAATGTGGGCAAGACAAGGGGTTTTGGAAATCAAGGGAGCTGTAGGAGTGTGTTGTGGATGATTGGGATGTTGGTGAGGTAGGGGTAGATCCATAGCCAGGTAACTTTTTGCAAGTGTAGAAAGCTTGCCCAGATGTTTTTGTGCTTGTTTTGCCAAGATCTGTATACAATCTGATAGAATCTTCTGTAAATGATTAATTTTATTTGGGGCAGAAAGACAAAGAATTTTGTGTAGGGAGACAAGCTGGGCAGAATGCAAGTCTGTTTTGAGCAAGAGCTGTTGAAGGACAAGTCTGGTGAAGTTAAGTGATTGTGTAAAGCAAAAGATGTGGAGTGGTGGGTGAATTTGTGGATGGCAGCCAGAGACAGGGAGTTTAATGGTTAATCCGTTTGGAGGAATGTTTAGAGAGGCAAGATTGAAGGAAGAGAGTATGTGAACACAGTTTCGCGAGGCAGAAGGCGTGAAACTTGTAGGAAGAGATGTATGAATCTATGGGTGACATGTTGGGGGAAATAGATTAATATGAATGATGAGGCAGAAAAACTGTCCAAATAACTGTTATAACTGTTGAGAAGGTCAAATGCCACAAAGGGAATATCTGAATATGGTTCAAAGGATACAGCACAGCAGAAAAATTCAGAACCAAGAATTAAAAAAAAAAAAGAGAGAGAGAGAGAGAATTAAAAATAGAGTGCTGTATCACGAAACAGCGGAAAAATTGTCCAAAAAATGCTACTTCAGAAAAATCGCGAAATGGAATAATCAAGAACCGATCGCGGGAAGAAAAAAGATTATAAATTACAAATGTGAAAAATATTAATATTCATGCTGTATGGAGAAACATTGGGAAAATCGGGCAAGAGTGATTAATATCATAGAGAAAAGTCGATAAGCGCGAAATGGAATAAACAAAGAAATGCCGATCGCAAAAGCAGAAATGAACAAACAAAACCATAATTATAGATATTTAGAAAGAAAATAAATAGTAATTAAACTGCCGAGTGGGTGCAGAAAAACAATCGGAATCACTGTACTGAAATTACAAAATGGAAAAGCAGAGTGATGTAACAACTAGATCCTCGTAGCAATAATCCAGGTCGCGAGCGAGGTTAAAATACAGGAATTTTAAATATAATGTGGTGGTTGACATAAATAAGAGCAGTGCACGCAAAGAATGGAGAAATTACACAAGGTATGTTTGGAATGTGAAAAAGCTAAAACATTCACAGCAAAATACTGTAGTAAAAATCGGCTGCAAATGAAGGGTGAAAACGGAATTTCCCCGAGAATATCCTGGCCACAGACAGAACAGATGTACTAACGCAATTGGTTGGCTGTTTTTACATCTGATAGATGTAGAAAACAAAGCATGATATTTTTCGCATATGCGGAAACAAAATGAATAGGTACCACGTGAATGCAGTAAACAATGAAAAACAAACAATTAGGTGAAATAACAAGATACAGGAAACAAGATATGATAGAAGCAATTTGAAATTATACAAGGTAATTCCAATTTTACTGTACAGACTCGTTAGAATTCAACAGTCAAATTTTACATGGATTTCTTTTGGTTGGTGCTGTTATTATTAGCATTCATTTGCTAGCTGAGAAACAGAGCATCATATCCATGCATTCTGACTACGACTATGATGAACATTTTTTTTCTTCATGGTTAAAGTATATCTCAGAAGTACATTTATTTACATAGTTGGCAGTATGCAGGTAGCAAAGATATAAGAAACATTAAACATTTAACAAAGTGATTACATTGTTTCTTTGTGTACAATGCTCCCTAAAAAATTCTCTTGTTTTTCCCATTTTGCATCAATTCTGAACCTTTTCTGTAATTTTTAAATTGTTAATCAGTTAGATCTGGCAATGAGAATATTAAATTGTTTTGTCCCAACAACTATTGAAATCCATGATCACATAGATGTCCATGGATATTGTCAATGTTTTCTTGGTTGGCTGGATGGAACTGCATTGATTCAACAATCTTATCGTGTTCACCTGATGACTGTTCCCTGATGAAAGCCACAGTACGATAGATGAAAACTTTGGTTGCAAAAGATTGACACGACTCCATCTGGTGTACCAAGAAAATATAGAGGTCAATATAAAACATAAATTGTATGTTTGATCCCTTGTTTGATTTAAATACAATTTCACAATTCATGGTAAAAAGATATGTGATGCCTAACCATATATACTATAATATAACAGATCCATCACAGATCTCTGTGAGAAAGATTTACTTTTTCTGGTTTAATGTATTAACTTATTTTTAAATAAGCGACTGTACTGAAACGTTTTACTCTAAGTGAAAATAACAATGGCAAGTACAGCGAGTGTTTCTACATGTATCTTGAAGAAGAAATAACCACTCTCTGGTTTCAATGTGAGTTTTCAAGGTAATTTTCCCAACTTCTCATCTCATCATGACAGCACTATGAAATTAGTAAGAAAAGTGTTAATCAGTGTGCTTTTCTAATATTTTTAAATTCTTAATAATAATAAATTACACTGAACAGTTAGTGAGAAAATAAAGACCAACCTCATCTGGCCATCCAAAAACTGAGAATGGAAAAAGTCCTGATGAAAACCATGTATCAAGAACATCATCATCTTGCTTGAGAGTAATTTTTGAAACGGGGACATTAAATTTAATTGCTGCTTTCTGAAGTGCTTCTTCTTCTGTACGACCACTTATCCATAGATCATCATCGTTGTACTAAAATAGTTTCAAACAAATAGTTCATTAAAATGTAGTGGATATAAAGAATAATAAATAAACAAATAAATCTACCACATCTGACAGCTTAAGTGAATAAGTAAACCATTTATACTGGATGAAAAGATAAATAGTTGTAAACTTTGAATTTTGTTTAAAACCCTCCATAAGAACTGAAACGATTTAGTAAATATACCTAAACTAAGCAAGCAAGAGAAAACAGCACATCTAATTGGATTATACACAAAGTGATGGTGATCACAATGCAGATCACAATGCAGAAGACTGAAAATATAGTATTGCCCAAAGCACCAGAATAAACTTTTTCAACTTTAATTTTATGGATAAAAATAATTGACTTACACTAATTTGGTACATGTTAATGTGTCTGTTTACTAATTGCATGCCCACTTAAGAATAAAAATATGCATCACAATGCCGGGTAAAGCTAGTTTTAACATAAAAGTTCAAGGTAAAGTACAATATTGTATCCCACAATCTTTAGTACATCTGTATTAATATTATCTATGCTAGCCCTTTTACGTTTTTTAGCTTTCCTTCATATTATCCTGAGAATCTATTTCCAACTTTGTATTTTCCACATTTAAGCTTCCCTCCCATCACAGGATGATAGAGCCATGTCTCACTAAACCAGTCACTCAATTTCTCTGCAATTTTTAAATTCTCAGTGGTTTCAACTTCATTCTTATCTACAATAGACTGAATATCTTCCCCTCAGTTTTCTAACATAGCCATAAAAATTTCTAGATGCACTGTTCAGTGGACCTCCTGCACCAATAATATTTTTCATAAACCAGTCCTATGCTTCTCTCTTTGCTCTTATTAATTGCTTGTTTAGTTGTTTTTTATTCCCTACTGCTTTCCTGTCCCTTAATTCAGTTGTGTTCCCATCTCAGTGGCCTCTTTAAACTTCTCACCTCCCTATTGTAACATGTAGGTTCTATACTTTTCTTTATTTTCTGCTTTGGAATAAACATTTCCTCACCCTTTCTTTATTATCTCCTTAACCTCTTCCCATTTTGCCTCCACTGTACTTATGCCATCCTTCCATTTGCTGAATCTTTCCCTGAAATATTTCTTCAATTCTAAAGTCTGTGCCTTTTTATAATTAGGCTATACCTATTACCCCCTTCTATTTTGGCCATTGGTTTACTGAATCCCCTAATACCCATCAGTACTACATTGTGATCACTTATTCCTTCAGTTGCTCAACACCCTACAAGATTTTCATCAGTCTTAATTAGAAAGCTATGCAACATGTTTGGTTCCCAAGTATTTTGCTCCACCACTTGTGTAAAACCTCCTTCCATTACTAAGGTATTTGCAAATCTTTGTTCCCTTGTGTTATTAATCTTATTTCCTGACCATTCTACACTCACCTCTGAAATATCAATTTAGCTTCTCTCCGAGAACCTCATCTCCACCATTCATTCTTCCACTAAGCTAAACAGCCAACACCTTGATTTTTTATCACCACAAAAATCAACCCAAAGTAACCCATGGTCATGATCTACAAGCACTAGAGAATTTTAATGATCTTTGCTAACCAATATGAATACCCCTCCACCAATTGCTCCTCTATTTCTGCGGTATACTCTGTAATCATCAGGGAAAACCTCATTGTTTAGTACTCTTTTAACAAAGTCTTCACTCCTTGTGATTCATACATCTCTATTAGTTTTGGAAATTCTATTACTTTTTTTACTTCTACAGTTCACCAATAACACTCACCTGTATGGCTTTGTGGTATTTTCAGTATTAATCTTTGTCTTTCCACTTGTACCCCATCCATTATTATTTCAACAGCTTCAACTATTTCTTTATAATTTGTTTTTTTTCCCATCAGTACCCTTTTGATCAATTATTTGTATCCCCTCACCAGCAGCCCCTAACCTAAAACAAGGCACAGTCCTGACCCCATCATCACTGGAAGTGGACACCTTACAGCTTTACCCAACAAGTTAGAAAGTACTATCTTCCCCCTTTTGTTTCGGTGCAGGCCATGCCTAATGAAACCCGACCTACCATGGTGTTCACAGGCACAACTCCCAAAACAGAACTAGTGCCTGCTCCAAGTAGCATTTCCACGCTTACCCACCTAACAGCGTGGTTCAACTGTGGCTGATCATGATGACTTAGAACCTGCATAAGTTCTACCCCAGTATACTGTGCCTCCTTCACCACTTTCCTCAGGTCACTATAATGTAACTTGTGTTACTATCAATACTATTGCCTGCACCTCCCACTATAACTACTCTATCATCCTTGTATAAATCCCTTCAAAGCGATCCTACACCCTCTGTAACCTGCCTTAATGTTGCACTAGGTTTGAAAAAGCTTGTGATCTGGTAGCCTGTTTCTGATTGATTCTGCAGAAGAGAGCCTACACCTCTCCCATGGCTACCTAGTGGCAGAACCTTTTTCTTCCTATCTTTTCTTCCACACCTCTATTCCTATAGGCCTGTTGCACCTCACCTACTCCTCCATATACACAAGGCTCTTCCCCATCTGACTCTTGTAACATGTCAAGCCTATTTATTTCTCTCCTATTTCTCAAACCTATTTCTCTTAGGCAAAGTATAGTACAAAAGAGCTGCCTGAGCCATTGTCCTCATCAAAATCTGTAACAAGCAGCAGTAGGATACTTGGCAGCACTACTAAGAATGGTGAAAGACATAGATTAAACATTTGGCACATTATTCTTGAATTCACTTGTGCTGTTAACATATCTTTGGGATGCCGCCATACAAAAGTTAATGTGTGTTGTATGAACAGTACTATTATACTGACTTGGAGCATTTGTTTATATTACACAACATAAAAATGCATAAATACATCTTGTGAATTTCATAAAATGCTATGGCTGAAACAAACCTCACATGGGAGCCAAGGATAACCAAAAGAAAACCGATTTAGGTTTTATACATTTGAGTCTAATTTTTTGTTACCTCACATTCCATAACAACTCTCTACGGAGAAAATATCTACTTACTGTTCCTTGTGATACTGAAGGGTCATTAACTGAGATAAAGTAAGCTGGTATTCTATGACCCCACCAAAGCTGCCGAGAAACACACCAGTCCCTAGTGGGTAAAAAAATGGGAAAATTATTGAATGGCACTAATGTAACTATGATAAATTTACTAACCAGTACCACTGCATCACATGTATTTTTTTAGACATTCATTACCAAAGTGTCAGCAGTACCAATAGGTATTAAGAAACAAATTGAGAAAATCTATGGATTTTTAATTAGTTAGCTTTAATTTCAACTGTCTGAACTTTTGATGGGAAAAGCAGCACCAAAAAAAAAAAAAGAAGTTATTCGACTGCCACAACACAGCCCAGTAATATGAAATGAAAGTCAGCAATTCTATTAAAAAATTTCTTTTAAAAAAGAAAGAAAATAACCCTTCCACAAAATACAATAAATGAGAACATCAATATAAATAATCTGAGTATTAGAGGTGTTCTATGGAAAGGTTTTTATGGAAAAATTTCATGAGCTAGTGGTTATATACAGTAAAATGGTGTAGAATCCCCAATAGCCAATTCCTATTAATTATCTTACTTAAAATGATTTATTTTGTGTAAAATAAAGAGGTGATTTATTGTGCAGGATTACTTCACTAAAATGTGGTAATTTGATTCACATATAGTGTAAACATGTTGTAAATAAATCAAATAAACTACATACAAATGCTAAGAATGTTACAATATCTGGAACTTTAATTAGAGAGCAGTAATTTGGAATGGATACAAGCTATCATATTTAAGCATGGTTTATGGCTTGGAAGTTTTGATAATGTGATGTGAAATGCCTGAAAATATTCTGTGGTTTCATTTAAGAATGTTTTCATATATTTACAATTGATTGTTTTCAAGTGTTTTCCACTGTTTGTGTCATTGTCAGCGACCAAGAAATGACTGTAGGCAGTTTTGAGTGTGGTCAGAACTTCCAATGTCATATATATAAAGTTACAAAAAATATAGCTGAGCTGTCCCCTTTGAATAATACTAGCAAAATTCTATGTCAGTCTTGCCTTTGAAATCTTTGGTAAAGTCTGACACCTTTTTTCCAATGTGTATTTCTGATGAAATAAAAGAAAGATTAAAAGTTAATGATAGTTTTATCATTCAAAAAAGCAACTCGTCATGTTTACTGAGAAGTTTTAAGTACTCCAGTGGGAAGTTATATTACTGGATAGACCATCAAGTATTAAGAAATTTAATGCATATTTATTCTGAGTTACATCATATGGTGATAGTGAGATTGCATTACAGGACTCTGCTAACTGCAACATTCTACAAGATATTATAATGGTCTGCAGTAAAAAAGTCAAATGTAATTGTATTTATTATGTTTACCATATTTACAACTAAACATTTCATGTTTTAAACATACCTGATGTTCTCCAGCCAATGGTACCAAATTTTGGTATGATGCTCAGGAATAATTTTCAACTCTCCTTTTTGTACAGCTGTAATTGCTGATGTAGCCATTTCTGTGCACTTTACATACCTAGTATGTGCAATTACATAAAAAAAATATTACCCAAATACACTAAAAATATTTCAGAATATGAAATACAATGCTGAATACATTAACATATGCAGAGATAAATTCTAAAGAATAATATTACAAAGTACCAAAATGAGTAATTCTTCTTCCAGCAAAAAAGATATATACACATCTACATTCATGGAAGAAAGTTCACACTTGTTCAGTATATAGCACACATGTTACTTTCTGATCCAAAATCATAAATTGTATAATTGATTGGTTACAAAACAATTATATTATGTTGATATCATCCAACAATAGGTATACTAATGTAGATGCCAGCCATCAACTGTTTGAAACTCACTATCAATAATAGCTGCCACTTCATTACATTCATAAATTGCTGCTTTCTCCAAATTCTTACCCTATACTGGCTCATCCAATCTTCTCAAATCTCACCCACAAATAAACAATCTCAGTTTTGTCAGAGCTTGGAACCTTAAAAATTATCTACATAAGCCAGACATTTTCGTTCTACCAGCTACCAATCAAAACTATGATATAACCAAAATCTTGTTTCTTCTGACCATCCCTCCTTTTAATAAATATTACCACTGGTAGTATAACTCATTAAAACCTGGTTAGTGAGTAATATCTGATGCCAGAACTAAGAATCACAACATATGAGTGAAACCCTTCGTTAATCTGAATCAATACAACTAATCACTTCTGGCTGAATCATTTTCATCATCTGTGATAACATTTGCATATAGCTTCAGTTTCGGTATCACTATCAAATCAATTAATCTAATTAATATGGCAATTCCATAAGCTTTCATTCTTTACATGTACACAAAAACTACAGGATGTTGGTAAAACAGGAAGCCATATTATAAATCTAAAACAGATGGCATCTCTAACCTTACATACAAACTTCCCCAATCAGTCTACTGTGAATCCCGCCTTTGGTGAAGATGATATTCAATCCTTGGACTTATCATATCACATCCCCACATACTGAGGCACATAATCAGTCTTCATTACCATTAATATAAAATCTCTCCACACAAATACTCAATTGCCTTGAACTTAGTACTATGCTATGCCACCTAATGTAAACTTCCCCAACAGTTTTCAAAGCTCTGTTTTCTCTAACTAGCTAAACTCCTCCTTAAATTTTCCATGATTGTTGCCATTCAAAAACCTTTCTTAGCCAGATCAAATAATTTCTCTGGCTACACGTCAATGAAATAATTTTTATTTAGGATTTCAATATGATCTTGATTTTTCAGAAATCCATCATTTTAAAAAAAAAAAAAAAAAAAAAAAACATTAATCATCTTCAACACCAAAATGTAGTGTCTCTAACAAAATCAATTTAAAAAAATCAGCACTCTTGAAACACAGCTACAGCTATGGCCACACTGGTGTGTTTTCACGCTGAGACCTAGCGGGGGAAAAAAAACACGAACTGGAAATCCTGCATATATTGCCACACTGGTGTGAAAACCACGCCTATTCTATCCCGCGTGTGCATACACCAGCAGTTTTTTCTGCTAGAAAGGTTCAATTATCTTCTGCTTATCAACTTGACTAGTCTCAAAATTATTAACACAATTACAGTAAGTCATAAGAATGCAGTAATTGCATTATGTGCTGCGCTAGTAGCTGTGCGTCGCCGCCGTCATGAAAGGAGAAAGTACTGGATCCATCCCATACTGAGCGGCAGGTCAACAAAGGGAAAATTTGTGCTCCTACATATAAAATTAAAAGAAAACCGCATAGTGTTTCGAGTACTACAGGATGTCTGTTCCCTCATTTGAACTGGTCCTATCTACAGTGAAAAATGCTATATAAAAAAAGTAATGGGTCGTACAAACGGGTGTTTTTGCACTTCTAGTATTATATGTTCACAATCTAAGCACTCCATAATATCAGTGAATATAAAACAACAAAAATGCAAAAAACAAGAGCTAATCACGGTGGAATGTTTTCCCCCCCAATGTGGCCACTCACTACAGCGTGAAATCCCGGTGAAGAATGGGCCTGGGCACATTCTGCTGTGGGCAACCTTGAACACGTGGCTTTTCCCACTTCCTGCTGCGTGAAATCACACCTGTCTGGCTGGTCTCATGTACTTCAATGTAGTTCATATTTTCGACAGAATTTCATGCACAAATTCAGCGTGAAAATACGCCAGTGTGGCCATAGCCTATCATCCTACACTAAGGTGTAAAGCCACTATATCTCTTGCAAGATGTGTCTGCTCTGAGGAACAGTTCCAAATACATTTTTAGAACAAAACCCAAGTAAATACCCTGCTTCTCCACAACTTCATCAGCAAACTAGCTTGTGTAACTTCTTATCTAACAAATTTCAACTACCAAAAAACTGTTCAGAATAAAAGCCAATTAATCTAAGCTTATCATGAGTTGTCATAATCTTATCCCGATATGAGGCATCATTTTACCAAAAACTTCCAGTTCCCAGGTACAGTTTTAGTAGTTTAAAAACCTCAGGTTCCACATTAAAGAAATCATACCACAGTTCCCTCTCATGTAACAAACCATGATAGAAACTATCAACCAATTCTCTGCTGCAAGTTGTGCACAAATGGCTGGGTTTATTGTAGGCTCTTTATCTTCTGCATTCATTATTAATGACTATGTCCAAAATATTGTAAATTATGTTTCCTTTTTTTTATGCTTCATCGACGGCTTAGGTCATTAGAGGCGGGATGGGACTGGGGACAAGGAATGCGAAGGAATTCAGCCATGGCCTTTTTGAAGGAAGCATCCCAGCATTCACCTGGAGTGATTTGGGGAAACCATGGAAAACCCAAATCTGGATGCCTGGATGGGGATTCGAACCTGCGCCCCCCCCAAATGCGAGGCCAGAACATAAGCACACCACGATCAGTAAATACTGTTTTATTTTTGTATGTTTATACAGTGTTTTTAATTAGTGCAACCCCCCTTCCTTCAAACTAACACCATCTTTATCTTCAATTTCCCTATTAGGTTCAACCCCCTCCCCCCCTCTTTAATTTTTCTTTGAGAAGGCAATTCAATCTCTGTTTCATTTAAGTCAAGAGATGGATACTATACTTAATAACTGCTAGAAAGCTAAAACTGATTTCTACTTATAATAATATTATGAGATGACATACCAATTAAAATAATTCTTACCAGTAAGAAAATTGTAAACTAAAATGCCTCAAAACCTACTAAAAAAGAAAAAAATAAATAATAAATCATCATTTTTTTTTTCTTAGTCTGAATATAAATTTGAAATGTACTGGACCCACAGGATAAGAGTGATCACAGTAAAACTTAACTGAAAAATGTTCATATTACAAGACAAGAAAAATCTCAGCAACAATGCAGTGAAAAACATGCTCTGAGGTGATGGAAAGGAAAGGCAAAATATATCAACCACTCGCAAAGTTCTTGTCCTTCGCAGATAAAATAAAAATAAAATTGCTATTCTGATAACAAATAATGTTTCTAACAAATGAAGAAGTTTATGTTTCTAATCTGTATAAAACCAGCTTAGCTCTAATACTACACATTTAAGAAAATATTGAGTCTAATGTTAACATCCTCAATAAATAAATACTACAGTCAAAAAATAATGGATGTTGCATACCACTGGGGTTTAATGAGGGGCTCGACCACATCCTTTGACCGACTGCAAATAGGAACAACCATTGGATTATTTTTTGTTTCTCGGTATAAACCTTTTTCTTTAAGTGCTTTTATAATGGCTTTTCTTGCCTCAAATCTTCTCATACCCTGAAAAATATGAAGAAATATTAAACCTTTGGATAAACAAATGCAAGAAAATTTATTATACTTGTATCAAGTCAATAGTTTTTTCTTTGGATTAAATATCTTGTTAATTTTTTTTGATATATAAGGAAAGCATCTGTAACATTCATGAAATTAACATATCCATCAACATTCTTTTGTTTTGTGTACATGAAAATTAGTGATTAGAACAACACCTGAAAAGTAATAAAATTAACAGGTGGGTTAAAACAGTACAGTGGCACAATACTTATCAGTAAAAGACATATATCATCTTATTGAAATAATTATGTTCCCAATGTGGTATCTTCTTGTCTTGAAGAAATTTCCCAAGCCACGTTACACAGTCAAATGGCTTCAAATTACAAATTATTTTATCTCAAATCTCATTACATAACTGCATTATTCTTTGATTATCACTTTTATACTTATAGAACTTTCTGTTGTATGCTCATTTTCAAATTAGAATATTGCAATAGAAACCATACCTAAGTAGGTAAGAAAAAAGGTTAATATTAAAGGAAAAAGCACTTACTGTGAATTCGCCATAGTCACCAATAATGTTACCATCATCACTGAAAATGGTGACAAACGGTAAATTATTTCGCT
The DNA here is from genome assembly GCA_031002005.1 of Vandiemenella viatica. NCBI lineage: Eukaryota > Metazoa > Arthropoda > Insecta > Orthoptera > Morabidae > Vandiemenella > Vandiemenella viatica. The sequence goes on along the minus strand of JARYHS010011408.1, from coordinate 170,020,390 downwards.
TTCCAACATCATAATCATTGTGGTCATGAGCAGGAGTTATTTTTACAGCACCTAAAGAAATTAACATCAAGCATATTACTTATTTAAAAATATTTTTGTAAAACAGTACCACACAGAATGCTTTAAAATTGTATTATAAGTACTTTCAGAAAGCATGCTGTACCTGTCCCAAATTCTCGATCCACAAAATCATCACAGATTATAGGCAATTTTCGGTCACAAAATGGATGAGCAACAAACTTGCCATGTAAATGTTTGTATCGCTCATCTTGTGGATGTACAGCAACAGCTGTATCTCCAAGCATGGTTTCTATTCGAGTAGTTGCAACAACAATTTCATCCTTAGTGTCAATAACTTTATAAGCAAATGACACCAGAACACCAAATTCAATCTTTTCCGTGTATCCAGGAATGGATAGCAGAGTTCGACCTGGTAGTTCTATTTTATCTACCTATAAAAGATGTTATTACTTGCTATAAAATCACATACAAATTCGAAATTTGCTAATCAGTTTGTTATCACTTCATAGGAATTACTTATCAGCATAAGATTCTACAAAAATACAGAAAACCTTTACTTGGTGGTTATATTAGAGGTTCTGACTAATCGTTGAAAGGTGAATCTAACTTGTAAAATTATTTGAAGACAACTCAACAATTCAAGATGAATGTAAAAAAAAAAAAAAAATGAATATTCTAATTCTCACCTTACATTACTAAAATCATTGTTGGGCAATAATATCTTGTTGACATCAGTATCATTTCCCATGAAAGGACTGGATGGGCACAGAATAAGAAGAAATTCAATGGCCTTTTAAAGAAAACATTCTGGCATATGCCTACAGTGATTTTGGAAAACCATGGAAAACTGAAATCTGGCTGGCCGGACAAGTATTTGGACACGTGTATTCCTGTCTGCCAGGCCAGGTGTTCATGTGGGTAACTTATGACCTATCTATGACAGAGTCTCATTTTTTAGAATATTAACAATTTACGAGAGAGGGTTGGAAGGGATGAGTTTACCAGCATGATATTACAAGAGATTGAGGACAAGCTGATGTTTGGTGTCAAGGATATATCAGAAGGTTAGTTCCCATCTACAAAGTTCAGAAGAAGTGGAAATTTGAGGACAGATTTTGATGCCTCTAACCATGAAGCAGTTGCTGAAATTTTTGGAATTGTGTGAATTGGAATGTGTGGTGAATGAATGGTGGAGGTTGTTTTTTTCATTTTACCACTCATTCTAATGGATATCAGATTGCTGGCGATACCAATATATGAACTAGGACAACAGATGCAAGTAATACGATATATGAGTTGTGATTTGGTGGATGTGGTATGTCCAATAATGGGGTAGGTTTCCCCTCTGGTATAATTGGAGTAGGTAGCTGAGGAAGGAGTGTGATGGCCCATATAGTAGCTTGAAGCAGTCAGAATACAAGCATTTATGTATCAAGATATTCTGAAGGTTAGATGGTCTACTGAATCACAATTTGACAGCAGTGGTACCCAACTTGACTACCCTCCACCTGCTTTCCCCTACCTGCCAGCAGATGGGAATAACAGGACTCCCTGGGCGGCAAAAATTCAACTGGTACATCTTTACAAAATGCTACCAGACAACATGACTCCAACACAGGTAGAGACTTTTCTTCAGTATTGGCTTTTAATCTATCTGCTGCAAAGATGCTATTTTACACACAAAAGATACAATTACATTGAAACGTTGTACACTAAATGCTCTACTAAATCTTTCCACTTCACAACATCATTCTAGTATTACCACCATCTTATGTATGGGTTAGTTGTATATAATGCTGCACATTCATGTGAAAAGTTGAGAAAGATGTCAACAATCCAGTAGTACTTCATATCGTGATATAGTCAAAAGTACTTAAATACTTCTAAACTAATGGCACAGGTAATTTGACATCAATGAAAGCTAGGAAATTCTAATTCTGTTGGAATTCTAAAACCTTATAATATACCAAGCAATGTTAGTCATAATTGTATGAGGGTCGTTCAATACGTAATGCAACACATTTTTTCTGAAACGGGGGTTCTTTTATTCAGCATTCAAATACACCATGTTATTTTCCAATCATTTAGTTACACAACACTATTTTTCAACATAATCTCCATTCAATGCTACGGCTTTACGCCACCTTGAAATGAGGGCCTGTATGCCTGCACGGTATTATTCCACTGGTCAATGCCGGAGCCAATGTCGTACTGCATCAACAATTTCTTCATCATCCGCATAGTGTGTCCCACAGATTGCGTCCTTCATTGAGCCAAACATATGGAGATCCGACGGTGCAAGATAGGGGCTGTAGGGTAGATGAGGAAGAACAGTCAACTGAGGTTTCGTGAGCGCCTCTCGGGTGCGAAGACTTCTGTGAGGTCCTGCGTTGTCATGAAAAAGGAGAAGTTTGTTCTGATTTCTGTACCTACGAACACACTGAAGCCATTTCTTCAATTTTCGAAGAGTAGCACAATACACCTCAGAGTTGATAGTTTGACCCTGGGGAAGGACATCAACCAGCATCCCAGAAGCCTGTAGCCATGGCTTTTAACTTTTTCTTGGTAGGGGAGTGGGTGTGCCATTTTGTTTCGGGTTTGAAGTGATGAACCCATGTTTCACCATCTGTAACAACGTTTGACAAGAAATTGTCACCCTCAGCCTTATGACGAGCAAGCAGTTCCGCACAGATGGTTCTCCTTTGTTCTTTATGCTCTTTGGTTAGACATTGAGAGACCCAGCAGGAACAAACCTTTGAATATCCCAACTGGTGAACAATTGTGACAACACTACCAACAGAGATGTTAAGTTGAGAACCGAGTTGTTTGATGGTGATCCGTCGATCGTCTCGAATGAGAGTCTTCGCACGCTCTGACTTTGCAGGAGTCACAGCTGTGCATGGCCAGCCAGCATAAGACAGTACTGCTAGACCTTGCGGCGATGATGACACACGCTTTTTCCAACGACTCACCATGCTTATGTCCACTGCCACATCACCGTAGACATTCTGCAAGCACCTATGAATATCTGAGATGCGCTGGTTTTCCACCAAAAGAAACTCAATCACTGCCCATTGTTTGGAACGCACATCCATTACAGACGCCATTTTAACAGCTCTGTATAGCGCTGTCACCTGTCGGTAGTCAATGAAACTATACGAGACAAAACGGGAATGTTTGAAAATGTTCCACAAAAAATGTCTGGTCTTTTCAACCAAAATTGGCCAAGAAAAAAAATGTGTTGCATTACTTATTGAACAACCCTCATATGCCAAGCCATATAGAGTCTGATACATAAGAAACTACAAATGTCTGCATGAAGTATGGACAGTAGTAACATGTCACTCATGAAAGCAATCTAAATTACTATTCATCATCATCATCCTCAACAGTTTCCAACCTCTGGCCGGGTCTGCTTCATGCACAAGCCTCTCCATTTCCTTCTTTATTCTGTTCGAGTCCTCTCCTCTCTTCTGTACACACTCCTCCACTCCTTTCAGCCATCCATCTCTTGGTCTTCCTCTGGGTCGTTTACCATGCATCTTAATTTCGTGGATTTTTATTGGGATTCTCTGAACCTCCATTCTCTTTAAATGTCCATACCCTCTCAGTATGGTCCTCTCTACCCTTTCCTGTAGGGGTTCCTCTTTAATGGTGCCTCTAATCACTTCATTCCTTATTCTGTCCCTTTTAGTAACTCTCATTCTACTCTTAAAAACTTAATTTCACTTGCTTGTTCTCTGCTGATGTCCCGCTTCTTGAGAGTCCATGTTTCAGCAGCATAAGTCAAGATAGGCACATAGTATGTGTGATATATTACTCTCTTGCTTCTCTGTGGCACATGTTTATTCCATATTAGGCTTCTAATACTCCTTAGAAATGCCTCTGCTTGTCTTCCTCTTTCACTTATCTCACCATCATATTTCCTCCACATTCCTCTAATACACTCACGAAGTACTTGAATCTGCTTACCTTCTTTAGTTGTTCACCTGCCATCACAATTCCCTGGGTTAACTTATTCTTCTTTCTGGTTGTTACCATGTACTCACATTTCTTTACATTAAATTTCTGGCCACATTCCTCCACACTGTTTGTCCATACACCCAACTGCCACTGCACTTCCTCTTCATCACCTTCCCAGATCATCAGATCGTCCGCAAAAGGCATTACCTTCACGTTTTCCTCTCCCATCCTTACTGCCACCTTCTGCATTATTCATCCATGATTACAATAAAGAGTAGTGGTGATAGGGCACTTCCGTGTCTTAGTCCATTCCTTTGTTTCAGCTAATGTGTTCATCCTTCCCCTATTCTCACATAGCTCACACTTCCTTGGTACACTTCTGTAACTCTCCTGATGGTTTCTTTGGAAACTCCTCTCTTCTCCAAGGCCTTCCATACCTTACTCCTGTGTACACAATCATATGCTTTGTCAATATTGAGAAATACCGACAGTATGTCCTTTCCATACTCATAATTTTTTTCCTGCAGCTGTCTCATAGCAAATATCAGGTCTACCATTGATCTCCCTGATCTAAAGCCATACTGCTCTTCCCTTAGCCCTTTTTGCACCCTGTCATGTATCCTTTTTTCAATAATCTTCTCATACACTTTGGTACAGTGGCACATCAGTTTAGTACCTCTATAGTTTTTAAACTCCTTCCTGTTCCCTTTTTTGAATATAGGTATAATTATTCCTTTTTTTCCAGTCTTCAGGAGTTACCCCCTGATTCCATACCTTTCTCATCACACGGTATAACCACTGCTTTCCTACTACTCCTGCTGCCCTAAATTACTATCAAAAACTAAATTCCTTAGTTACAAACAGATGCATTTGAATCTAATCACAACCTCTACAATACTGTTGTTAGAAAACCCAAACATTAATTTGACATGCAGTAATACTCACTACATCGTCAATTTAAGTTTTCCCACATAATCATAATAAACAAATAATATAAAAGCTATGGAACTCTATAGAATGCATGTATGGTTTAAATTTCTTGGATTGTTCATTTTGGTTTCCACTGCACTGATATGAAGTTAACTACATTAATTTATTATTAACAGTTTATTCAGCATACGTTAAGGCAGTGGGGGGGGAGAAGCGGAGAACAGCAGTAAACTCAACCTTGAGCTGGTAGCAGGACAGCCAACAAAATACCAAGTAGCAAAGATAGCATTGCAAGTTCCACCAGAGGATGAACGTTAACAATGACCTCATTATTTTATCCTGAGTTACACTGGGAATTTTTGTTTAGCGAAATAAAGAGAAAGGTGCAGGGAGCACAAATTAAAGTTAAGTGACAGACAGCATGAGTGGTTCACAAATGTATTCCAGAAATACACCGTGCTTGTGAGTAAACAGTTTTTGTTTTGAATAACAGCAAGGCTATACCTCATTCACTCTAGGCTGGTGGGTCAAGGTCATGATCCCCTTGTCCTGCTCCTCACCTCATAACACCTCCCGTTGCCTCCCCCTCCAAGCAGACCATTGCGTATAGGCAGGCAAGAGGTGTTGTTGCAGTAATGTCATGTTTATACAAATACATTGTTAGAAAACTCTGTGAGTGAAATGACTTCAGATAATTATTACATTAGGTGACAGTCAAAAATAATTATTTTTCATGTGTATATTTTCTTTAAGGCACTAGAAAACTTGGAAGAGAAAGCACTTTATAGGGAACCGCCAAATATGACACCAAAGGCATGTGGCTTATCTTACGAACAGCGCAGTGAGTATGTAATGAAGCTAAACTTCCTGAATGTTGATGAATGTTTTTATTAATGATTTCTGTAAACAAAAACTATTGCTTCCAGTCTGTCATTTTTAAGTCAAAGTATCTATAATTAACTTCCACAGGGTAACACCACTAAAATTTGGATTTAATTCTCGAAATATCTCATGCAACTTTCAAAACTAAAAATGATGACTGGAAGCAGTAAATTTTATTCATTGATATTATGTAAATATGTATGTATGAACGATTCAGTGGTGACTGCATGTATTGTCTTGGTTCTATGGGTGGAGCCACATCAATTTATTTAATTCTAATGTTTCTGCCATCATTCTATGGCTTTCATCAGAGAACTGCTATGTCAGTTGCCTCTATCGCCTTATATAGTAGCAGGAAGTGAGCAAGTGTGCATTAACCGTCCGCAGTGCTGTCACCGTGCCTAGCGTAGGCGACAGGATGTGGTCATTCGTCTTGGGTTTTCCTGAACAGGTATGACCAAATATGGTCAAGTTGCAACCCACTGTCAGCATTCATGTTGTTCGGCCTTTTCTGTATTTCCAATGCTTCTCTTATATGCCTAGGCCACCATCTGCTCTCAACGGCTTTAACGCTGGTCTTGTCAAATAAAACTGAATGCCCACTATCAGCTGAATGTTGAACTACAGCAGACTTGCTTGAGTCTTTATTTTTCAAATGCCTGATGAGCTCATTGAGCCTCTCCTTTATGGTGTGTCTAGTTCCCCCAGTGTATACCTTGCCGCAACTACAGGGAATTCCATACACTGCTGGTGTTTGCAATTGATCCCTCTAATCTTTAATGCTAGGAAGGTTGCTGGATAAATTCCTAGGGGCCTTGTATATGGGACAGATGTTCTTAAGCAGGTGACCAATCTTATCCATCACTCGTCAGATATAAGGCAGGACGGCAACTGCCTTGTCAGGTGGTTTGTTGTTATGATGTAATATCCTCCAGATCTGCTTCATGATCACTACTTATTCCTTCAATTACTTGACACCCCACAAGGTTATAATCCAGCTTTGTTAGGAGATATCCAACTTGTTTTGACATCTAGTGTTCTGCTCTACGACTTGTGTATACCCTCCTTCCATTATTAAGGTATTTGCAAATCACTGTTCCCTTGTATTCCTACCCGGTTTACACCTGGTAAATTTAAATCCCCACCAATAATGACCGCTCTATTCTCACATCTGAAATCTGAGTATGAATTTAATTTCTTTCATCAGCCATTCTTCCAATACCCTGATTTTTTCTTTTTAATCACCCCAGAAATCTACCCCAAGTAACTCATGGTCATGATCTATGAACACCTGTGAACTGTAATAGTTTTTGCTAACCAGTATGAATAGCCCTCTACCAACTATTACTCTATCTCTGCAGTACACTCTGTAACAGGCAGGAAAAACCCCCTTGTCGAATACTACTACTTTTAACCAAGATTCTGCACCTATAAACTCTTGCGAGTCGTGTATCTCTATTAAGTTTGCAAATTCTGTTTCTTTGTTCATTGTAAATTTACAGTTCACCAGTGACACCATTATTACTGGCTTTGTTATATTTTTAGCAGTAAACTCTTCCTTCCCAGTTCTGTCCTAGTCAGTTATTGTTTCAGCAGCTTCTTCGATTTCTTTAGCATTTGTGATTTTTTTTCATCGTGGTTGTACTATTAGTATCATTTTGATTATCTATTTCCATCCCCTCACCAGTAGCCCCTAACCTAAAAAAGGCAAAGGCCTGACCCTCTCATCACTGGACATTGGCTCCCTTACAGCTTTACCTAGCAACTCAGAAAGTAGCCCCTTGCCCCCAGGCACCACATGGTTACATATGGACACACCTTTTTTTAGGTACATGATGTGCCACTTCACGAATGTCTGGATTTATGGATAGGATTGGGAAATCGGTTTAACAAATGTTGAAATTTATGGAGTTTGTTTAAAAGGTGTATAATCAAGTGGATAGATGATTTATAGTGATTTATCGTCTGAAGTGGAAAGATTGTACTGGACAGAAACTAATGTTTGTCTTTGATGCATTTTTAAGGATCTGGCCTCGGTGACAAATTAGTCACATTTTGATTGGTATGATCTGGGAACTATTCTGTAAATCAACTGGCGAACAGTGTTGCAGTATAAAGTGAGTGACTTGTCACTGCTTCAACATTGTGACATTGTCTTCATCAGATACAAATCCTATATTGGCGAGTGATTCCAATCTGGGGACTGTGTATTTTGTTATTATTAAGTCTTTTCCTGTGACTTGGGAAATATTTAACGAACTTAAAGAATCTTCAAACTCCAATACCGATATCATAGAACAGTACATTTCTCACTTAAATTGTTTTAACCGAACATGTTTTACAAGTTTTGTTTAAAGTGTAAGGAAAAATGAATAACATACTAACTTAAACATAAAGGTGGCATATGTTATCATTGAACCAAGCATACTAACACAGCTTCATCATCAGGAAATAATTCTAAATAATACTTAAGTATTATAACATGGCTCCACTGATGAGGACTGAATAACAAGTACTATGAAAAAGTGCAAAAGGATTATTGCACCCTTTTATCTGTGCCAACACTAACATATAGTTCTGATGCATGGGAGATGAAAGAAACAGATAGAATTCAGGACACAAAAATGAAGTTTCAGAGGAATAGGACTGGTGTAACGAGATTGGACGAGTTGGGGAATGAGCAAGTGTGGAAGACAGTTAAGAAGGAACCCATACAGGATAGAACTAAAAGTTATAGAGTAATGATGTATGGGCACATAAAGAGCACGAGTGATAAAAGGATGCCAAAGAAAATGTATAATTTGAAATTGGAAGGGAAGAGGGCTCGAGGAAGATCACAGAGTGAATGGCATTTAGAGAATATAAAAGACTGCGTAACACAGAGGAGTTAATTTGACTGTAGTGGAATAGGTCTAATGGTAAAAAGACAGAGGGGTGGAAACTGTAAATGATGATGATGTCTGCCTTCACACTGTAAGAAGATCGATATTCCAACTAAAAATAACAAGGTTTGTAACAATTTTGATAAATATTTATTAATATAAAAACTGAAAATAAACAAAATGCTACAAATCAAACAGAGTAGTGGTAGGAGAGCACATTGACTGCTGAAAAATCAGTGTATCTTTAAGATTACTCAGTTTTGTAGGTACTTGTAACTAATGTTGAAGTCAGCTCAGCTGACTCAATAACTGTTGACCAGTAGACCAGTACACATCATTCCACACCTGCAGAAATGGCGAAGCTAGCCATCAAAAAGCAGTGTCTTTACAACACAATCTGGTGGTACATTCATGAAGATTTTATTGTAGGCTAAATTAATATTTTTAAGTGTTGTAAAATTTCCCCTGCAACTATCTTTAATGTATCTATGGTAATGATCTACACCAGCAACTTGACACTTTTTTAATCTATAAAACTCCCTCACTTTATTCTTGGAATGTATTTCCTACTTCCAAGTCTGCTCATATCAACTTATATACAGGGTGTTTCAAAAAGGACTTTAAAACTTTGAAAATTCATATAAATTTTATGAAACAAGGTACAGATCTGGTTTTGGTGTTGTTTTAAAGGAAAACACTTCAAGTTTTGACTTGCGTAGTCCGCTAGTGCCTAATTGCACCGCACAAGCGCTAGCAGTAGTTACGTTAAAGATGGCTGCCTTCACTGAACCCGAGCGTGCTAGCTGTGTATTTTGGTTTGAAGAATCAAAGTCTGCGACAACAGTTCAGCGTAATTTTCGTACCAAGTACGCTAAAGATCCTCCTAGTAGGCCTACAATTATGAGTGGCATAGATGTTTTGTAGAAACAGGGTGCTCAGTAAAACATAAACCGATATTCGCTTTTACAAGCAATTAAAGACACTAATAAGATTGTACATAGGAACTTCTGTGTGGATATGTTAAATCGAGTGGATGATGATGAACATTTCTTGGACAACATAATCTTTTCGGACGATTCAACTTTTCACTTGAGTGGAAGGGTTAACACACATAGGATTTGGGGCAGTGAAAATCCACATTAAATATTGCAACATGTTCGTGATAGCCCTAAAGTGAACGTTTTTTGTGTGTTGAGCAAGAGGAAAATGTACGGCCCCCTTTTTTTCCCAAGAGAGAACCATAGACGGGATAGTGTACCTTGATATGTTGCAACAATTTTTGATACCACAGATCGATGAGGATGACCGAGAACGAAATGTTTTCTTTATGCAAGATGGCGCACCACCACACTATCTGACTGACGTCCGGGATTTTCTCAATGACCGCTTTCCAGGTCAATGGATTGGCCGTGATGCACCAATTTCATTTCACAAATTTATCCAAATATTCTATGCTCTCCTATTCTCATATAAAGTCCATACCAACTGAGTCTTACCTTCCTTGCGTACCAATATGTCCCAAATCTCTTCATTCCGTATCCTGTGCATTCTTGTTACACCTATCCCATTTCTGAGAAATTTCATTTCTATCCTCTGCATGTTTCTAATATTCCGCTTCGTTGTCCAGATTACAAAAGCATACATGAGCATACTTCTTGCTCCAAAATCAAGCTTCTGATGAACCTTAAAATTGTTTTCATTTGTCTCCAAGCTTCATTTACATTATTCCTTTCACCTAGCTTTTCTCCTGCCATCAAGTTTCTGGCCATGATAATGTACTCACTTTTCTTTACATAAAATTTCATCCTACATAGCGCAACATCCGGTCATATATCCAATTTCCTTGGATCTCTTCTTCCACATTTCCAAAACTACAAAAGTGATCACTTCCTCTTCCCTGCTCCTCCCAGTTTATTAAGTCATCCACAAAAGCCATCAACTTCATTTTTTTTTCCGTCAAATCCTATTATCTCATCCATGACAACAATGAAGAGTAGAGGTTAGAGTGTTTCCTGCCTTTAATCCATTTATTTGATATAGCAAATCTGTGTTTTCTCCTCTGATTTAGCATAGCTTACTCTCCTTTACTATATTTCCTTAGCTTTGTTTATTTCTGGGACTCCGTGGTTTTTAAGGTCCTTCCAAATCTTGTTTCTGTGCACACTAACATACGCTTTTTCAGTGTCTAACATTCCCCAACCATAATCTCCGAGTATTATTCTGCAGCTGCCTTATAGCAAATATTAGGTATAACATTGAAGTATCTGGATTGAAAGTCACACTGAACTTCTCTTAACTCTTTATTTAGACTTTAGCATATTTTTCTCCCCTACGATCTACCTCACAGTGGCAATGTTGACTGATAACTTTGAATTTCCCTCAATTTTCTAATACTTTCATACAAATTTATCAGCAGTGCCTCCTCAGGCACAGTACTCTTCGTTAACATACCCCTTAGTTGCCCTCTTTGTCTTTATTAAAACTTTGTTTCGGTGTTTCCTCTTAAGTTGTTGTTGCTGTTAAGGCTTTAGGGCATGTCAATATTTGGGTCATTAACATTATTATACAGAACTAGCACCTAAACATGACTGAAAACAAGACATATATCCTGACTGTATCACATTCTGTAAAGAGGTCAGGCATGCAGAGAGTAAAGAAAGATAAAACAATGAAACATCTGGCTGTAAGGAAATCGCAAAAGCATAAAATTCTCCAAACCAACGGAGTGAGTGACTGCAAACAGGCAAACCAGATGTAAAACAGATTAATGTCTGGATGGCTGTAAAGGTACCAACCAGATTTAAAATCCCCGCACTAATATAACCTATGATAATCTGATGCAACATTAGGGTACCCATAAAAATCACATTCAGGTGGACCCTCCTGGCAAAGAAGGAACTGTATGTGAAGGACAGTGTCCTATTCAAGGGCCACTAAGGAGAACTTCATCCCTTCTCACTCACTGTAAGGAATTGTTCCATAGCTGCACTGTCAATGAAAGCAACTTAGGATTCTTACGACTGACTTCCAGTCATTTCCTCTGCCAAACATCAAAAATATTTCCTTTTGGTGCTGAGACAAGTTCAGATTTTGGGCCAAAGTCAATCCTGATCTTACCACCAGCTAACTTAGCTACCTCATTCTCACACCTCTCCTCCCCTCCCCTTCTAACTCCCACATGGCCAGGAACCCAACAGAGTAAAACCTCATTTCCAGACTGTATGTCTTGAATTAGTTGATATGCTGTGTACATGTTTCCTAGTGCTTGAATGCAACTGAATGAATCACAGCATATAATGTTCTTCAAATAGTGACCTATTATAATACAGGGTCCGGCAGGGAGGTGTTACATTTTTCAAAACGTTGTTACGCAGATGTTTTTGAACATATTTCAATTTTTATTGTCCCCACAGTTTACATATATGATGCCATTTAAGACATAATTGCGCAACAATAACAGATTGCAATTCATGTGTGAAAAATGACGTCATCCAAATGGCGACCGGTCTTGTCCAGGCATTGTTGGAGGCGGGTGGAAAAATTTTACATACACCATTCAAGCATACAGCATGGAATTGCTAGAATTTTTCGAGCTATGACATCCAAGAGATCTTCTAGAGTCCTTGGTTTTTCAATGTAAACCCCTGTTTTAAGTTAGCCCCATAAGAAATAATCACATGGTGAAAGATCTGACGATCGAGGAGACCACTCCACATTCCCGCACAATGAAATGAGGCGCCCTGGAAAATTGTCCCTAAAAAAAGCCATGGATTGTGTTGAGGTGTGAAAAGTTGCCCCATCTTGTTGAAAACAAACCTTATCTAGGGCAATCCAATGTCTTCTTAATTCGGGCATCAAAAATTCTCTCAACATCGTAAGGTAACGCTGTGAGTTGACCGTCACAGTCCTTCCGTTTTCTTTAAAAAAGTAGGGACCTATTATGCCAAATCGAGTCATTCCGCACCACACAGTTAGCCTCTCAGTAGGTACGGGTCTTTGATAGAATTCCAGTGGTTTAATGTCCGACCGGTATCGACAATTCTGTTTGTTTACAGCAACTGTCAAATGAAAATGAGCCTCGTCACTGAATATCAGAATACTGTCATTTTCCAAGGTTTCGAGCATTGTTTCAGCAAACCTAAACCGCCGTAGTCATCGTTCTTCAGTTCTTGAACCAACATGATTTTGAAAGGGTGAAAGTGGAGGTCTAAGTGCAAAATTAGGTGAACTGGCCTGTCTGACATGGGCAATGCGTGAGCGTGTAGTACTGCTGAACGCTGAAGGCTGACCTCCACTGCCTGTCGTACTCTTTCGACGTTTTCTGGTGTTCTAATGATCCGATCACCCCCACGAGCTGTTCCAGGTCTCACAGTTCCTCTCGTTCTGAAGTTGTTAAACCATTTCAGTATTGTTGGGCGAGATGGAACGGCACCATGTCGACCAACATTGAAATGAGTTAGAAATCTTCGCTGTGTCTGCACTACATAAAGACCGGTTGCAACATAGGTGCCGTAAACAAAGACACGTTGTTCAATCGTCCACGGCTCCATGGCTACTGAAATGGCAAACAATAAGTAATATATATCAACTAATGCACAACAATCACGTATAGTATACCTATCTCAAAAACGTAACACTTCCCTGCCAGACCCTGTATGAAAAAGTGACTTCAATAAAGTGTAGAATATACATTGCATCTGTTATTCAGTTTGTATTTCAAGGCAACAATACAGAGTATCCAAAATTTAGTCTGCTTAAACCAATTAGTATATACCAGGACAAAAGAATGATGCCCATTTAATATATTGATAAAAACATTGTCAGTAGTAAACAGTTTCTCATATCATGACAGGCCTATTTTAAAAGCCAGGGAAGAGAATTAATCCAATCCTGGTGATCGTAGGAAATGCATAATCATAATCTAAAATGGCCTTTATACTGTAACAGAATTGTTTGTATCTCTACAAAGATTAGTGTGTGGACAACAGAACGGAGGGTTCAACACTGTGTCATACACAGGTCTGTCAGGTGTTGAGGCTATTTGTGTAAAGTGTCATACCATGAGGAGATGCTGCTGTATGTCAAGCAGTGGCTTGCCAGCCTCAGAAATGCTGGAAAAATGGCTGATGCAATAGGCACCAATGGTAAATTGAATTTCAGCATGGTAGACACTGTCTAACATCTGCAGGTAGCTATCCCGTGCCAAGTCATAGACAAGGCAGCCACAGACCAACCATGACCAAACAGTCTCCATAAAATTATAGTAGTCATGAGAGAGCAACCACACATTTTAATAGATTGAGTGCTATTACAACTGTTGCTTTCAGATCTTTCAGATGTGGCAGCTAGCAGAGGTGCTATCAAAAATAAGGTGCAGAAACTGAACTGTTTCATTAAAATAGTATTCATCAAGATAAGACTGCTAAAAGACTACTACTAAGGGTAAAAAAATAAGTAGCAGATTTTCTCTACAGAAAAATGAAAACCACATCTTACTGACTATTCATTTAGTGTGATTTTAAATTGCCTTTCGGCAGCTCATAGATGAAAAACACAAAATATCAAAGTCATCTACAAATTACTAATGACAAAATGCTGCCAATAGTGATGGCAACTACGGCCACATTTAAAAATGACTCTTGAGGAACGCCATTCTTGATAGAAAGATTCAATACTTCACAATCAATCAGTACTGGAAGCTAAACTCTGACAAAAAAAAAAGCATGCGACTTTTCTTGAAACCCCATTTTTACAGATGCTCTAAACTTCTATGATACCAGGTAGAATCACATGCCTTATCTATATATATAAAAAAAAAAAAAACAGACACTAAAGAGGTTGGCTGCAGATAGATGTATACTGTATCACTGCTTCCAGCAGAATCCAATTGCCCAAGGTAGACTGGAATTTACTGAATCTGAAAGAAGCACTGCAAATTTTAGGATTCAAGACCTAGGCAAGGTGGAAGTTCACCATCTGCTCTAGAATCTTTCCAACAGAGCTTATAAAGCTACAATAGCTACCAAACAATGGTTTAGCCTTGTCAGATTCTTAAAGGATGGTTAGTGCTGCTTCTTACCACGATTCAGAGCAGCAACACTCGGTTCAAATACTACGAGGGTTGTTTCAAAAATAAGGTTCCCGCATTTTTTTAGACACAAGGAATTTTATTTGAAAAAAAACAAACAATTACACCATTGGAAACGTTGATCTTTAAGCTATTTTTCCACATAGTCCCCATTTTTTTTATGTATTTTTTCTGTCGAGTAATCCACTTTTGTATTCCCACCTCAAAGAAGTCTGCCGCCAACCCGTTGAGAAACTTGGAAACTACTTCTTGCAACTCCTCGTCCGTCTGCAATCGTAGACCACCTAGTTGCTCCTTCAATTTCAGAAACAGATGGAAATCGCTGGGTGCCAAATCGGGGCTGTAAGGGGGGTGGTCAATGACATCCCAGCCAAATTTGTCGATTAACTCCTTCGTTTGTTGCGACACGTGTCGACGGGCATTGCCGTGGTGCAGCCTTTCGCCTTTGCTGAGTTTTCCCCTACTACGATTTTGGATTGCCCGTCTGAGCTTTTTCATGGTCTCGCAATAACCTGTGGAGTTAATGGTGGTCCCTCTAGGCATAAAATCAATGAGCAGTACACCACGCCGGTCCCAAAACACCGATGCCATGATTTTTCCTGCTGACAGCTGCTGCTTAAACTTCTTTGGTGGTGGCGATCCGGTGTGTTTCCATTGGCGCGATTGTTGTTTTGTTTCCGGAGTAACGTAATGGCACCATGATTCATCCCCCGTAACAATGGAATCAAGGAAGTCTTCGTTATTCTTGTCGCATTCACTGCAGAACTTCCGAGCACAGTCGACGTGCTGCTGTTTGTGGACTTCTGAAAGCATGTGCGGCACCCAGCGCGTGCACACCTTATGGTAGCCTAGCTTTTCATTCAACATCCTGTCAATTGAAGCTTCGGAAGCCTCAGGAATTTGAGCAGCTAGTTGCCGGATGGTCATTCGCCGATCTTCGAGCAGGATCTGCTCAACTTTCACCACAACGTTGTCGGAGATCGACGGCCTCCCGCTTTGTTGTTCATCGTGGACATCCGTACGGCCGTTGGCAAACTCCCTACGCCATTTGCGGACGTGTTGAATGCTTATACACATTTCACTCAATTGCCCATGAATTTCTACAGGTGGTAACTTTCTTGCGTGCAAAAATCGGATGACCGCACGAATTTCACACCTGGCGGTGACGGCGATGACGGGCTCCATCGCTTATGGCTGTCAGACCGGTATTGACCGTTGCAGAGCCATGCTGGTTGTTGACATCGGTGGTGGGGGATCCGGTGAACATGGTGGTGTGGCCAGATTTCGCATTGCACCATGCACGGTAAGGGTACAGAGTTGGGAACCTTACTTTTGAAACAACCCTCGTATTACAAATATCTAGAAGATACTTTTTACATCTTAATTACAATGCCTCAGCATCTGCTATGTGATCAGGTATGGCCCTGGTGCCATGTCTTTCACACATTCTAAAGCCAACTTGAACTCCCACACTGGAAATGGAGTGTTGCATTTTTTGGTATTTGTCAAAAACACAAATCCTCTTACTATACAGCACTCTTCATTGCTGAACCATACTCCTAGCTGTCTGCGATCTGGTGTAGTTGATGCAGACCTCTGGAAGGGTATAATTACAGGGGAGTCACCATGCAGGATGCAGTCATATGCACGAAACTCTGGCACTCGAAACAATGCAGCCGATCCAGGTGTAAAATCAGCCTGATGAAACCAGCTTCGATTGTCTTGGGCAGTGCTGGAGTGTCAAACATCAGTAAAAAGAGAGCAGTCTTTTGTATACAGTCATTTACCCTTCCTGTTATCTGTCTGTACTTGACCACCTTGCTTCCCACGTAATAACCAGATATGGCAAGTTATTACATCACTGTTACTATTCAAGGAGTTGTGGAGTTCACATTTTTTAACAGCGAACTGCCTGAGATTCTCACAGTTAAGGTACAGGAAATCTGCCTGCTGGTAGATGTTTCCAGCAATAGCATCCTGTTTGTAAGCCTTTTCACACATTTAACGGTCCCTAAAACCCCCTTGAAACCTTCTGAAAATAAAAAGTGAGATAATTTCTCAAAGATTCCTACCTAGCTTTGCAGGATAGCAAAAGCATTCACCAGGGAACTTTATCTCTCTTCTCGTGGTAGAAAAGTCTCTACCCAGCCACAGGACTAATTTTTGTTGATAGAACTCATGTTTTGATCCCACTCATCTGAAGGAATGGATGTCAAGCAATGTGGAGCCCTCGTATTATGCCATAAAGGATATCACAACAAGGCACATCTCCCAGAGGCTATACAGTCACAAGTGGTTTTCTGCACCACCCATTGACCTCTGTGGCATGGTATTGACCTTAGGCCAAACATGGTGGGTGAGCTCTGGCTTCACATTTGGGCACATGGATTTGAATTCCAGTCTGACCATCCAGGTTTGGGTTTTCCATGGTTTCCTCAAATCACTCCACGCAAATTCTGGGATGGTTCCTAGAAAAGGCAACAGCCAATTCCTTCCTGTTATTGCCCCCAGTCCCTTCCAACCTCTAATGACCTCAATGTCAACAAGTCATAAAGCCAGCAGCCAAAATAAAAGACCTTGAGAGGTTTATTTCTGAATAGAGGTTTGACCTAATGATCCAGCCCTTTTCCAAAACACACAACATGCCACCATCATGCCCTATGGTGGCCGTTGAAACATGCAAGGAATTCACGGTGTGGCAAACTTGCAGCACTCTCAAGTCTCCAGCTCAGAAACTGCATGCACACTAGCCCCACACCTGGGATTAGCATATATTCCCCAACAGGGCATCCTTCTAAGTGTTTAATATATATCTATCAACAGTAGTAGGAAAATTCTTAATTTTTCTTTGGGGAAAAAAAATGTTTCTCTAGTCTCTTGATTGACAGACAACCAACTCCTAACAAAAGGAATTCCAAACAGAATTGGTAGACCGTACATTACAGAGGTCATCACGCATCTATTTGCAGAATATGTAGACATTACCTGCAACCATCACAAGTCTGCCTACATGCGACTTTGTATTTATTATGCTCTTGTAGTCGTTATCTTACGAAATTGATTTTAAAGTAAGTATAAACCTTATCCACTAATAGCAATCCAGTAATATTCATGTCTCAGACTTTACAAAACTTAAAATGTCAGATTATAATCTCCATTAGCTGTTTCTCACAATTTTGTTCATGTTTACTGTTAATATTTAATTCGGTCAAATAGTACAATGCCATTTGAACGTTAAAATCACAATAAACATTTCAAATGCAACAATTACCTTAATCCAACCAATAGTTCTTCAGTGAATCAGGTTGAATGGAAATGGATACTAAGTTGTAGACACTTTTATCTTAAATTTATCAAGTTTCTAACTCCCTTGTCAAAATGAAACATTCCTCATTTTTGCCACCAGGGCAAGGAGTCATAATATTCAAAAACCATCACAAGTCAAGCAATGGTTTTCATGAGAATCCTCTTTAGCAAAAAAACACACACACAAAATTTTAAAAACAGTTGATTCCTTTTCTGTAGGTTATTAACAGTGTCCCAAAATCATTTTTTTTTCAAAAATATCCTAAATGAACAAATTTTCATCCAATTACTATTTTTACTACTTAGGATGTTTAAAAAAAAGAGCAAAATATTTTTGTAGTTGATAGTATGCTTTAAAATAAGAAAAAAATGTGTAATAAACATTGGGTCACAAACACATAGTTTCAGAGTTAATAGCAGGTCCACAATGTAATGCCCACCCACAGCATTTCAAGCCTCAGCCCTTCAGCATAAGGAACCACGCACACACTCTTTGAAACTGTCTTCATTGGTCATCACGTACAGGACAACCAGGACAGTTTCAAAGAGTGAGATTGCATATGCTGAATAGCCAAGGCATGCAATGTCATCGATAGGCATTACATTGTGGACCTATTGTTAACTCCAAAACAATGTGTGTGCGACTCAGTGTTTACTAACCATTTTTGTCTTATTTTGATAGATATCACTTCCTAAAATATTTTACATTATTTTTAACATCTTGTATGTATCGATTTTGAAACTCAACCACGTTCTAGGGACAGTTGAGTGATTAACTATTTTCAAATAGTTAAATATTTTCTAAAATATATTTTACAAAACTTTACCAGATGGCTAAAAACAAAGTATTTGAGGTATTAATTACAATTATAATAACCTACTGCCTTCATTTGTGGTGAGTGATGGATTTACTTTCTCCAACCTTCCTTGTTATAATTAATTTTTAATTATTAGCTTGAAGTTACTGAGTTATGATTATTGTCGCCCTGGGCAGCTTTCATTCTCTTGCCAGGTCTGTCGGGAGCACAGTCCTCTCCAGCAATCCTCCTCTTCCACTCCTGTCCAGTTTTCTTCTGTATGTTGCACTCTCCTTTTTCCATCTATCACATGGTCTTCCTTGAGGCCTCTTCTCTTTCATTTTCAAATTATGCATTCTCTTCAACAGCCTTTCACGCTTATCCTCTTCATGTGCCCATAACCACTGGAGTCTTCCACTTTCAGTTCTATCCTGTAAAGGTTCGCCTTAATTTCTCTCCGCACATGCTCATTCCTCAATTTGTCGTTGCACAAATCCCTCTTCTTTGGAACTGTGGCCTGAATAGGGTATTTGACTACTTCTTCAAAGTGGTTTTAAATTGTTTATTGGTACACCTTATTCACCGAGTGAAGAGATTTTTTGACAAAAGTGCATTATTTTGCGAAAAATTCAAAGTTAAAATTTAAAGAATTTAAAAGCCCGCCAAAACGCCCATTTGCTGCCTGGCGCGTGCAACGACAGTCGTGACGTCACTCGTCTGTAAACGCTGCCGCTGGGAATGGAGCGTTTCCTATTACCCAAGTTTTCAACTTTTTTATTGTTTGTTGCTGGTTATTTCTTGTTATTAATGAAGGTTCATTTTGAATATAAAATCGAAAACAATTTGGAAAAGCCTACAGAGGAAAAATATTGAAAGTAGACACCTTATTTGTGGGCCTAGCTATAGAAACAACCACTGAGTTTTATTCTGTGGAGCTTAAAAATGTAACAACTTCAATTTGATATTGCAACAAAGTCACTTACGATTTTCTGTGAATCTCATTTACACCGCAATTTCGTACAGTAAATGTAATACGTTGTTTAAGGCGAGAATTATTAGGGTTGGTCCTGAGGTTCGATACTCGCTTCGGAATATTTTCAGTTGGTTTTCTTTTGTCATTTTCTTTGGATACTAGTTGCTGTTGGTTGGATTGCATTATAATTTTTTCCCGAAAATCCACCAGAAAATCAATTTAATTTTTATTTTCTTTTATCTGAAGGCTTCACAAATTTTTGGATAACAAGCGAATTACAACCATTTGAAACAACCAAAGAAGATTTCAAAAATGGAATTGGACGTTACTTGCACACCGAAATGAAAATGACTTGCACATTAAAAGTAAATATCGCCTAATAGACGCAGTTATGTCAGGAAGGTAACCTACAGTTGTATCGTCACGTAAAAATCCCAACGAAAAAGTACACAAAGCGTTCCGGAACTGTTGCAAGATTAGCATGAAATGTCACTTCTAAAATAAATTCCATTGTTTACGGCTGTGCACCTGTATTTTTTGCACGATATTCTCTCTCTGGTAAGTTTTAATTTTTAAACTTTTCATGTATGGTAGCAATTTGTTTCAAACACTTGCATAACACTTAGCTACTATTATGAATTCCTAGAATAAAAACATGGTAGTGCAAAAAACAGCAAACAAATACCGAAAAAAATTCACACAAAAAATATTATCCCAATCAAGGTTCTTCGAACGTAGGACGTTCTGAATTCCATTACCACTCGTCAATCACACAGCTATCCTGACACTACTTCTTAATTGCTTCTCTTTATGTTAATAGTGAACACTTCACAGTTTCTTCTTGTGAGATGAAGTGAAACGAGGTAGGTAAATGAATAAACAAACAAATTCAGTTTTATTGACAAAAAAATATTATTTATCCATATTCTTTAATCTGCAATTAAGAAAAATTGCCAACAACATCCAGTTATTCCGAGCGTGGTGAGTGAGCGGTTAACGCTCTGGCCGCGCATCCGGGAGGACGCCGCACAGTGTGATATTTTCTAAATCTAGAGGGACAAAAGTCAGTTTTGATAATTGTCTACGCAGGCAAAATAGTTATTCATATTCAAAGTAGATGAACCATACTACTCGGAACAAAGATTTATTTTCAACGAATTCACGCCTAACAATAGAAAAAATAGTTTGAACAATGGGCTTCCTGTGATCCACCGAACAAGTGCTTCAGTCGGCCGCGCTAATCCATTGAGTTTGGTCGAAGATTACGCTGTATTTCTGCGTGTTAGTAGTGATTTGTGTGTTGCTATTGCTTTTGGCGAGCTTCAAGGTAAGTTTACGCATGATTTTTCCATGATACAATAGCATCATTAAAACAGAACGAGATTATTTTTAATTAAAAAAAAAACTAATGAGCCAATTGCATGTTGAGGTTTAGTTCATTATACCGCATTATACCGATCTCTTACTATATTTATTTGAAAGAGCTGCTTATTAGCTACAAGAAATACCTTAATTTGTTTGCTCATATTTGCGACACCCATACAACTTTTCTTTATTTTCAGCATGACTGCACAAATTTCACGTACAGAATTTTTCAATGTATGGTTTGCTAACGCAAAACAATCAATCTCTAACTTTCAATTTAGATATAAATGAGTCTTAAATAGAAGCTGTTACATTTTTAAGCTCAGTAGAATAAAAGTTATGTTTTTTTTTTCTATAACCAGCCCCACAAATAAGGCGTCTATTTTCGTAGGCTTTTACATAATGTTCTCGATTTTGTATTCAAAATGAAATTTCATTAATAACAAGAAATTACCAGCAACAAACAATAAAAATAGTTGAAAACTTGGATAATAGGAAACGCTCCATTCCTAGCCGTAGCGTCTACAGACGTGTGACGTCACTCAAGCGACCACCAATCCTAGAGCATTTTCTGTCACGTGACCAGAGGTAAGAAAAGTATGATTTTTATTTCGCTTTTTTATTAAAAATAATCCACTTTTCTTTTCAAAATTGAAAAAATTAGCTTCCTGAAGCATTAATTTATGAGAATTACTTCAATTTATAATATTTTTTTAATATTGTCAAATAGCCTATTATACTAATGTTCCTTTCCTTCATTACCCAAGCTTCTAAACTATATTTCAGTATTGGTATAAAGTTAGACATGGAAATAATCCTTTTTCACATCTGTGGAACCTCCAAACATAATGGCTTTTATGTTTTTGTCCTCAATCTTTCTGGTCACCTTCTGTACAATTTCATCCATAACAATAACAATATCAAATAGAAGTGAGGAGAGAATACTTCCCTGCCTGATCTCATTATCGAACTTGAACCACGTCAGGTTATTGAGCTATCTAGATCTACTTTGATCAGCACAAACATTGTCTCCTATGTTTATTTTGTTGTAAACTAGAGCTACCTACACCAATTAGTTTCATTTTGGGAGCCAATATCTGAGATATATATATATATATATATATAGGATAAAGGAAACAAAGAAACTGCCATGAGACACTGAAAATAAGATAGGATAGGGAAAATAAACAGAAACCTCCTGCCTTCATCTGTGGTAAGTGACGGGTTTCTGTTTATTTTCCCTATCCTATCTTATATATATATATATATATATATATATATGTGTGTTTTCATATATTTCACTTTTCAGCCACCACTACCAAGCACAGATCACTGGTCTTTGTGTGTGGAAGTAGCATGGAGTTTCCTGTCATGCACAGCGTTTGCCGAATGTCAATAGCTGTGGGGATGTGGGAGATATGATGATTAAAGTTGGCCAATGCAGGGCGTTTTCATATTTCAACCAAAAATTTGTGTCTTCTTCTCTTTCCTGCTAAAACTTCATAGCATAGACCATTGGTGTTCGTGTGTGGTAGTAGAATCGTGTCTCCTGTCGTGCACTATGGTTGTTAGATGTCTGTAGCTATGGGGGTGTGGGAGATATGGGGGTTGAAAGTGGTCGACCTGCGGCAATTTCATATCTCTGCCAAAGACGCATTTGTCATGGTGTATCACTTTTCAGTGAAAACTATCTATCGCAGATCACTGGCGTTTGTGTGTGGTAGTAACACAGAGTCAGCTTTTGATCACAACATCGGCCGAATTTCAATAACTGTGGTAGTGTGGGAGATATGGTGGTTGAAAGTGGCCGATCAAGGATATTTTCGTATTTCGACGAAAGACATATGTCTCCGCAAACGTTACTTTTCTGCCACAACTACATAGCATAGACCATTGGTGTTTGTGGGATCGTGTCTCCTGTCATGCACTATGGTTGTTAGATGTTGGTAGCTACGGGGGTGTGGGAGATATGGTGGTAGAAAGTGGTCAACCTGTGGCAATTTCATACTTCTGTCAAAAACGCATGTGTCATGGTGTATCAGTTTTCAGCGAAAACTATCTATCACAGATCACTGGCGTTTGTGTGTGGTAGTAACACAGAGTCAGTTTTCGATCACAACATCGGCCGAATTTCAGTAACTGTGGTTGTGTGGGAGATTTGGTGGTTGAAAGTGGCCGATCAAGGATATTTTTGTATTTCAACGGAAGACGTGTCTCTGCATATGTCACTTTTCTGTCACAACTACATAGCATAGACCATTGGTGTTTATGTGTGGTAGTAGAATCGTGTCTCCTGTTGTGGACTATGGTTGTTAGATGTCGGTAGCTATGAGAGTGTGGGAGATATGGGGGTTGAAAGTGGTCGACCTGCGGCAATTTCATATCTCTGCCAAAGACGCGTGTGTCATGGTGTATCACTTTTCAGCAAAAACTATCTATCGCAGATCACTGGCGTTTGTGTGTGGTAGTAACACAGAGTAACCCATCGATCACAATGTTGGCCGAATTTCGGTAACTGTGGTAGTGTAGGAGATATGGTGGTTGAAAGTGGTAGATCAAGGATATTTTCATATTTTATCCAAAGACGTGTGCCCGTAAATTTTACTTTGCTGCCTGAACTACATAGCGCAGATGACTGGAATTTTTAAGTGGTAATAGCATCGCAACTCCCATCGTGCACTATGGTTGTTAGATGTCGGTAGCTGTCAATACAAGTTCTTTCCAAACACGAACGAAGTCGTGGGTACCAGCTAGTTTATCCATAAACTCTATGGTGCATAAAATTCAGGGGTGTAGGTTCCCAACATCTACTGGCCTCTGAACCAATGTAAGCTGGCATTGTCATTTATAACATCACTCTCAAAAGGAGGAATTATTATTCTAATTCCAATGACATTACATCCAGATAGACCAATAACTTCATTGTTATAAATAAGTCTTTATTATCCCTCAATCCCCCAATAATGCATGATCCCAGTTGGCCAGGTAGAGGAGAAGATGGATTAATATTATATGGTGTATCTAATCACACAATCCTGCTTGCGGGGCTGGAAACAAATCAACAACAAGAAATAACATATAACATGAAATATTCTCAGTGATCCATTTATAATCTGTTAAAGAAACTCTTGATAAGGCCGACAACCTATGGCACTTTAATGTGTGAAGCTTTAAAACCTTTTAATTTTCTGCTTGTTAAAAAATTGGAAAATATTTCATTACACATGACTTATTTTTTATGCATGTCAAACAAAACATTGTAAATGAAAATAAGGATAGATAGGAGAAGTCAATCCAACACACGCCGTAGATGACGACCACTGGGAATGACAAATGCAATAAAAGATGATCACATGTAACACTATATTCCAGTGTTGATCCTTATTCTTGGAAGTAAATGACACACTTAATGAAGTCAGATGTATCATACCAATGCCCGTTGGTGTGATCATGTGCTTCTAAAGAATTAGTGTCCGAGAGTTCTTTTAATTTTAGAAAATTTAGATACTGTGACAGGGAGGGAGAGGATGTTTATATTATAATTAAATAATCTGCTTTACTGCAGGCAATAGGCATTCCTCCTCCTCTATAGATTAGCAATTAGAACACAAAGAAGAGACTGGTTTCACTACAGAACATCTTCAGACCCACAGTTTGTGGATTTCAGTGCACAGATGGAAATTTCTATTTAAGTGGTCATGATTAATAAAAAGTATCCAAAGGTATATAAGACTGGAGGTTTTCTCGGCACTGTAAATGAATACAATTTTCTTGGGTAACTAGCCGAGTTAGTGTGTCGATCAACACACAACGTTTTGGCGGTCGCAATCTCTGCCGCCGAATCACTTGACATTGCTAGCAGAAATTGTGACCGCCGAAACGTCGTGTTTGATTGACAGACTAACTCGGCTAGTTACCTGAGAAAATTTTATTCAGTATCCAAAGTTTGCGTAAATTTGAATGCAAAAATTAAAGATAATATAAGGAACAAAACCACAACTTGAATTCAGACCCTAGATAGTTACATTATGTCTCCCCTTTTCAAGAAATGTATTATACCCCAAAAACTTAGTCTCCTTTATTCCGTCATTTCTCATTGATTTATCTATACAAGCTAAGACAAACGGTATGCATGCAACCTAATTGAATTGCCAAAACAATCTGAACGGTGTTTCTCTATTTCTTTACTTCCGTATTGGAAAACTCAAAGCCATTCATTCACCATTTTGCAGGAAATTGAAGATAAAATATAAAACTATGTTTAACATACCTCTATATCTGAGATAGCAGATTTCAGGGTACAAGACCAGTTCACTAGTCGTTTACTACGATAAATCACACCATCATCATGTAAACGTACAAAGGCTTCTGTCACTGCTCTACACAACTTTGGATCCATAGTAAAGCATGCTCTGTCCCAATCAAGGGAAGAGCCAAGCCTACGAAGTTGTTCGTATATTACGTCGCCTTTTCTGTAAATGTAAAAAAGTTGTGTAAAGTTGTATCTCATTTAAAAAAAAAAAAAAAAAATGAACAAGGGAGAGAATATTTTTAAAATTACGATTACTCATTTTTCATAGCACTGTATCACAACTAAATGGAGCAACCACAAAAAAGTGTGACTGAAATAGTAAAAACTATGTACAAAATTGCTGAGATTAGGAAGATTGTACAAACTTCTCTTAGTCAACTATGGCATATATATATAGTTCCACACTGCAACCGAGTTGCTTTTATAGATTTGTTGATGATTCTCTCCAAGGCCTCACAGAAGAGAAAAACTAGATGATCTCCCAAAACATCTGAATGGAATAAATGGAAGTATTAAATTTATGATGGAGGTTGAGCACAATGGTTGCCTGACATTTCGGGTAGAATGATATGGATTGTACAGGAAACTAACTCCCACTAACCTATATCTCAAAGCGCTTTCTACTCAAGACATGTTCAAGGCAGATTGGCAGCATCAACACTAGTGTGCCGTACCAAGGCAATCTGTGACGAAAGTCTCCTTATAGAAGTAAATCATTTGAAATTCAAATTGCACATGAATGGATAAAGTGAAATCTAGATTATCAGGGCCTTTCACACGAAAGAAAAGAGTGGCAAGAAAGCAAAAAGCTGAACATACCTTATTCACAATACTTTGGAGTAACTTCAGCAACAACTGACAGATTGTTCATCTACATCTACATCCATACTCTGCAAATCACAAACATCGTGGGTGGCAGAGGGTGCTAAGCACCAATCCTAAACCCGCCCATTCCAATCCCGAATAGTACGAGGAAAGAAGGAATACATATAAGTATCAGTCTGGCATCTTATTTCTCTAATCTTATCCCTCCAGTCATTGCGACCTAAATAGGTTGGCGGAAAAAGTATTTCATTGCACTCGAAATTTAAATTTTTTCGCATATTCTCCAATAAATTCGAACGCAAGCTACGTTATCTTTCTTCCAAACTATCACAGCCCAATCTATGTATCAATTCTGTGATGCTTTCATAAGGGCTGTAACAACAAGTCACGAATCTAGCGGCTCTCCTCCGCACCCTCTCAACTGAGTCAATCAGAACCTTGCGATACGGATCCCAAACCCAACAACAGTAATCCAGATGCGGACGCACTAGTGTTTTATACGCTATCTCCTTTGTTTGAGCATTACAATTCCTCAAAATACGACCTATGAATCGTAATTTAGAATTAGCCTTGCCTACGACAGAAGTTATGTGCATGTCCCATTTCATGTTGCTTTGTACTATCACCCCCAGATACTTCACGGAATCAACCGTGTCAACAGGTGAATTGTTTATTTTGTACTCATGAACAAACTGATTCTTCTTGTTACTTATCCGCGTTGCCTTGCACTTTTTGCAATTAAGTGTAAGCTGCCATTTACGGCACCAATAGAAAATAGCATCCAAATCACGCTGAATTTCTAAGCAATCGTCAGAGCACCTTATTTCCCTATAGATAACCGCATCGTCGGCAAACAGTCGCAACCAGCATTTGACGTTGTCACCTAGATCGTTTATAAATATTAAGAAAAGAGGTGGACCTATTACACTTCCTTGAGGAACGCCCGAAGTAACATTTATCTTAGAAGAGGCTTCCCCGTCAACAACAACATATTGTGATCGACCAGTTAGAAAATCACGTATCCACTCGCAAATCTGAGCCGAAATCCCGTAAGCTCGAATCTTCGCTAAAAGTCGGTTGTGTGGCACAGAATCAAAAGCTTTCTGAAAATTCAAAAAAACTGCATCAACTTGCGAACCTGCATCGATAACTTTCATTATGTCGTGGGAAAATAGGGCCAATTGTGTTTCACACGATCTCTTCTTCCGGAATCCCTTTTGACATGGTGTAAGTAACTCGTTCTCATCTAGAAACTTCATTATGTTCGAGCATATGACATGTTCCAGAATTCTGCTGCAGACCGATGTTAGAGATATGGGTCGATAATTCCTAGGATCACTCCGATCTCCTTTCTTAAAAACGGGAATTACCTGGGCTATTTTCCAGCTAGAAGGTACTTTTCTCTCTTCTAGTGATTTACGGAATATATCTGACAGAAATGGTTCAATATCCTCCGCGTATTCAGAAAATACTCTTACCGGTATACCATCGGGACCCGGCGCTTTACCCCACTTCAGGAGTTTTAATTGCTTTACAATTCCTACGCTATCAATTTCTATCGGATCCATCTCTAATTCCACACGATGTGGTAAAGTGGGGATGTTTTCCATGTTTTCTTGCGTGAATGAATTTTTGAATTCGGTGTTAAATAAGGTAGCCTTGCCGCGGCTGTCTTCAACCTCCTGTCCGTCTCTTATTAGAACTGGCTTATTGTTCCCACTACAAGTAACTTTTTTTTACATACGACCAAAATTTCTTAGGGTTTTCAGTGAGGCTCTTAGAGAGAATTTTCACGAATGTTATTAAATGCCTCACACATCACATTCTTAACACGTCCCCTTATCTCCTCTAACTTATCTAAATCAGTCTGATGCATCGTCTTTTTGATCTTGCATGTATCTTCCTTTGCTTCTTGAGTAACCTTTTAACCTCCCGTGTGTACCATGGGGGATCGTTCTCTTTCCTGATTGTCCGTTTCGGTATATGCAAGTTCATACCTTCCCCGAGTATATGTAGGAATCGATGCCACCTCTCTTCAACGGTGCCTCCTGCTAAGAAGGTGTGATAATTATGCCTCAAATACGCTCTAAAACACCCTTTTGAAGCCTTTTCGAATCTGTAAACGATCCTCTCTTTTCTCTTTCTGTGCGTGGTTGTTAGTTTTACTGTAGCAATTACAGCTTTGTGATCACTTATTCCTGCGGTGGTAGAAATATCCGTGAATAGTTCGGGCCTATTTGTAACAACTATATCTAAAATATTTTCGTAACCGTTGAGGCATCGCGTTGGTTCAGTTACGAGCTGTTCAAGATGGTGATCTGAGAAGAGGTCTAGAATGATTTCGCAAGATGCTTTATCCCTGCCCCCAGTAACGTGAACGTAATTAGTCCAGTCAATATCTGGCAAGTTAAAGTCACCTCCTAGCATTATTGTATGGTCCGGAAATTGCCATGCTATATTATTTACATTATTTCTCAAGGCCTCGGCAATATTTACGCTTGCATCGGGTGGACGATAGAACGAGCCTATCACAAGTTTTGTCCTAGCTATGTTGAGCTTGATCAAAATGATTTCGCAGACAGTATGGACATCTATTTCGCTACATAGGAGGTACTTACTAACAGCTATAAATACACCACCTCCTTGGGAATGCAACCTATCCTTACGGAAAATGTTCATGTTACTATTAAAAATTTCGGCTGAATTTATATCCAGTTTTAAGCAACTTTCTGTGCCTATTACGATATCAGCATCTGTACTACGAATTGTCACATTACGATAGTTAACGCACCTATCAATTTTGATGCAAAGATCGAGTAGCGAGTGAAAAGTCAATTATCGACTACAACGATCTAGTGGGAGCATCAGTAGCAGAGTGTATGTGATATAGCGCGCGAGTTGTTACAGCAAAAGTGTGTGCGGGAAGAAATGATCGTACCGATCTGAAAAGTGTCCGCCTGTTGAGAGAAAAGCCTTTTGAAGAGCTATCGCGTCGGTAAAGTACCCACTAACATTCATGTACATTTAAAGACTGTGAGTTACGTAGGTCGTTCACTAATGTAGAAGAAGAAATATCTTGTTGTTTCATTTGTGTTGATTGAAAGAAAGTTCTCACTCGCTAAGAACTTGCAAATCTTCGGCAATTATTATTCAGGGTGATCCTTGTATACTATTCAGTACAAGAAAATAATAAATATGGTTTGGTGGTCGGAATGTAACTACTTATAGCTATGCAATAAAAAGTGTTCTTGTGTTGATATACTTGGAGTGTGTTGAGCAGTAAGTAACTTTGAAAAATCATTTCCTTCCCCACCAAACCAGGCGACCGTTCTTATAATTTACCCCTGAATAATTTCCTTTGTTTTACGAAGTTCCGATAATCGTCAAACATGGTCAAAGCATAAAGAGAATAAGTGGTGATTGTGAACTGAGTTCTCGTCATCAGGACTTATATTTCAAGAACATATCATTTTAATAAGTTATTTTACATGTCGACCTGCGTGTCAGGACTTGTAATAGTGATAGGCGAATAAACAGAACGTTAAAGTCGTCTAAATTTACAAGCAAGCGAGTGGGAAGTGAACGACAATTAAACATTGTAGTAAACAATGGAGTGTGGTTCGAGCAAGAACGGCGCGTGAAAGATAATAGTGGAAGCAGAAGTCAGTGGAAGCTTCACGGTTTACAAGGCGGTGAAGTTCCAGCGACGCAGTAACGACGTAGCTTCATCGATACAAGGCGGTGGAGTTCCAGAGACGCATTGAGGGAGTAACTCCATAGATACGACGCGGTGTATTTCCAACGACGCAGCAACAAGTGAATGCAGTTTTTTACCAGAGGGATACTACAACGAACACACACGATAACAACGTGACGGAGGCTGCGGAAAATCAACGCGGGCAGCAGCAGAAGAGAAAAGAAGACATCGAACAGGCAAATTAAATTTAAAAAAAAAAAAAAAAAAAATAATAATAATAAAAAAAAAATATATAAGTGAACCGAAAAAAAAAAAACTAATTAATTTTGACTAAAAATAAAAGCACGCGAAAACTAGTAAACTCAGTGTAGTAAATAAATTTTTGGGATAACTGATTGACACTACCCGAGCTTCAATAGTAATACAATAAAAGTAATTTTCTCTCGGGAGTATTTTTTTTTTTTTTTTCTAAGAATAAATTTGATTCCTTCTCTTAGTAGCCAGTCAGAATTTTTTTTTTTA
>JARYHS010011408.1:169966687-169988827 GCA_031002005.1 Vandiemenella viatica | reverse complement strand
TGACCCCGTTGGAGCTAATGTTTCAAGAATCGGCACCAAGGATTGTCAGCAAGTATATAGATTTTCCTGGAGAGAAGACTATAACCTTTCAAGAAAAAATAGAGGAAGCCAAGAAGGTACTAATGGAAAAGGCTACAGCTAGACAATTGAGACATGAAAGGAAAGGGAAATGGACATACTACAAACCGGGAGACTTGGTACTGCTCCAGACCCACTTCAAGTCCTCGTCGATTAATCACGAGATAAAGAAGTTTAAAATAATTTATGAAGGATCCTGTAGGATAAGAGATAGTCCAAGAGAAAATGCTTATACGTTAGAGTACTTGAGAGATGGTAGATTAAAAGGTATCTATAATGTTGTGTCTTTGAAGCCCTTTAAGAAGGTCTCTCAGGACGATTAGAAATGTTGGAGTGCTTAGGGGCAAAGGTTGTCCTGAACACCCAGCAAAGCCTTGTCATAAGCTTTATATGTTTTTTTTTTTGTACATAGTCATGGTGAAGAGGTTGTCATTGTAGGTAATTTTTTGTACTTATGTAATGGTGCCACTATAGGAGATTGTCACTTTCACTTTAGAAGGACCCAAGAGAGTAGTGACCTTACAACCACCGGGCTTCACCCAAATTTTGTAAGGGGCTCGGGTAATGTGTCAATCTGTTTAATACACTCAAACCGAGGTTGTAAAGAGTGAAGTGATTGTGAGCCAGTGCTTGTGCATAAAGAAGTGCTACGTGATATAAAGAAAGGTATCTTATGTGGTAATATACCAGGTCACTTGCATAAAGGCAACACAAATTTTCAGCATGACTATTAACATTATAACCTGTGTCAATTCTTGATTCGAACCTTATGATTTTAATGTGTTTTCTAGTTTTCTGTATATATTTTTGTATTAGATTAGCACCGACCACCAACCACTATGTGTAAAATGTGTTATGACTTGAGCTAGATGCTTACCAACATCGCCCATTTCAAAGGTCGTTTGGTTGAAATGCTTACCTATGGCTTCACATTTTAACCATCGACCTGGAAGGGGTTGTCACATTACGATAGTTAACGCACCTATCAATTTTGATGCAAAGATCGAGTAGCGAGTGAAAAGTCAATTATCGACTACAACGATCTAGTGGGAGCATCAGTAGCAGAGTGTATGTGATATAGCGCGCGAGTTGTTACAGCAAAAGTGTGTGCGGGAAGAAATGATCGTACCGATCTGAAAAGTGTCCGCCTGTTGAGAGAAAAGCCTTTTAAAGAGCTACCGCGTCGGTAAAGTACCCAGTAACATTCATGTACATTTAAAGACTGTGAGTTACGTAGGTCGTTCACTAATGTAGAAGAAGAAATATCTTGTTGTTTCATTTGTGTTGATTGAAAGAAAGTTCTCACTCGCTAAGAACTTGCAAATCTTCGGCAATTATTATTCAGGGTGATCCTTGTATACTATTCAGTACAAGAAAATAATAAATATGGTTCGGTGGTCGGAATGTAACTACTTATAGCTGTGCGATAAAAAGTGTTCTTGTGTTGATATACTTGGAGTGTGTTGAGCAGTAAGTAACTTTGATAAATCATTTCCTTCCCCACCAAACCAGGCGACCGTTCTTATAATTTACCCCTGAATAATTTCCTTTGTTTTACGAAGTTCCGATAATCGTCAAATATGGTCAAAGCATAAAGAGAATAAGTGGTGATTGTGAACTGAGTTCTCGTCATCAGGACTTATATTTCAAGAACATATCATTTTAATAAGTTATTTTACAGAATGACGTTTTCGAGTTCAGGCTGTTTATTACAAACACTTTTGCAGTTAACTACTAGAACTTTTAATGTTCGGGATTCTTTTAAGCTACCCCTAACACGCGGTGCTGAATTTATCTTGGCCGTCCGCAAGTGAATTTCCTCCTCAGGGTCATCCTCCCTCAGCCTAAAAAACCCCCCA
This sequence comes from Vandiemenella viatica, assembly GCA_031002005.1. Classification (NCBI taxonomy): domain Eukaryota; kingdom Metazoa; phylum Arthropoda; class Insecta; order Orthoptera; family Morabidae; genus Vandiemenella; species Vandiemenella viatica. The sequence goes on along the minus strand of JARYHS010011408.1, from coordinate 169,986,890 downwards.
ATGCACTCCACACGGCCCCTGCCACCCGTGTAGCCGATTCCCGTGTGTACTGCACCCCTGGTCTATCCAAGGGATTCCTACAAGACTCAACCCCAGGACGAAGATCAAGGAATCTGCAGCCATGACTATCACAGAAGCGCCGTAATCTCTGGTTCAGCCCCTCAAGACGGCTCTGAACCAGAGGTCCACAGTCAGTCCTATCGACAATGCTGCAGATAGATAGCTCAGCCGAAATCTTGCGGCCAATGGCCACAGAGTTCACCATTTCTGCAATTCGCCCAAAGGACGAGAGGATAACCTCCAACCCTAGGCGGCAAGCATCATTGGTGCCGACATGAGCTACAATCCGCAGCTGGCTGCACCCCTTCCGTTCAATGGCATCCGGGATGGCCTGTTCCACATCTCGGATCAGTCCCCCCCGGAATACACAATGAATGGATACCGGAATTCATCCCCGACCTCTTCGCCATTTCCCTAAGGGTTTCGATAAATCGCCTAACGTTGGAGCTACCGACCACTAAAACCCCCTTCTGCAGTTGCCCAGACTTAGCGGGCTGTGGGGCTGCCAACTCACAGGCCGACGATTGCAGGACTGAATCAGACCCAGACAATGCGTCAAACCGATTGGACAGAGGTACAAGCTCGCCTTCTTGGGAATCAAGCTTGCATGACTGCCCCCGCATGCGCCGTCGACGTCCAGACACCACACGCCAGCCACCACTAGGCGACGGCCGCATAGATTCCGACATCTCGGCCTGGACTGCAGGTTCGATGACTGGTATGGGAGAACCTGCGAGCCGATCAGCGTCTACAGGGTCACCAATACCGCATCTACTGCACTCACTTGCGGCAGCTTCCAGCTGTGTAACTCTTGTTACCAAAGCTGCAAGCTGGGTGCGCAGGTCAGTCACCTCAGCCTGCGTCTGCACACAACAACCACAGTCCCTACACATACTACTTTACAGAAAGAAAAACTAAGGAGTACACAAGAAAAACGGACTCACTATGCGTTCTCAGTAGGAGGCCTTTTGTCAATAACCAAATATACAAAGACGAAGCTTACGCTAACTACGCACTTTAAATTAAATTTGCACTGGAGGTACTACTTCACGTAACGATTCTGACCAACGACTGCAGCTGTTGCTACTGACAAACTAATATGCAAGGATGAAGCTACAACTAACTACACACTTTTAATTAATTTATCACTAGAGGTACTACGTCACGTAACAGTTCCGACGATGGCTGCTGCTACTGACTAACAACTATACAGAGATGAAGCTAACCACACACTTTGAATTAAACTATCACAGAAGGCACTATTCCCCGTAACGGCTGCCGAAGAACGTCTGACTACTAGGGCTGCTAAACATATACGCAAAGATGAACCAAAAGAAAACTAAACACTTTAAATTATATCAACACAGAAAGCACTGCCTCACGTAACGGCTGCCGAAGACGACTGACTACTGGGGCTGCTAAGCAAATATTCAAAGATGAACCAAAAGAAAACTAAATACTTTAAATTATATCGGCACAACATTGTTACATAAAGCCAGGATGAAGTTCTTCTATCCACCCAGAAAGAAATAAGATTTTGGTAGAATCTGTTAATTACATGAGGAGAAATAGGGGGGGAAGGAGGGGGGACTGGTGAAATCTCACCAAGGGGGTGGGTGTCGACAGAAATCTCATCATCTTTTTTAATTCCTTGAAGAACAGTAGATCTAAAAAAAGGTCTCAAAAACTAATGAGCTTGTCAGCAGGGGAGGGTCCTCTACAAAGACTCACTTCAACATAGGGGGGAGGGGGAGAACCAGATCTCAACACAGGGGGAGGGAGGTCCATATTTATGAAAAAACACCTCACATAATTAATGGATGCCCCCTTAATTCACAGAATAGTTTTGGCCTCAGACAGCCTGGCATTTACTGCATTCCTTGCGAAAATAGGCAGCAGTACACTCCGTGTTTCGGTGTTGTATGGAACACACAAGATGTGTGTGGCTGGGACAAGCGGTTAAGTCGGCAGTAGCTTTGCAAAAAATACAGAAGAGACAAAGGTTTGACATCAGGGCAACACAAATACTAGCCCACGCAATAGGATAAAGGTACACTGGGATTAAGGTGGCTATGGAGATTCATTTCACAGAAGACATTGTAAGAAGAGAGACAGAGCAGCATGAAACCCAGTTATTAGTCAGTTAAAAAGACAAATAAAGGCATCATGATCATCTCCCCATGCTTCACGCCGCACTACCAAACTTGCCCCACCATAATTCTGACTGCACAAACTCAGCTATGAGAGGTGCTCTGTGGATGTGACCATGATGTCACTGGAAACCATTAAGGTCACTCTGGGAGCTGGTCATTTCACCAGGAGCTGAAGTCAAATAACACCTTTGAAACATCACATCAAATTAACATGCTCTCCCAGTGGGAGGCTCGAGAACATTTTATACAGTTGATACAATGGAAAAGCCTCCATTCGTTCACAACTTGATAACAATAATAACTTCTTATCTTTTTTATATGATTTAATTTTTTCATTGGCTGTTCTCTGTTCTTTTTAATTGTGATTAATCAAATTTATCATAAATATTTCTGAATTTTAAAGAAAATATTTCCAGAACATACAATATTTTTATTCTTAAAATTAAAATAATTTTTGTGCTTTAATGAATATTGTGTTTTTGTGTAATGTTTTTTGTTACTGCTGACCTCCTCTCTTCAAATTTGGTGAGCGGTGGGTACAGTTTATCTTTCTTTTTCAATTAAATATCACCTAGTGGCATTTTTTCCTACACCATTGTGGCTGTGAATGTTCAATAGAACTGCATATGAAGTTTTTATTTCTGTAATTTTAATACCATTTTTAATATCTATGTATCTTTCATAAATGCATGTAAAATACATATTTAACAGAAATATTTCTATGACTTACACAGTGCTTAGAAATAACGATCAAGACTGTCAATCAATCAGGTATGCCATTACCGAATCGATCTACTTGCTGCTTCATTGGATGTAGAATTGCGTCATGAACAAAATTACAAAATGGTTGGTCTTTTGTTATATGTGCAATCAAATATTCCTAAGCTAACACTTGAGGAAAAAGGCATTTACAATCAAATAATTCAGACTGTTAATAATGTGGCCAGAGAAACCTTCTTAGATGTGGCAGGAGGAACTGGTAAAACATTTCTAATTAGATTGATTCTGGCAGCAAATCAATCCCTAAACCATATAGTCTTGGTTCTTGCATTGTCCGGAATAGCTGCGCAGATGGAAGAACTGCTCATTCCACTTTGAAATTGCCATTGAACATGCAATTCATTGAATCTCCAAAGTGCAACACTTCCAAACCATCCAGTATGGGAAAAGTATTGCAGAAATGTTAACTTACTGTTTGAGATGAATGCACAATGGCACACACAAAATTGGTGTGCCAATTTTCATGTTGCACAATATCAACCAGCAATAGCTTTGCAACAGCACTTGGCTTGCAGTAAATAATAATAATAACAATGAGCAACTTAATAGAAGCAAAAATCTTGACAGGACCTTTCAAAGACAACATCATTCCTTGCATTCCCATCATTCCAATGGATATGTCACTATTTAAGAGATTGAAATTCCCAGTTCGATGAATGTTTGCAATCAGCCTCAACGAAGTTCAGGGCCAATCATTAGAATTGTGTGGTTTGTATATATAGCCACATTGTTTCTCATATGGACAATTATATGTCGCAAGTTCTAGAGTTTCCAAACCAGACAATCTCTACATCTGCAAAGATAATGGAAAAATACTGTATACCCTACAAGCATTGTGAAATTAAACATTTAAAAAATGTGTGCTTCCATTCAACCAGACTGAGCCACAGCAACGCTACGCCGGATATAGTTAGTTTAATTTAATCGATAGAGCATTGATAGAGTTTATCATGGGTTATAACACAGGATACTTTTTAGCCATATTAATAACATGGTTCCCAATGATAAATAAATATAAAATTGTAAATTTTAAATTTTGTGTGTGTATGTGTGTGTGGTTTTTTTTTTAACTGTTCCTTTATGCACAAAACCTAATAGACTATAACAAAACAACACACAGTGATAGCTTATATCATGGGTTAACACAAAGGATACTTATAATCCTGATCCATTCAGAGGTCCAGATGATACAAACTCCAAAACAGCATATTTTGAATTTTTTCTTTTCTTCTCGCACATCGTGGAAAACTGATGCATAAATTTTAATGAAACTGCACATTTTGATAGCTTTATCATCAGTTAACAAATGGGATAGTTTTTTTTAATCCTGATTAGTACCATACTTTGTCCACAAAACTGATGACAAAACTGTAATTTTTTTAAGTTTTGCATGTGTTTGCACAGATCAAGCAGAAACCAACCATCTGAACGAAATTGTTATTTTATGTCTGAAGTGACATTAACAGGATGAATAATAATAATAATATTACAAAGTCTGTCACTTAAGTTGTTTCATAATGGAATATATCAACTAAGCAAGCCCTCTCACAAATGAAATGTTTACAGAAGTCCAATGCATTATGCAATCACTGTTGCCAAAGACGCAGGCAGAGCTAAACATGATAATTTAAAGTGTAGATGTATTTTTGTAAATTATTTATATTCTACTTACAATTATTTATTGAATTTTATTATTGATAGTGAATTGTTATATCAATTTGTAGCCATTTCTGACAAATAATAGTAACAGAATGTAATGTAATTACGTAAGTTACTTTTGGTTTCTTCAGTATGCCACTATTGTGTACATACCAGATACCACTTTGTACAAGTAAGAAGGGCATTTTTGTATGTGAAAAGTGTATTTTATGAGCTGGAGACGGGGGACCACCCCAGCATTCATTTATATGTTTGTGAGAAACTGCCTAAAACTGTTATCAGCACGGCCAGTACAGTCAAACCTGTTCCCGTTGTAACTCCCTGATCCAGTGTGGTGGTAAATTAAACACTAATTATCAATATTTGTAATAAAGGAAAGGGAAATTAACCCATCACATACCAAAGTTGAAGGCAGTGATTATTTATACTGCCGGAAGCCACTTCATTTTTCATAGTTCCATAGTTATTGATATTTATAGCTGTTGTTGGTTCATAAGAAATTGATGCCTAATTTTAGTAAATTGATGGTGGTAATTTACAAGGCAAATAAAAATGACTAAGAACTTCTCTAATTCACATGGACAATGTCACAGGCACTTCTAGTTCAACATAAATGAGAGAGAACAGTTTATCAAGCACCACTACAGCACATTGACATATATCCACAATTTGTTTTCATGTAAAATACCTGTACCAGATATGAAGTTGGAGGCTGTTCCACTTAACCCAATTTCTGAAATTGCATAGCCCAAGACTTTTGGAGGAAAATTTCTTGGTAATGAAAATGACCTTCAAACTTGGCTTGACAACATCTCTAAGTCTAAATCAGTCTATTCATTTAGGAGCAAATCAGAAAACTATTCCAGCATCAGCAGTTAAATACAATTTTCAGTAATATATTTCTTTATTTTCTGTCACCTGGAGTCAGAGGCACATAAGGGCTTTTTGCCCAAATAAAGAAAGAAAAAAACTCCAATATATGACGTTAATATTTACTATTAAATAAGTTGATAATATCTACTGAATAATGTGAGTTATCATGACCAGAAAGCCTAGAAGTTACTGTTAAGGTCAGTTCATTTGTGAGCTCAAATATATTTTTATGAATAATGAAATTTCAAAATAAACATGTATGCAAAACTACTAACTCTTTGCGCCACTGCCACACTTTCTCAATGAACTTTTCTCTTCCAATATCATGACGGTTTTTCTTCTCTTCTCTCCACAACTTTTTTTCAACGACAACTTGGGTTGCAATTCCAGCATGGTCACACCCAGGAACCCACAGTGTTGTACGGCCCTTCATTCGATTCCTGAGAACAAAATGTTCTACTTGTTTAGAAGTAAGAAATACAGAATTCTCAATTATGCTAACAGATCATAAAATAAGGTTTACAAAGTGTGAGAGCCTCAGGGAAAAACTGCCAATTTTTTTCACTTATGGCTTTACACCTCATCGACGTCGAGGTTATTAGAGGCGGGATGGGATTGGGACACGGAATGGGAAGGAATTCGGCCATGGACTTTTGAAGGAAGCATCCTGGCATTTGCCTGGAGTGATTTGGGGAAACCCTGGAAAACCCAATCTGGTTGCCTGGAGGGGATTCGAACCGGCATCCTCCTGAATGTGAGGCCAGAGTGTTAACCGCTCACCCACCACGCTCGGTGTGCAGTAGTTCCCCCACTCTCGATACTATGTTGCCCAGTTTTGCTACATCGCACATTGTTGGATCAGCAACCATCCATGATCAACTCCACTACTACCCATTGCAAAATTTGAGCAATTTAAATAAATAAATAAAAACATTATAAAAAATGTGTACTGGCTTCCACATATAGAAATTATTGAGCCATTGGCAGAAGTATATGGTTAAAAGTGTATGACCACTCAACATGTCTGCAAATAGTGTGGGGAGTTTACAAGTGGCCTCAGGGACATTCATGGTGGAGAATGGAGAAGATCTTAAATTTCAATGAAATGATCAAAAAAGCTTAGGAAATGTTGGAAGACTGAATTTTCTCTCAGGTTCCTGAAGTTTCTCCAACTACAAAATGGCATGGACTGAAAAAAAAAAGAAAAATCAAACACAGGGTTTCGAGGAAGAAAAGAGAAAGGCCAACCAACATACATGAGAAAAACAATGAAAGCTCACACATTCATTCCATATGAACAGAAAGGCCAACAAATGTTGATCCTGTGTGGTGCTAAGTGACCCATTCATGAAGAAGAAAATACTCATTAGGCCCAACTCTAAGGAATTTTATAAATATACATAGGTCTCCAGAGAATTTGAATGACGCTTCAGTCATACCATTCTTTGAAGAATAGTAACATAAATGTTTGTTATAACTTCCAATAAATCAGCATATTTAACTAGAATTATTCACTATATGTTAAAATCCTGATAACTTAATGACATATCATATTTTAAGAAATGAATAACGTAGTTTTCAGAAAAGCAGAACATGTGTGGCTTGTATTTCAGTATGACACATTTGATTGAACAGTATAAGGAATTTAATAAACCCACACTCATAGATTGTATAAACTATGTCAAATTCTTTAACCTAGTAGATAGGAATCAACGCTTCGAAATCATAAAAAGAAAAGAGATTCCACATCTTCCAAGTCCATAAATACTTATAGAAAGATACAGACATCAAAATAGAAATAAACAGAAATAAGAGTAGGAAAATAATAGTAACCTGCAATCATTCGAAGTTACCCTTTGTGTTTCTCAACTGCAACCTGCAACAGTGAGTTGAACATGCAGGGTTTGCAACTTGAGGGATCATCCAAAGAGTGGGGCACTGATGCACAGTTGTTAATACACAACAGCTGAACAAAATGGGTACAGGTAACCACATTAGTCTTACCTAACATTAAGCTAAATTATAGCCTCTATAATTGGGATGACAGTGGAAGGTGAAGGGAAAAATCCATTATGTTAGCCTCTCATCACCACTCAACCGACTTCAACAGCACAGTTCAGCATGGTGCACAGCAAATGCAGGTGGAAACCAAGTGCCAATAGACACAGGAGTCTTCAAGCTCCAACTGGAGATGATGGTAGAGCAGTCTACCAGCTACATGTGGGAAAAACTGATTGTTCAAGCAAGTTGATCTGGCACCCATATTGTCCATACTCAGTAGTTTGGGAAATCATGCTTGCTAGCTATTTGCTGTTTATTTATTGCAGGCAGAAGTCTAATGCTCTTTCATAATACAACCTTGTGAAGAAATGCTACATTGCTGTATGAAACTCTGTAAATAAGCTACAATTGGGGACTGGTTATTTAAGAACTCCATGGGAGAATCATTAAGTATACATTGTTTCTATAAGGCATTTTTCTTTCACAAGCCATTATATCACTTCATACCAAACAGAAATTGATGAATGAGGTATCATTTTAAAGATTAAGGTATCTGCTTTGGTTATTTCATATTTTAAGAACATAATTTTTCTGAATTCGGCCTTTAAAGAGCAATATTTCAAAAATACAGTTTTTTTGTACAACAAATCATTTATCTCTCTGTATTCCTAACCGAAATCGATAAATGAAGTACCATTTTAAAAATTAAGATCTCCACTTTGGTAACATCATACATTAAGAACGGAATTGTTTGAAATTCGACCCTTAAAGAGCAAAAGTATTCATATTTCTACAGCACATTTTTGAGTCATGAGCCATTTATCTCTCTTGATATCTAACAACATAAATAAATGAAGTATAATTTTTAAGAGTATGTAAGCTACCTTTCGCTCTATTTTCGAGATCAAGTTAAAATCCGGCAAAGGTTGAGGTTAAAGTCAGTACACGATACCACAGTTGAAATCGAAATAACAACACTTTAAGTTTAGAAAAGTAGATAAACAACACATAGTAACCATAAATAAGAAGTTTCAAGTAAAATATAAACCATAAACTTACCTAAATGAGCGTAATCCATAATAATCCTGAAGTAGAAAACAAAGGTTTGTTTACCCGACCACAGCACTAATATTCCACTAAATTAAACACTATAAAGCACTTCAATAATTAGAATTTCACCATCTGATATTAAATTCACTAATAACTCGCGGTTCCTGGCCGACTTAAAGCAGTAAATATGGTTTTTAAAGCATCTCCACATGGGAGTTATTTCGATATTTAATTCCACCAAATCTAAACAACTTCAAAGCTTTAAAAGTTGATTTAATCAAGTAAAATAACCGGCCAGTCAATATTCTTTGAGTTTTCGATAACCATCAGCTAATAAATAGAAAATATAAGTAAATAAGAGCCAACTTGGTAATGGCGCCGTAGCAACGAACTTTTAAAAATCATTTATTTCCCAACTAACATATTTAACGGACTAAAAACTTTTCTAAAGTGCTTAAATTAAATAAAGGTTCAATCTAAATTTAGTTTTAGGCCATGACCGGCTTTAAATAAAAAGCGGAATATTCGGTTGCACAACGGAAAACAGAAAAATTTAGAAATTCTATAACTTCTGATAGACTTAACCAATTTAAAAGATTTTTACACCTCCGGACTCAGCAAAGGCTGGGGAATACTTTGAAAATAATATTAACCTGATATTCTAAAATTTTGCACATTCACAATTTTCATGTGACGTAGGATGACGTATAACAGTACGCGATACAAATGTGCTTTTAAATTAACCAAACTTCAAAATTCATTTTCACCGGTCTGGAAGCTTTAAAAACAAAACCCAACACATCACTACACTTGTCTCATTACGCTCTTCATCCGTGTGATTTTCTGGTAGCACTAAATTAACAGATTCTTTTTACAGATAGACTATTGTCTAGGTCAGTAGGTCAGTTTAACAAAAGGGCCTCGGCCGCCATGTTTTTGGACATTATGTTGAATGACGAGTGAGCATGTAGTCTCTCGGTGAGCGAGTTCGAACAGGACCGGCAAGGAGTGCGGTGGTTTATGGGAAGATTCGGCTTAGAGCATTATGGCCGACCGGCGCCATTTTAAAACCGGCATGACCAACGTAACATTCTAAAACTTTCGAACATGTGTTTATAATAGATTTCAATTTCATTTGGGGTAGTGCGGTCTGTTCTGTTTCACGACATGTGATCTTCGGCAAATGATTTTCTCCAATTGCCATTGCTAACTGTGACTTTTGTAAATTCTGTGAAAAATTTTGAGAATATATAATTCAGTTATCTGGATTCAGACTTTCATTTCTACTTTAGTACCTTTCTTACAGGAGGTTAATCTGTAAGTGGCGACTGTGGTCATCTTTACAGTTAGCATTCTACAAGGTTTAACACGGTTATAGAACTTTTTACGAACTTTGACAACTTATTGGATGACTTTAAGTTTAGGTGGAGAAGCCGATACCCACCCCGGTATGCAGTTTCGACCCTAACAAGTAACAACTTTGCTGTGGTCACAACATATTTTAAGAAAGGAATTTTTTGGAATGTGACCCTTAATTGCAAAACTATCATTAATTCTATAACAGATTTTTTTGACACAAGACATCCTTTGATATCTAACCGAAATATATTAATTAGGTATCATTTTAAACATTACAGTCATAGTCTTACTTAAAAATGAATTTTCAAGATGCACTAAGAAAATGTTTAGTAGCAGTAGCTACTCAGAGACAAGATACTGCAAGTAAGAGTCAAGAACTAGTAGACCAAATCATACAACAATATCGAATACCCATTCTCATAATGATAATGGAATAACCTTGAGTGAAATAATGTAGCGAGTTTGCGATCTTTAAATGTCAAGAGGGTATTTGTAATTCCTTATCACCCTGAATCAAATGAAGCTCTTAAAATGCCCAGAATTCTTACAGCATATTTATGGCATTTTGTGCGTAAAGCTAGGGATTACTGGGAAAAGTTACTAAAATGCACAGTGTTTATTTTTAAAACACCATCTCACTCAACCACGAGACACAAGCTGCATATACCATTGTACGGAAAAACTGTGACAATATTCCAGGATTTTGCAAAAGAAGTCATTTTATTATGTTTAGAATTATGTTGATTATGTAACCCATCTGAAACACACAATACCATTTTTGCACGAGATGGCTAGGAAGTTCAGCCATAAAAAAAAAGAGGAAAGTTATAATCAGAATGAAATGCACACAAATTTATACAGAGAGATCAATTGCTGCTAAATGATACCACACTGTGTTGACAAAGCTGTGTTGACCGCAAGGAATGCGCGAGCACAGCCACTTACGTCTTTTAACTTGACAAAGGGTTAACCCCGAAATATTGTATTTTCTGTGTTTGTGTATTGTTTCGTGTTGCTGCTACCTTCCTCCCTTCAACGTGGGTGAGTTCTGGGTGTGCTTTATCACACGGCAGTTCTTTCTTTCCATTGTTACCGAGTATGTTACATGTAACTAGTGTGTCAATGTTTCCAATTGTATCAGGTATTACCTTTGACCTTTCTGTTAGATAAGTTTCATCACATACAAATAGCAAGTGAATATCTTATAACAGATGATACTAAAAGGCAGTACACTAAAATCAGTAGAGACCAACCAGACTGCAAACAGAGCACTGCAACTTTCTAGATTTGGAAACAATTCCCCCCTCCCCCCCTTTTGTTCACCTACCATATTTTACGGACTACAGATATAAGACACACTTTTTTATTCAAAAAATTGCCTCCAAAATTGAGGTGTGTCTTATACTCGAAATGAATATAAAAATGTCCAGTTTTTTTAATTAAAATTCCCAACAGTCTTAAAAATAGCCATATATTTGATGCTGCAGGAAACCTATCTCTATCTGGCAACATCGGATGCAACTGGCAGCAGCAGAGCACCGATACTACAAACATGAGTTGGATTCACAAGCTTCCTAACACTGTCTCCCTCCCACTCCCGCCATCACAAACCCATAACACAGTTTAGCCTATGATGTGTCATTGCAGTCTATGGTGCCAGTGAACTTGAATCGAAAGTGATTTGTATTATCAGTAACAATACAATATTTTTGTTAGTAACTAGTTTCACAATGGAAAAAAATAAAAGGTATTCATATGATGCAGGATATAAATTGAAAGTAATAGCATATGCAGAAGAATGTGTAAAGAGAGCAGCTGTTTGGCATTTTGGACTTCCACTAACAGAAGAAACCATTCGCCATTGGTGAGAAGACCTGAAAAAAAATGAGGTGCACAGAGAACTCAATAATAGCCAAAACTAGAAGATGGCATATTGAAATGGATTCAAGGACACTGTCAAAATGGCACTGGAATTAATACAAAAATGATTCAGATACACACACATAAGCTAGCAACACAGTGGAACTTAACAGACTTTAAGGGTGGAGTTGATTGGTGCTACAGGATTATGAAGCATCATGGACTTAGGATACGAACCAATACCAAAATATCTCAGAAAATACCACAAAGTATAAAGTGAAAATATTATCTTTCCATCACTTTATTAGTCAACATCGAAAGAAAACCAGTGTGGAACTTAAGCCCAATAGCAAATATGTAAGAAACTCCTCTGACATTTGATGTACCGGTTAACAGAACAGCTGCCATGAAAGGTATTAAAATAAAAACAAGTGGCATGAAAAAATGAACTACACTGTTGTCCTTTCATGATGTGCTGACGGTACTAAACTTAATCCAATGATCATTTTCAAGCAAAAAAACAATGCCGAAATCTTCTGAAAGTGGTGTTGTTACGTACGTGACAAGAGTTGGATGGACGAGGCTGAAAAAATAAAGGAATTTAAAATGAAGAGAAAATATCCTACAAAAATGCAATCAAGTTTCAATATTAAGCAGAAACTATGGTCAGGATTTTATCTGAAGTTTGCATTGTAGAATCATTGCAATCAATGCTGTAAAGTAATTATCACTATTTATTGGAGTGTCAATCTTTGACATAGTGGTTTGATTTACATTTTCATCTACTCAGGTAAACTACATTCAGAAAAATGAGGAATAAGTTAAGAAATCCAAAAAAAATATTAACAGAATTCAAAGAGTGGACTGTTTATCTGTGATGTAGAGTGAATTAATAGATATTTTCTGAAGTTAAGAAAGGGTGCCTTGCGGCATCTAGTTGTTTTGGTTACAGATAGATTATTTCTTGCTCCATCACCCAGTCATGAAGAAACACTGTAGTTTTTCAAATTGTGAAAACAACATACAAACATGTTCAGTAGTTTTTGCATGATAATGTAACAAGCTGACAGAGACAGCCCGCTTACTGATTTCTATATGCAGAGAGGATATGAAAAGGTACTCACCATCTTGTAATTGCGTCTTCAATAGAATTTGTTAATGCATGCCCTAAGTGTAATGAACCAGTCACATTAGGTGGTGGGATAATCATCACAAATTTTCCTTCAGGATTCTCATCCAAGATACTCCTCCTCTGAAATTATGAAAGCAATCTTTTAAAAGTTTAGATCAGACAATAAATACAGAAATCTGAAAATGAGTATAAAAGAAAACACTAGAGAAACTTATATACAATCTATCTACAGTTCGTAGTTTAGAAAAACCTTAAAACAAATGTATCAAAATATTTTTTGAACTATCAGCACTAATATTTACACAAATTACAACTTATTTTCTTTTCATTTAATGAAACAGAAAGGCATTTAAATTTCCAGAAATGAAAGGGCCAGAAAAGGTGTTCAATACCATAAAAGACAAATGTATATCAATAACATTCCAGTTAACATGCAAAATGTTTGATGTTCCATCACTTTGACAGTTTCTCAAATCCACATATACTGTCACTTATTTCACACTTTTCAATTCTTTATGCCACAAGAACAATAAGACATGAAAGCAGCAATGGCTTATTTAATGGATCACTGGAGCAGTATATTCATTTCAGAAAACAGAAAAACTTAAAGTTTGATAGTCAAACAAGCATTTGGACCTGATGCTTTGTAAATGCAATGCTGCTTTAGTCATTTCAACTGACTGTGTCACATATTTTTTGCCTTTGAAGCCTTTATTGCAGTGATTAGGTATATCTCTTCTTAATTGTGTAAAACTTATCAATTATAACAGGGTCATTCCATGTGAATTCAAACACAAAAATAGCATTTGGACACCTACCAACAGGGCTGCATTTAAGCATAGGCTATGTAGGCTGGGCCACTAGTAGATCTAAAAAAAAGGTTGCCCATAAATTTTATGGGCCAAATTTCGAAATTTAAGCATCCATAGCCAGAGGCAGCCAGGGCCACTGCTGACCGAAAGGGGGGGGCCCGCACCACATCTATAGCCTAGGGGCCCACAGAGCCTAAATGCAGCCCTGCCTACCGAAATGGATTTTGATGAAACTTGGCGAGTTTAGTCCTCTTATACAGAAAAGTATCCACTTCAATTTTTTTGTTCCCAATTTCATTTAGTTTTCATTTAAAGCCAGTCGAAATTCTGAATGCTTGGTAGTTTCCAAATTCTGACATTCTGCTATTTGACCGAAAATAATTTATATTTCATTTATTTTCCAGTCAATTTTTATGAAAATATACAGTAATATCAATGAAAGCATGATGATTCCAGAAAAAATATGAAAAAAATCCAAATAATATTTTTAAAACAGAAAAAATATTCATTATTATTTTTTTAAGTGTGCAATACATTAAAGTCAATATCAACCAAAGGGAATATAGTGACCCAAAAAATTATTTTTTCCTATTGATCTTAGAAGTGTGTTCTGTCATCTAAAAAGAATAATGGCTTTTTCATTTCTTTATATATACTTTTAAAATTAAATAGAATTTTTGAAAAATTTTCAGTATAAAATTTGTTTACATAGCTATATATTATTTGCTGGAAAAAATAATTGTGTGTTGCAAACACAATTTTTAATGTGTTCTTTTATTAAACATTGAGCGTCTATCACAACGGTTTGTTATTTCTATCATTTACAAAAGCTTTTTTTTGTTTACATTTTTTTTTCTCTGAAATATTGATCCAACTTTAATTTTTTTCCAACTTCTTTCATGTAATATGATGATTAATATTTTATTAACCTTTATAGATTCAGGATTATGTGGATTTGACAAATAGAAAATGCTTATATTTAAATGCATAATATTTAAGAAAAATTTAACTAAAAAATACCATCACAGAAATATTTGGCTATTAATTTCAATTGGATATAGTACTATTTAAGTTCTTTAATCTAATTCATCCTTTCTTGGATCATCCTCATACAGTCTGTAGGGAATTGATAGACCCTTCCAGTTGATGTTGCTGTAGGGTCTATAACACCAATCAGATATCAAATTGGCACACGGCAGGTATCTTCTCACCTTGTAAGCACCTTAGAATTCGTTAAATTCTTAACTATAGGCATAGGGGAGGGAGAGAGCCTAACAGAAATTGTAAAATTGTTCATCTCGTAATTACAGGATATGGGAGACAGGATACAAAAGCCGATACTGCAGCTTATCTCTGAACATACGGAGATTTAAAAGCAATAAAGTAATTCAGCATATCATACAAGCTATAAATAGACCATGAATAATAGGAAATAACTTTTAAATCCACCTGAATCAGTGAAATCAAACAGTCGATTTTGGTTATGTGACTATATCACTATTTCTTAACACTTTTGGAGGCCATTAAGTATATTTATTATAATAACAAACCAAGAGAAAGCAAAATTCATTAAAAAGCAATAGCTTTAGGCAGTATAAATAAAGTAAACACAATTTTAAAACTTCACTCGCATTTTCAACATCACATAACAACACGTTTTCGGTCATTTTCTGAGCTAATAAATAATTTTTTTGTAATAATAGAGAACACTGCATAATATATAAAAGTTTCAAAGCATTTCACACAGTTAAACAAACATAAATCAGTTTTTAATGTAATTACGCCGTAAAGAAAAATGTAGAAACTTTCAAAATTAAATTGTGAACTTCTAAGACCACCTCACTTTTAAAATGGATAGTAAAATTAAAGAAAAATTCAGACGATAATACTTTTTAGAAATAAGCAGCACTTTAATAGTAATTAACAAGATATTAGTTTTTTTTTTTTTTTTTTAACATGTCTGCGGGGTGGCTATCACCTCAATTTTTGTGAGTTTAATAACTTCTATAATACACCACCGATAACAATAAAAGGTACAGTATTTAAATCAGGAGCACTCAGAGAACAAAATGACAGGGGGTTTAAAAACGATAATTTATAATTCAGCAGAAACTTCCAAAATTGTGAAAGCCAAGTGCCAACGAGGGGATTAACCGATGTCTTCCAGGAAGTCAGTTTTTAATCCGCGCACACATTCGAATTTTTTACAATAAACTGAGTTAGTTTAGAGCTAAAGTCTCCATAAACTCAACAAATCAACAGACCGCGTACTACTGTAAAATTTTGAACACTGGAGATCACAATATTCTTCCTAACTATTTTTAGCAGCGAGACACTACAGCTGTCAGGCGTCGAAAGGTATAAAAATGATGCAGGCACGCCGACGGGGTCACTCGTATACGATATCATGATGTAACAGGTTTGTTAGTCAGTTTTGGGAGAACCGCCTGGTGGCGTTAGTGTTGTCTTGTGAATGGAGTCCCGAAAGTGATTCCAACCACGCCGTCTAGGCAGCCATGATAGTTTTAGGTGAACTTGCAAAGTGTAAACAGTAACGATGAAGCTTTGATAGTTTACTAACGGGGTTAGTCTGGTGTTTATTCCTCTTCACGACTTGCTATTTTTGGAGATGATTCGTCCGATTAGCCAACTTCAACTGTAATTGTGACTTTTAGATGTGACTTTGAAAATATATTGAAAATGTCTTGACTTGAACAGTGCATATTTCTCATAGTGAATAGTATACTTTTCTTCGCTAAGGAATAATGGGGAAAGTGGCGGCCATAATTTATTACAGTTGATTTATCCAGGCTCACACATGGTTTGACAGTTTATTTAGTGAATATTTTGGCAGAACTGAAATCAAGTTGGAGGTTAGTTAAGGTGATTAAACCGATACTTCTACCCCGGTATGTGGTTTTGTCCCTTACAACCTCTTATCTTAAAGCCTCCATTTCATCACTATCATCTTGGCCTAAACATTCCTTTTCATCACTACTTGCAGCTTTACTTTCTTCACTTTCCAATAAAAGATTTCTACAGGATGAACAGAGTTTCTCTCCTGGTATGATTTTGTATCCTTTGACATGATTTCACTCTGCTGAACATGTACTACACATAATGCTTTCTTAATAGGTTTTTTATGTCTTTTGATAGGATCACAATATAGTTTTTGCAGAAATTTAATTTTTTTTTAGAAATATACTTTTGTGATGCAAACAAATAGTATGGAATTTTTGTTCGGATTCGGTTCTTAGCTTTAGAGGAACTTGTTCATCTTCAGACATTCATTCTATAGCTTTTTTTGCTCCATAACTAAATTGGTGACAATCAGTTAATTTAGAAAAAGGGGGATTTATCTCAGTTTTGAAATAGAAATTTTACAAGCTGGAAGAAAGTTTACAAGAGAACACTTCTGAATAGGCTGCTATGTAATGGCTGCTGTAAGAGGTAACATTTTTTTAATTAAAATAAAAATTAAAAGCATTATATGAGCAAGTTTTAGAATATTTATATTTTTTAAAACAGTCATTTATTTGGTAATAGTGTGGTACATATGTACACAAAAAAAATGGTAAATAAATTTTTAAAAAATGCAGATATATTTTTAAGCTAAAAATATAAAGAAATTAAAAAGCCATTAATTTTATTTTTTAAATGACAGAACACACTTCTAAGATCATTAGGAAAAAAGAATTTTTTAGGTTATTACGGTTATTATATTTCCTATGGTTGACATCGACTTATCGTATTAAACACTTTCAGAAAAAAAACCATGAAAATTATTATTTTTTCTATTTTTAAA
The DNA here is from genome assembly GCA_031002005.1 of Vandiemenella viatica. Classification (NCBI taxonomy): domain Eukaryota; kingdom Metazoa; phylum Arthropoda; class Insecta; order Orthoptera; family Morabidae; genus Vandiemenella; species Vandiemenella viatica. The sequence goes on along the minus strand of JARYHS010011408.1, from coordinate 169,969,346 downwards.
ATATTACTTGGAATTTTTTATATTTTTTTCTGGAATCCTCATGCTTTCATTAATATTACTGTACATTTTCATAACAATTAACTGAAAAAATAAATGAAATATAAATTATTTTCAATCCAAGAGCAGAATAATCAGAATTAGGAATTTATCAAACATTCAAAATAAAAACTAAACCAGATTGAGAAGAAAAAATTAATTTATTTATAAACATTTCTCGGGCAACAAACCGAGTGATGTTGTTATTAATACACAATATTTCGGCGACTTTATTCTCCGTCGCCATCTTCAGGTGCAGTTGCAAGTCTTGAAGTCTGACTTCAAGGCAGACTTCAAGACTTGCAACTGCACCTGAAGATGGCGACGGAGAATAAAGTCGCCGAAATATTGTGTATTAATAACAACATCACTCGGTTTGTTGCCCGAGAAATGTTTATAAATAAACAACGCCGAGAAAGATTACATTCATTTATAAAGAAAAAATTAATGTTCATACTTTTCTGTATAGAAAGACTAAACTTGCCAAGTTTCATCAAAATCTGAGTTGATGGGTGTCATGCCTTGGTTGAATTGACATGGAATGACCCAATAGATGGCCAGCTTGGTCATAATGTTATGACTCTGCAATGCTGTCACATCAAATGGCAGGCCTTCTTTGGCAGACCAGTAATGGCCAAAGATGTTTTCACTCTCTATCCACAGATATCACTATTATGGTAAGCTAAGAACTTGGGTTGCCTATTTATGTTACTGTAACAGTTCAGCATATTTAAAATCACAAACCAACCATAAAGAAAGATATGGATTTTGTTTAGATCCACATACTGTTAGCTGATTTATATATATATATATATATGACCAAGGAAACTTTTTTTTGCATGGTCTGTCTAAAGATGTTTCAAAACAATAATTTAAGTTACCTATTTACGTTTCTATAATTGTTCAATATATTTCCCTTTAAATTAAAATTTGAAACCAACTATAAAGAAAGGTACAAATTTTCTTTAAATCAACACATTAATTATGAAGAGGATTGCACAATAGAAAAGAGGTGTAGTCAAGATATGTACAACATTTTATCACTACAAAACTCAAGATTATGAGCATTATTTAACAACAATTCTATTTAGTTACAACACTGCAAAGAAATTAATTGCCAGACCACTGCATTTAACAAATTAAAAAATTAAATTCTTCACCAACTTTAAAATTACTTCAGCTATTTTATTGTGTGCTTTGGTAGTCAGTGATTAAAGTGCTTGCTTACAAAGTTAGGCATCACAGGTTCAATGCAGACAAGAATTTTTAAAAGTTCTAGCTGATAATAAGAGCTACGCCAGTATGTTCTGGGTTTTGGATTCCATGTTAAACTGTAGGTCTAGTCATGACAGGTGGATTGGGCCTCAAATTTAAATTCTATCATCAAATCACAAGACCATACGAAGTTGGCTATTTTATGAGGGTTGTTCAATCAGTCCTTAGAAAACATTAAAAAATCAATTTTCTATAGATTTTATTTTTCAATATAATCTCCTTTTAGTTCTATATACTCTTCGAAATACTTCTTTAATTTCTCTATGCTCTCCAAAAAGGAGTATTTTGAAAGTTCTGCAGAATACTAGGTTTGTTCAAAAATTAAGGCGACTTTTTGAATTTCGTCGGATACGTACAGTCAATTTTGTTTTTCTAATTTTGATACATTTGTCCCTCACATATCTTCATAGTTTCAACTATATAGCATTTTGTTTGTGAGAGGCATAATTGTTAGACGTGTTTGGTGTGCTCGGCAAGTTTCTGCTGTCGGAAAAAATTGATCAAAGAGTTTGAATCAAATTTTGTGTAAAAAATGGATTTAAATGCTCTAAAACACTTGAAATGTTGGCAGTGATATATGGTGAATCTACTTTGAGGAAAAAAATGTTTACAAGTGGTACAAGATGGCCAAGAAGATGTTAATGACGAACCTTGCTCTGGACACTCCAGCACATCAAAAACCGATGAAAATATTGAAGTGAAGAAAATGGTGTTCGAGAATTGTCGAATCACCATTAGAGAAGTTGCTGATGAAGTCAGCATCTTGGTTGGCTCATACCATGCAATTTTTTCAGATGTTTTCAGCATGAGATATGTGTCAGCAAAGTTTGTTCCAAAACTCCTGAATTTTGACCAGAAGAACCATCACGTGAGCATGGCTCAGGAGCTTTTGAATAACGTCACGGATAATCTTGATTTGCTCAAAAGGGTCATATCTGGTGACGAATCATGGGTAACTGGTTATGACGTTGAAACCAAGGCCCAATCATCCCAATGGAAGAGCCAAGACCGAAAAAAGAGGCCAAGTTTGATCCAGTGTCAAGGTTTTGCTCACTGTTTTCTTCAATTACCATGGCATAGTGCATCAGGAGTTTTTACAACAAGGTCGTCAGTCAATAATTACATTGTAGTTATAGACTGCTTGCGAGAAGCAATACGAAAAAAAGTCCAGATTTGTGGGAAAAGAATTCATGGCTTCACGACAATGTACCTGCTCACTCAGCATTGTGAGTGATTTTTTGGCAAAAAACACCACCACAACCATGCCTCAGCCACCATATTCACCGGATTTGGCACCCCGTGACTTTTTCCTGTTCCCAAAACTGAAGAAACCAATGAAAGGACAAAG
>JARYHS010011408.1:169818809-169965687 GCA_031002005.1 Vandiemenella viatica | reverse complement strand
AATGCATGTAAAATGCATATTTAACAGAAATATTTCTCTGGCTTACACAGTGCTTAGAAATAACGATCAAGACTGTCAATCAATCAGGTATGCCATTACCGAATCGATCTACTGCTGCTTCATTGGATGTAGAATTGCGTCATGAACAAAATTATACAAAATGGTTGGTCTTTTGTTGTATGTGCAATCAAATATTCCTAAGCTAACACCTGAGGAAAAATGCATTTACAATCAAATAATTCAGACTGTTAATAATGTGGCCGGAGAAACCTTCTTAGATGTGGCAGGAGGAACTGGTAAAACATTTCTAATTAGAATGATTCTGGCAGCAAATCAATCCCTAAACCATATAGTCTTGGTTCTTGCATTGTCCGGAATAGCTGCGCAGATGGAAGAACTGCTCATTCCACTTTGAAATTGCCATTGAACATGCAATTCATTGAATCTCCAAAGTGCAACACTTCCAAACCATCCGGTATGGGAAAAGTATTGCAGAAATGTTAACCTACTGTTTGAGATGAATGCACAATGGACCACACAAAATTGGTGTGCCAATTTTCATGTTGCACAATATCAACCAGCCATAGCTTTGCAACAGCACTTGGCTTGCAGTAATAATAATAATAATAACAATGTGCAACATAATAGAAGCAAAAATCTTGACAGGACCTTTCAAAGACAACATCATTCCTTGCATTCCCATCATTCCAATGGATATGTCACTATTTAAGAGATTGAAATTCCCAGTTCGATGAATGTTTGCAATCACCCTCAACAAAGTTCAGGGCCAATCATTAGAATTGTGTGGTTTGTATATATACCCACATTGTTTCTCATATGGACAATTATATGTCGCAAGTTCTAGAGTTTCCAAACCAGACAATCTCTACATCTGCAAAGACAATGGAAAAATACTGTATACCCTACAAGCATTGTGAAATTAAACATTTAAAAAATGTGTGCTTCCATTCAACCAGACTGAGCCACAGCAACGCTATGCCGGATACAGTTAGTTTAATTTAATCGATAGAGCATTGATAGAGTTTATCATGGGTTATAACACAGGATACTTTTTAGCCATATTAGTAACATGGTTCCCAATGATAAATAAATATAAAATTGTAAATTTTGTGTGTGTGTGTGTGTGTTTTTTTTTTTAACTGTCCATTTATGCACAAAACCTAATAGATTATATAACAAAACAACACACAGTGATAGCTTATATCATGGGTTAACACAAAGGATACTTTTAATCCTGATCCATTCAGAGGTCCATATGATACAAACTCCAAAACAGCATATTTTGAATTTTTTCTTTTCTTCTCGCACATCGTGGAAAACTGATGCATAAATTTTAATGAAACTGCACATTTTGATAGCTTTATCATCAGTTAACAAATGGGATAGTTTTTTTTTTATCCTGATTAGTACCATACTTTGTCCACAAAACTGATGACAAAACTGTAATTTTTTTAAGTTTTGCATGTGTTTGCACAGATCAAGCAGAAACCAACCATCTGAACGAAATTGTTATTTTATGTCTGAAGTGACATTAACAGGATGAATAATAATAATAATATTACAAAGTCTGTCACTTAAGTTGTTTCATAATGGAATATCTGGTATCCCGTCCTGATATTGCGGCATGCCCGGTAGGTGGCATGGAAATCGACATAGTATAGACGGCGCTGGCATCAGGCCAACCAGCGCCACCGCAGCACAGTTTCCACCACGGCCAATCAGAGCCGACCCGGCTCGGATATAAATAAGCCAGCGCAGCTCCATTCATCCAGTTCGGTGTTCGCTGCGCTTTCAGTCGTGTCTCCGTCAACTGTGCTTCGTCTCTTGGACTCTCGACAGTGTTTCGTCTCGGCTACGTCTACGGTACTCTCTCTCGGACTCAGTGAATCGCTTCTCGGACTCGTGGCTGTGCTTGTTCTCGGTGACGTTCGGTATGCTCTCTTCGGACTCTGTAAACCTCACGTCAGATACAACCAGTGCGCGTCTTTGGATTCCGTTCGGCCTGCTCCTTGGACTTGTTCGGGTTCTTTGTGACCATCTTCTACGGACTGCCCCTCCGCCGTTCGATGTCGGCCGCCGCACGGACATAGCAGAATATATCAACTAAGCAAGCCCTCTCACAAATGAAATGTTTACAGAAGTCCAATGCATTATGCAATCACTGCTGCCAAAGACGCAGGCAAAGCTAAACATGATAATATACAGTGTAGATGTATTTTCGTAAATTATTTATATTCTACTTACAATTATTTATTGAATTTTATTATTGATAGTGAATCGTTATATCATCCGTAGCCATTTCTGACAAATAATAGTAACAGAATGTAATGTAATTTGTAAGTTACTTTTGGTTTCTTCAGTATGCCACTATTGTGTACATACCAGATACCACTTTGTACAAGTAAGAAGGGCATTTTTGTATGTGAAAAGTGTATTTTATGAGCTGGAGACGGGGGACCACCCCAGCATTCATTTATATGTTTGTGAGAAACTGCCTAAAACTGTTATCAGCACGGCCAGTACAGTCAAACCTGCTCCCGTTGTAACTCCCTGATCCAGTGTGGTGGTAAATTAAACACTAATTATCAATATTTGTAATAAAGGAAAGGGAAATTAACCCATCACATACCAAAGTTGAAGGCAGTGATTATTTATACTGCCGGAAGCCACTTCATTTTTCATAGTTCCATAGTTATTGATATTTATAGCTGTTGTTGGTTCATAAGAAATTGATGCCTAATTTTAGTAAATTGATGGTGGTAATTTACAAGGCAAATAAAAATGACTAAGAACTTCTCTAATTCACATGGACAATGTCACAGGCACTTCTAGTTCAACATAAATGAGAGAGAACAGTTTGTCAAGCACCACTACAGCACATTGACATATATCCACAATTTGTTTTCATGTAAAATACCTGTACAGGATATGAAGTTGGAGGCTGTTCCACTTAACCCAATTTCTGAAATTGCATAGCCCAAGACTTTTGGAGGAAAATTTCTTGATAATGAAAATGACCTTCAAACTTGGCTTGACAACATCTCTAAGTCTAAATCAGTCTATTCATTTAGGAGCAAATCAGAAAACTATTCCAGCATCAGCAGTTAAATACAATTTTCAGTAATATATTTATTTATTTTCTGTCACCTGGAGTCAGAGGCACATAAGGGCTTTTTGCCCAAATAAAGAAAGAAAAAAACTCCAATATATGATGTTAATATTTACTATTAAATAAGTTGATAATATCTACGGAATAATGTGATTTATCATCACCAGAAAGCCTAGAAGTTACTGTTAAGGTCAGTTCATTTGTGAGCTCAAATATATTTTTATGAATAATGAAATTTCAAAATAAATATGTATGCAAAACTACTAACTCTTTGCGCCACTGCCACACTTTCTCAATGAACTTTTCTCTTCCAATATCATGACGGTTTTTCTTCTCTTCTCTCCACAACTTTTTTTCAACGACAACTTGGGTTGCAATTCCAGCATGGTCACACCCAGGAACCCACAGTGTTGTACGGCCCTTCATTCGATTCCTGAGAACAAAATGTTCTACTTGTTTAGAGGTAAGAAATACAGAATTCTCAATTATGCTAACAGATCATAAAGTAAGGTTTACAAAGTGCGAGAGCCTCAGGGAAAAACTGCCAATTTTTTTCACTTATGGCTTTACGCCTCATCGACATCGAGGTTATTAGAGGCGGGATGGGATTGGGACACGGAATGGGAAGGAATGGAATGGAATGGACTTTTGAAGGAAGCATCCTGGCATTTGCCTGGAGTGATTTGGGGAAACCCTGGAAAACCCAATCTGGTTGCCTGGAGGGGATTCGAACCGGCATCCTCCTGAATGCGAGGCCAGAGTGTTAACCGCTCACCCACCACGCTCGGTGTGCAGTAGTTCCCCCACTCTCGATACTATGTTGCCCAGTTTTGCTACACCGCACATTGTTGGATCAGCAACCATCCATGATCAACTCCACTACTACCCATTGCAAAATTTGAGCAATTTAAATAAATAAATAAAAACGTTATAAAAAATGTGTATTGGCTTCCACATATAGAAATTATTGAGCCATTGGCAGAAGTATATGGTTAAAAGTGTATGACCACTCAACATGTCTGCAAATAGTGTGGGGAGTTTACAAGTGGCCTCAGGGACATTCATGATGGAGAATGGAGAAGATCTTAAATTTCAATGAAATGATCAAAAAAGCTTAGGAAATGTTGGAAGACTGAATTTTCTCTCAGGTTCCTGAAGTTTCTCCAACTACAAAATGGCATGGACTGAAAAAAAATCAGAAAAATCAGACACAGGGTTTCGAGGAAGAAAAGAGAAAGGCCAACCAACATACATGAGAAAAACAATGAAAGCTCACACATTCATTCCATATGAACAGAAAGGCCAACAAATGTTGATCTTGTGTGGTGCTAAGTGACCCATTCATGAAGAAGAAAATACTCATTAGGCCCAACTCTAAGGAATTTTATAAATATACATAGGTCTCCAGAGAATTTGAATGATGCTTCAGTCATACCATTCTTTGAAGAATAGTAACATAAATGTTTGTTATAACTTCCAAGAAATCAGCATATTTAACTAGAATTATTCACTATATGTTAAAATCCTGATAACTTAATGACATATCATATTTAAGAAATGAATAATGTAGTTTTCAGAAAAGCAGAACATGTGTGCCTTGTATTTCAGTATGACACATTTGATTGAACAGTATAAGGAATTTAATAAACCCACACTCATAGATTGTATAAACTATGTCAAATTCTTTAACCTAATCGATAGGAATCAACGCTTGGAAATCATAAAAAGAAAAGGGATTCCACATCTTCCAAGTCCATAAATACTTATAGAAAGATACAGACATCAAAATAGAAATAAACAGAAATAAGAGTAGGAAAATAATAGTAACCTGCAATCATTCGAAGTTACCCATTGTGTTTCTCAACTGCAACCTGCAACAGTGAGTTGAACATGCAGGGTTTGCAACTTGAGGGATCATCCAAAGAGTGGGGCACTGATGCACAGTTGTTAATACACAACAGCTGAACAAAATGGGTACAGGTAACCACATTAGTCTTACCTAACATTAAGCTAAATTATAGCCTCTATAATTGGGATGACAGTGGAAGGTGAAGGGAAAAATCCAGTATGTTAGCCTCTCCTCACCACTCAACCGACTTCAACAGCACAGTTCAGCATGGTGCACAGCAAATGCAGGTGGAACCCAAGTGCCGATAGACACAGGAGTCTTCAAGCTCCAACTGGAGATGATGGTAGAGCAGTCTACCAGCTACATGTGGGAAAAACTGATTGTTCAAGCAAGTTGATCTGGCACCCATATTGTCCATACTCAGTAGTCTAGGAAATCATGCTTGCTAGCTATTTGCTGTTTATTTATTGCAGGCAGAAGTCTAATGCTCTTTCATAATACAACCTTGTGAAGAAATGCTACATTGCTGTATGAAACTCTGTAAATAAGCTACAATTGGGGACTGGTTATTTAAGAACTCAATGGGAGAATCATTAAGTATACATTGTTTCTATAAGGTATTTTTCTTTCACAAGCCATTATATCACTTCATACCAAACAGAAATTGATGAATGAGGTATCATTTTAAAGATTAAGGTACCTGCTTTGGTTATTTCATATTTTAAGAACATAATTTTTCTGAATTCGACCTTTAAAGAGCAATATTTCAAAAATACAGTTTTTTGTACAACAAATCATTTATCTCTCTGTATTCCTAACCGAAATCGATAAATGAAGTACCATTTTAAAAATTAAGATCTTCACTTTGGTAACATCATACATTAAGAACGGAATTGTTTGAAATTCGACCCTTAAAGAGCAAAAGTATTCATATTTCTACAGCACATTTTTGAGTCATGAGCCATTTATCTCTCTTGATATCTAACAACATAAATAAATGAAGTATAATTTTAAAGAGTATGTAAGCTACCTTTCGCTCTATTTTCGAGATTAAGTTAAAATACGGCAAAGGTTGAGGTTAAAGTCAGTACACGATACCATAGTTGAAATCGAAATAACAACACTTTAAGTTTAGAAAAGTAGATAAACAACACATAGTAACCATAAATAAGAAGTTTCAAGTAAAATATAAACCATAAACATACCTAAATGAGCCATAATAATCCTGAAGTAGAAAACACAGGTTTGTTTACCCGACCACAGCACTAATATTCCACTAAATTAAACACTGTAAAGCACTTCAATAATTAGATTTCACCATCTGATATTAAATTCACTAATAACTCGCGGTTCCAGACCGACTTAAAGCAGTAAAAATGGTTTTTAAAGCATCTCCACATGGGAGTTATTTCGATATTTAATTCCACCAAATCTAAACAACTTCAAAGCTTTAAAAGTTGATTTAATCAAGTAAAATAACCGGTCAGTCAATATTCTTTGAGTTTTCGATAACCATCAGCTAATAAATAGAAAATATAAGTAAATAAGAGCCAACTTGGTAATGGCGCCGTAGCAATGAACTTTTAAAATTCATTTATTTCCCAACTAACATATTTAACGGACTAAAATTTTTTTTAAAGTGCTTAAATTAAATAAAGGTTCAATCTAAATTTAGTTTTAGGCCATGACTGGCTTTAAATAAAAAGCGGAATATTCGGTTGCACAACGGAAAACAGAAAAATTTAGAAATTCTATAACTTCTTTTAACCAATTTAAAAGATTTTTACACCTCCGGACTCAGAAAAGGTTCGGGAATACTTTGAAAATAATATTAACCTGATATTAACCTGATATTCTAAAATTTTGCACATTCACAATTTTCATGTGACGTAGGATGACGTATAACAGTACGCGATACAAATGTGCTTTTAAATTAACCAAACTTCAAAATTCATTTTCACCGGTCTGGAAGTTTTAAAAACAAAACCCAACACATCACTACACTTGTCTCATTACGCTCTTCATCCGGTGATTTTCTGGTAGCACTAAATTAACAGATTCCTTTTACAGATAGACTATTGTCTAGGTCAGTAGGTCAGTTTAACAAAAGGGCCTCGGCCGCCATGTTTTTGGACATTATGTTGAATGACTTGGTCGAGTGAGCATGTAGTCTCTCGGTGAACGAGTTCGAACAGATGATTACGAAGGCTTCCGCGGTCACTGTATGTAATATCTTGGTTCTCCGGGTGGAGCCGCGTCAATTTGTTAAAACCTAACGTTTCTGCCATCTTGCTGTGGCTTTCATCAGAGGACAGTCGAACAGGACCGGCAAGGAGCGCGGTGGTTTATGGGAAGATGGCTTAGAGCATTATGGCCGACCGGCGCCATTTTAAAACCGGCATGACCAACGTAACATTCTAAAACTTTCCGACATGTGTTTATAATAGATTTCAATTTCATTTGGGTTGGTGCGGTCTGTTCTGTTTCACGACCTGTGATCTACGGCAAATGATTTTCTCCGATTGCCATTGCTAACTGTGACTTTTGTAAATTCTGTGAAAAATTTTGAGAATATATAATTCAGTTATCCGATTCAGACTTTCATTTCTACTTTAGTACCTTTCTTATAGGAGGTTAATCTGTAAGTGGCGACTGTGGTCATCTTTACAGTTAGCATTCTACAAGGTTTAACACGGTTATAGAACTTTTTACGAACTTTGACAACTTTTTGGATGACTTTAAGTTTAGGTGGAGAAGCCGATACCACCCCGGTATGCAGTTTCGACCCTAACAAGTAACAACTTTGCTGTGGTCACAACATATTTTAAGAAAGGATTTTTTTGGAATGTGACCCTTAATTGCAAAACTATCATTAATTCTATAACAGATTTTTTTGACACAAGACATCCTTTGATATCTAACCGAAATATATTAATTAGGTATCATTTTAAATATTACAGTCATAGTCTTACTTAAAAATGAATTTTCAAAATGCACTAATAAAATGTTTAGTAGCAGTAGCTACTCAGAGACAAGATACTGCAAGTAAGAGTCAAGAACTAGTAGACCAAATCATACAACAATATCGAATACCCATTCTCATAATGATAATGGAATAACATTGAGTGAAATAAAGTAGCGAGTTTGCGATCTTTAAATGTCAAGAGGGTATTTGTAACTCCTTATCACCCTGAATCAAATGAAGCTCTTAAAATGCCCAGAATTCTTACAGCATATTTATGGCATTTTGTGCGTAAAGCTAGGGATTACTGGGAAAAGTTACTAAAATGCACAGTGTTTATTTTTAAAACACCATCTCACTCAACCTCGAGACACAAGCTGCATATACCATTGTATGGAAAAACTGTGACAATATTCCAGGATTTTGCAAAAGAAGTCATTTTATTATGTTTAGAATTATGTTGATTATGTAACCCATCTGAAACACACAATACCATTTTTGCACGAGATGGCTAGGAAGTTCAGCCATAAAAAAAAGGAAAGTTATAATCAGAATGAAATGCACACAAATTTATACAGAGAGATCAATTGCTGCTAAATGATACCACACTGTGTTGACAAAGCTGTGTTGACCGTAAGGAATCCGCGAGCACAGCCACTTACGTCTTTTAACTTGACGAAGGGTTAACCCCCAAATATTGTATTTTCTGTGTTTGTGTATTGTTTCGTGTTGCTGCTACCTTCCTCCCTTCAACATGGGTGAGTTCTGGGTGTGCTTTATCACACGGCAGTTCTTTCTTTCCATTGTTACCGAGTATGTTACATGTAACTAGTGTGTCAATGTTTCCAATTGTATCAGGTATTACCTTTGACCTTTCTGTTAGATAAGTTTCATCACATACAAATAGCAAGTGAATATCTTATAACAGATGATACTAAAAGGCAGTACACTAAAATCAGTAGAGACCAACCAGACTGCAAACAGAGCACTGCAACTTTCTAGATTTGGAAACAATTCCCCCCTCCCCCCCTTTTGTTCACCTACCATATTTTACGGACTACAGATATAAGACACACTTTTTTATTCAAAAAATTGCCTCCAAAATTGAGGTGTGTCTTATACTCGAAATGAATATAAAAATGTCCAGTTTTTTAATTAAAATTCCCAACAGTCTTAAAAAATAGCCATATATTTGATGCTGCAGGAAACCTATCTCTATCTGGCAACATTGGATGCAACTGGCAGCAGCAGAGTACCGATACTACAAACACGAGTTGTGGGGATTCACAAGCTTCCTAACACTGTCTCCCTCCACCCCGCCATCACAATCCCATAACACAGTTTAGCCTAGATGTGTCATTGCAGTCTATGGTGCCAGTGAACTTAAATCGAAAGTGATTTGTATTATCAGTAACAGTACAATATATTTGTTAGTAACTAGTTTCACAATGGAAAAAAATAAAAGGTATTCATATGATGCAGGATATAAATTGAAAGTAATAGCATATGCAGAAGAATGTGTAAAGAGAGCAGCTGTTTGGCATTTTGGACTTCCACTAACAGAAAAAACCATTCGCCATTGGTGAGAAGACCTGAAAAAAATGAGGTACACAGAGAACTGAATAATAGCCAAAACTAGAAGATGGCATATTGAAATGGATTCAAGGACACTGTCAAAATGGCACTGGAATTAATACAAAAATGATTCAAATACACACACATAAGCTAGCAACACAGTGGAACTTAACAGACTTTAAGGGTGGAGTTGATTGGTGCTACAGGATTATGAAGCATCATGGACTTAGGATACGAACCAATACCAAAATATCTCAGAAAATACCACAAAGTATAAAGTGAAAATATTATCTTTCCATCACTTTATTAGTCAACATCGAAAGAAAACCAGTGTGGAACTTAAGCCCAATAGCAAATATGTAAGAAACTCCTCTGACATTTGATGTACCGGTTAACAGAACAGATGCCATGAAAGGTATTAAAATAAAAACAAGTGGCATGAAAAAATGAACTACACTGTTGTCCTTTCATGATGTGCTGACGGTACTAAACTTAATCCAATGATCATTTTCAAGCAAAAAAACAATGCCGAAATCTTCTGAAAGTGGTGTTGTTGACGTACGTGACAAGAGTTGGATGGACGAGGCTGTAAAAATAAAGGAATTTAAAATGAAGAGAAAATATCCCACAAAAATGCAATCAAGTTTCAATATTAAGCAGAAACTATGGTCAGGATTTTATCTGAAGTTTGCATTATAGAATCATTGCAATCAATGCTGTAAAGTAATTATCACTATTTATTGGAGTGTCAATCTTTGACATAGTGGTTTGATTTACATTTTCATCTACTCTGGTAAACTACATTCAGAAAAATGAGGAATAAATAACCAAAGTTAAGAAATAAAAAAAAAATATTAACAGAATTCAAAGAGTGGACTGTTTATCTGTGATGTAGAGTGAATTAATAGACATTTTCTGAAGTTAAGAAAGGGTGCCTTGAGGCATCTAGTTGTTTTGGTTACAGATAGATTATTTCTTGCTCCATCACCCAGTCATGCAGAAACACTGTAGTTTTTCAAACTGTGAAAACAACATACATACATGTTCAGTAGTTTTTGCATGATAATGTAACAAGCTGACAGAGACAGCCCGCTTACTGATTTCTATATGCAGAGAGGATATGAAAAGGTACTCACCATCTTGTAATTGCGTCTTCAATAGAATTTGTTAATGCATGCCCTAAGTGTAATGAACCAGTCACATTAGGTGGGGGGATAATCATCACAAATTTTCCTTCAGGATTCTCATCCAAGATACTCCTCCTCTGAAATTATGAAAGCAATCTTTTAAAAGTTTAGATCAGACAATAAATACAGAAATCTGAAAATGAGTATAAAAGAAAACACTAGAGAAACTTATATACAATCTATCTACAGTTCGTAGTTTAGAAAAACCTTAAAACAAATGTATCAAAATATTTTTTGAACTATCAGCACTAATATTTACACAAATTACAACTTATTTTCTTTTCATTTAATGAAACAGAAAGGCATTTAAATTTCCAGAAATGAAAGGGCCAGAAAAGGTGTTCAATACCATAAAAGACAAATGTATATCAATAACATTACAGTTAACATGCAAAATGTTTGATGTTCCATCACTTTGTCAGTTTCTCAAATCCACATATACTGTCACTTATTTCACACTTTTCAATTCTTTATGCCACAAGAACAATAAGACACGAAAGCAGCAATGGCTTATTTGATGGGTCACTGGAGCAGTGTATTCATTTCAGAAAACAGAAAAACTTAAAGTTTGATAGTCAAACAAGCATTTGGACCTGATGCTTTGTAAATGCAATGCTGCTTTAGTCATTTCAACTGACTGTGTCACATATTTTTTGCCTTTATTGCAGTGATTAATTGTGTAAAACTTATCAATTATAACAGGGTCATTCCATGTGAATTCAAACACAAAAATAGCATTTGGACACCTACCGACAGGGCCGCATTTAAGCATAGGCTATGTAGGCTGGGCCACTAGAAGATCTAAAAAAAAGGTTGCCCATAAATTTTATGGGCCAAATTTCGAAATTTAAGCATCCGTAGCCAGAGGCAGCCAGGGCCACTGCTGACAGGGGGGCCCGAACCACATCTATAGCCTAGGGGCCCACAGAGCCTAAATGCAGCCCTGCCTACCGAAATGGATTTTGATGAAACTTGATGAGTTTAGTCCTCTTATACAGAAAAGTATCCACATCAATTTTTTTGTTCCCAATTTCATTTAGTTTTCATTTAAAGCCAGTCGAAATTCTGAATGCTTGGTAGTTTCCAAATTCTGACATTCTGCTATTTGACCGAAAATAATTTATATTTCATTTATTTTCCAGTCAATTTTTATGAAAATATACAGTAATATCAATGAAAGCATGATGATTCCAGAAAAAAATATGAAAAAAATCCAAATAATATTTTTAAAACAGCAAAAAATATTCATTATTATTATTATTATTATATTTAAAAAAAAAAAAAAAAGTGTGCAATACATTAAAGTCAATATCAACCAAAGGGAATATAGTAAACCAAAAAATTCTTTTTTCCTATTGATCTTAGAAGTGTGTTCTATCATCTAAAAAGAATAATGGCTTTTTCATTTCTTTATATATACTTTTAAAATTAAATAGAATTTTTGAAAAATTTTCATTATAAAATTTGTTTACATAGCTATATATTATTTGCTGGAAAAAAATAATTGTGTGTTGCAAACACAATTTTTAATGTGTTCTTTTATTAAACATTGAGCATCTATCACAACGGTTTGTTATTTCTATCATTTACAAAAGCTTTTTTTTTGTTTACATTTTTTTTTCTCTGAAATATTGATCCAACTTTAATTTTTTTCCAACTTCTTTCATGTAATATGATGATTAATATTTTATTAACCTTTATAGATTCAGGATTATGTGGATTTGACAAATAGAAAATGCTTATATTTAAATGCATAATATTTAAGAAAAATTTAACTGAAAAATACCATCACAGAAATATTTGGCTATTAATTTCAATTGGATATAGTACTATTTAAGTTCTTTAATCTAATTCATCCTTTCTTGGATCATCCTCATACAGTCTGTAGGGAATTGATAGACCCTTCCAGTTGATGTTGCTGTAGGGTCAGATATCAAATTGGCACACGGCAGGTATCTTCTCACCTAGTAAGCACCTTAGAATTCGTTAAATTCTTAACTATAGGCATAGGGGAGGGAGAGAGCCTTCCAGAAATTGTAAAATTGTTCATCTCGTAATTACAGGATATGGGAGACATGTTTCATACAAAAGCCGATACTGCAGCTTATCTCAGAACATACGGAGATTTAAAAGCAATAAAGTAATTCAGCATATCATACAAGCTCTAAATAGACCATGAATAATAGGAAATAACTTTTAAATCCACCTGAATCAGTGAAATCAAACAGTCGATTTTGGTTATGTGACTATATCACTATTTCATAACACTTTTGGAGGCAATTAAGTATATTTATTATAATAACAAACCAAGAGAAAGCAAAATTCATTAAAAAGCAATAGCACATTCGCATTTTCAACATACATAACAACACGTTTTCGGTAATTTCTAGAGCTAATAAATAAATTTTTTGTAATAATAGAGAACACTGCACAATATATAAAAGTTTCAAAGCATTTCACACAGTTAAACAAACATAAATCAGTTTTTAATGTAATTACGCCGTAGAGAAAAATGTAGAAACTTTCAAAATTAAATTGTGAACTTCTAAGACCACCTCACTTTTAAAATGGATAATAAAATTAAAGAAAAATTCAGATGATAATACTTTTTAGAAATAAGCAGCACTTTAATAGTAATTAACAAGATATTAGTTTTTTTTTTTTTTTTTTTAACATGTCTGCAGGGTGGCTATCACCTCAATTTTTGTGAGTTTAATAACTTCTATAATACACCACCGATAACAATAAAAGGTACAGTATTTAAATCAGGAGCACTCAGAGAACAAAATGACAGGGGGTTTAAAAATGATAATTTATAATTCAGCAGAAATTTCCAAAATTGTGAAAGCCAAGTGCCAACGAGGGGATTAACCGATGTCTTCCAGGAAGTCAGTTTTTAATCCGCGCACACATTCGAATTTTTTACAATAAACTGAGTTAGTTTAGAGCTAAAGTCACCATAAACTCAACAAATCAACAGACCGCGTACTACAGTAAAATTTTGAACACTGGAGATCACAAAATTCTTCCTAACTATTTTTAGCAGCGAGATGCTACAGCTGTCAGGCGTCGAAAGGTATAAAAATGATGCAGGCATGCCGATGGGGTCACTCGTATACGATGTCATGATGTAACAGGTTTGTTAGTCAGTTTTGGGAGAACCGCCTGGTGGCGTTAGTGTTGTCTTGTGAATGGAGTCCCGAAAGTGATTCCAACCACGCCGTCTAGGCAGCCATGATAGTTTTTGGTGAACTTGCAAAGTGTAAACAGTAACGATGAAGCTTTGATAGTTTACTAACGGGGTTAGTCTGGTGTTTATTCCTCTTCATGACTTGCTTTTTTGGAGATGATTCGTCCGATTAGCCAACTTCAACTGTAATTGTGACTTTTAGATGTGACTTTGAAAATATATTAAAATGTTTGACTTGAACAGTGCATATTTCTCATAGTGAATAGTATACTTTTCTTCGCTAAGGAATAATGGGGAAAGTGGCGGCCATAATTTATTACAGTTGATTTATCCAGGCTCACACACGGTTTGACAGTTTATTTAGTGAATATTTTGGCAGAACTGAAATCAAGTTGGAGGTTAGTTAAGGTGATTAAACCGATACTCTACCCCGGTATGTGGTTTTGTCCCTTACAACCTCTTATCTTAAAGCCTCCATTTCATCACTATCATCTTGGCCTAAACATTCCTTTTCATCACTACTTGCAGCTTTACTTTCTTCACTTTCCAATAAAAGATTTCTACAGGATGAACAGAGTTTCTCTCCTGGTATGATTTTGTATCCTTTGACATGATTTCACTCTGCTGCACATTTACTACACGTAATGCTTTCTTAATAGGTTTTTTATGTCTTTTGATAGGATCACAATATAGTTTTTGCAGAATTTTTTTTTTTTTTTTTTTAGAAATATACTTTTGTGATGCAAACAAATAGTATTGAATTCTTGTTCGGATTCGGTTCTTAGCTTTAGAGGAACTTGTTCATCTTCAGACATTCATTCTATAGCTTTTTTTGCTCCATAACTAAATTGGTGACAATCAGTTAATTTAGAAAAAGGGGGATTTATCTCAGTTTTGAAATAGAAATTTTATAAGCTGGAAGAAAGTTTACAAGAGAACACTTCTGAATAGGCTGCTATGTAATGGCTGCTGTAAGAGGTAACATTTTTTTTAATTAAAAAAAAATTAAAAGCATTATATGAGCAAGATTTTGGAATATTTATATTTTTAAAAACGTTCATTTATTTGGTAATAGTGTGGGACAATGTACACAAAAAATGCAGATATATTTTTAAGCTAAAAATATAAAGAAATTAAAAAGCCATTAATTTTATTTTTTTAAATGACAGAACACACTTCTAAGATCTTTAGGAAAAAAGAATTTTTTAGGTTATTACGGTTATTATATTCCCTTTGGTTGACATCGACTTATCGTATTAAACACTTTCAGCGAAAAAAAACATGAAAATTATTTTTTTCTATTTTTAAAATATTACTTGGAATTTTTTCATATTTTTTTCTGGAATCCTCATGCTTTCATTAATATTACTGTACATTTTCATAACAATTAACTGAAAAATAAATGAAATATAAATTATTTTCAATCCAAGAGCAGAATCATCACAATTAGGAATTTATCAAACATTCAAAATAAAAACTAAACCAGATTGAGAAGAAAAAATTAATGTTCATACTTTTCTGTATAGAAAGACTAAACTTGCCAAGTTTCATCAAAATCTGAGTTGATGGGTGTCATGCCTTGGTTGAATTGACATGGAATGACCCAATAGATGGCCAGCTTGGTCATAATATTATGACTCTGCAATGCTGTCACATCAAATGGCAGGCCTTCTTTGGCAGACCAGTAATGGCCAAAGATGTTTTCACTCTCTATCCACAGATATCACTATTATGGTAAGCTAAGAACTTGGGTTGCCTATTTATGTTTCTGTAACAGTTCAGCATATTTAAAATCACAAACCAACCATAAAGAAAGATATGGATTTTGTTTAGATCCACATACTGTTAGCTGATTTATATATATATATATATGACCAAGGAAACTTTTTTTTTGCATGGTCTGTCTAAAGATGTTTCAAAACAATAATTTAGGTTACCTATTTACGTTTCTATAATTGTTCAATATATTTCCCTTTAAATTAAAATTTGAAACCAACTATAAAGAAAGATACAAATTTTCTTTAAATCAACACATTAATTATGAAGAGGATTGCACAATAGAAAGAGGTGTAGTCAAGATATGTACAACATTTTATCACTACAAACTCAAGATTATGAGCATTATTTAACAACAATTCTATTTAGTTACAACACTGCAAAGAAATTAATTGCCAGACCACTGCATTTAACAAATTAAAAAATTAAATTCTTCACCAACTTTAAAATTACTTCAGCTATTTTATTGTGTGCTTTGGTAGTCAGTGATTAAGTGCTTGCTTACAAAGTTAGGCATCACAGGTTCAATGCAGACAAGAATTTTTAAAAGTTCTAGCTGATAATAAGAGCTACGCCAGGATGTTCTGGTTTTGGATTCCATGTTAAACTGTAGGTCTAGTCATGACAGGTGGATTGGGCCTCAAATTTAAATTCTATCATCAAATCACAAGACCATTCGAAGTTGGCTATTTTATGAGGGTTGTTCAATCAGTCCTTAGAAAACATTAAAAAATCAATTTTCTATATATTTTATTTTTCAATATAATCTCCTTTTAGTTCTATATACTCTTCGAAATACTTCTTTAATTTCTCTATGCTCTCCAAAAAGGAGTATTTTGAAAGTTCTGCAGAATACTAGGTTTGTTCAAAAATTAAGGCGACTTTTTGAATTTCGTCGGATACGTACAGTCAATTTTGTTTTCTAATTTTGATACATTTGTCCCTCACATATCTTCATAGTTTCAACGATATAGCATTTTGTTTGTGAGAGGCATAATTGTTAGACGTGTTTGGTGTGCTCGGCAAGTTTCTGCTTTCGGAAAAAATTGATCAAAGAGTTTGAATCAAATTTTGTGTAAAAATGGATTTAAATGCTCTAAAACACTTGAAATGTTGGCAGTGATATATGGTGAATCTACTTTGAGGAAAAAATGTTTACAAGTGGTACAAGATGGCCAAGAAGATGTTAATGACGAACCTTGCTCTGGACACTCCAGCACATCAAAAACCGATGAAAATATTGAAGTGAAGAAAATGGTGTTCGAGAATTGTCGAATCACCATTAGAGAAGTTGCTGATGAAGTCAGCATCTTGGTTGGCTCATGCCATGCAATTTTTTCGGATGTTTTCAGCATGAGATATGTGTCAGCAAAGTTTGTTCCAAAACTCCTGAATTTTGACCAGAAAACCATCACGTGAGCATGGCTCAGGAGCTTTTGAATAACGTCACGGATAATCTTGATTTGCTCAAAAGGGTCATATCTGGTGACGAATCATGGGTAACTGGTTATGACGTTGAAACCAAGGCCCAATCATCCCAATGGAAGAGCCAAGACCGAAAAAAGAGGCCAAGTTTGATCCAGTGTCAAGGTTTTGCTCACTGTTTTCTTCAATTACCATGGCATAGTGCATCAGGAGTTTTTACAAACAATGTCGTCAGTCAATAATTACATTGTAGTTATAGACTGCTTGCGAGAAGCAATACGAAAAAAAGTCCAGATTTGTGGGAAAAGAATTCATGGCTTCACGACAATGTACCTGCTCACTCAGCATTGTGAGTGATTTTTTGGCAAAAAACACCACCACAACCATGCCTCAGCCACCATATTCACCGGATTTGGCACCCCGTGACTTTTTCCTGTTCCCAAAACTGAAGAAACCAATGAAAGGACAAAGATTTGCAATGACTGAGGAGATAAAGACTGCATTACCGAAAGAGCTCCAGACTCTAACAAAAAGTGCCAAAAAGTGCTCAACCAAGAAGTGCTTTGTGGATTGGACTAAACGTTGTCACAAGTGTATTATATCTGAGAGCAATTATTTTGAAGAGGACAACATAAATGAATCCATTCATGAATACAGAAATATGTTTTGATAAAAATAAAAAAAGCCACTTTACTTTTTGAACAAAACCTCATAGATTTCTGTTTGAGGAATGACCTCCTCATTCAACTTGAATAATTTTCTGCAGAGCCATATTTTAAGTTTAGAAATAAAAGTCACTAGGGGCCAAATCTGGCGAATGTGGTAGATTTTGTAATAAATCGGACATTATTCACCGGATTTGCTCCCTGTTACTTTTTCCAAAACTGAAGAGACCAATAAAAGGACAAAGGTTGCAAATTATTCCACAATTTTGGCCATCGAAACTGCTCAGGTTTGAGCCTGTGCTCTGTCCTTATAGAAAAGAATCATTTTCAAATGAGGACTTTTTATCCATTTCTTCACGTAATAGGTGCAATAATGAAACATAGTAAGTCCCAGTTATTGTGTGACTTTTGTTTGTAATTCCTCATGCATCCCAAAAAAACTGTGGTCGTCCCTTGCTGGCCAATTTCAGTCTTGACCTTGTTTGAAGGCCGTTCACCTCCAAAATCCCACTATTTACACTGTTCTCGAGTTACTGGAGTATAGAAATGAAGCCATGTTTTATCCAAAGTTATGTATCACTGCAGAAACTTGTTAAGGTTGTGACAGAAATGTACCAAAAATAGTCTCGGAATCAACTACATGACTGCACTTATTCTTCACCGAAAGCAAACGCGACACCCATCTAGTGAAAAAAAATTTTGATACCTAATTTTTTGTGCTAAATTAAGTTCTCTGTACCTTACAATATGCCTGATGTCTTCATTTACCCAATTGTAAACCGTTGCAAATGTAGCAGATATACTGTGAACTTCACCCATATCAACTTTGATCTCTTTTAAGTCTTCTAAATAAAAGTCTTTAATCACTGCTCCAATTTTTTCTTCTTTTTCTAAATGAACAACACTTGTCTACTTCAATCGATAACAACTGTGAAACCACATCATGGAGGTAACTGAGCATTTATCTGCCATCTAGTATGTAATGATGTTTATTTAAAACAATAGTTTTCAACACTATGGCGCACCATCTCTTGGATTTTCTAAGGACTCATTGAATGACAGTCATAATAAATATTTTATCAGTTAAATTATTTCTGGTACAATGTTATTGATATTATGCTACAAAATGAAATGTAGGTTGCAGTACTTTTGGTAGTGGCAGACAACTGTCTTCAAGCAGCCACAAGAAATCTGTGGCAGGATTCTACCCAGTTTTTCCTAGGATTATGTAAATAGTTTTGTATGCTGACACTGGTCAAAACATGACTAAATCTCTGGTTCCCAGATTAAGAAAAAATTAATCAAAAACAAGTTGCTTTTAAACCCAGGTTTCTCCTTGAATCTCTACAGAAAATCACAGCCTAGTAGTATCCATTCACTGCATGCTTGAGGTGAAATGACCAATCAATATGGTCATCCAAGAGTGAA
Organism: Vandiemenella viatica; assembly: GCA_031002005.1. Classification (NCBI taxonomy): domain Eukaryota; kingdom Metazoa; phylum Arthropoda; class Insecta; order Orthoptera; family Morabidae; genus Vandiemenella; species Vandiemenella viatica. The sequence continues at coordinate 169,946,500 of JARYHS010011408.1, read as the reverse complement.
GGGGGAGATTCAAGCAACAGTACCGGATTAACCACGTAGCAGAAGGTAGCAAATGCTACAGGCCTCGCGCCTGCTGGGGGGCCTTGCACCTCCTAGAGACGCCACCACACCTAGGCTAGATGGGCGACCTTTCTTTTTTAGCTATACAATTTCCCCCGGACGAAAAAAAAAAATCTAGGGCCTCTTCTTCACATTTGCTACGGGCCCCGCGCTGTCTTAATCTGGCCCTGGTAAGCAAAAGGAAATTATTTGGACAGCCACCTAAAGCATTTACTCATGGGCCACCAACAACAGCTGTTAAAGAGGTTGAGCAGGAAAGACTCAGCCCTATACAAATTGAGTGCAGCCAGCCATGTTCTAAACACAACTATCTGCTGTTACATTTCAGCAAACATTTTCTTCAAAGAAAGCATATCACTATCACTAGCTGCTAACTGTCGTGATATATGTAAATGTCAGCCACCTTGTCAAAATGTAGGTAACAATGCAAGTCTTACTCATATTAATAAGATAGGATAGGGAAAATTACTCATCACTTACCTCAGGAGTGTCAGACCAACACAAAAAAAACACACACACTTCACAATAGTCCAAATATGATTAAGGTTACAAAATGAAATATTGTAAAGGGTGTTTGTTTTTGCCTTCATCTATGGTAAGTGATGGATGATTTTCCCTATCCTATTTTCAGTGTTAAACAGCAGTTTCATCACACCATTATCTAACAATAATAGTCACATTTACTCATGTAATGCAGAATAATTCATATACAAATAAAATTCCTATTAATTACTCAAGGATTTCACAATAAATTTGAATGATGTTATTACTCATACACCATCATTTGTATGATATGAATGTGAGTAAACTTTATAGGTAACAATGAAAGGAAAGAAATGCCGCGAGGCAATATTTACATGGAAAAGAAAGGGAAAATACACCCAACACTCACCAAAGCTGAAGGGAGGAGGGCAGCAGCAACACAGCACAACACACAAACAAATAAAAAACAATATTTCGGGTGAAGAATCCCCTTTTTCAAGTTAACAGATAGGTGGCTGGTCTTGCGCAAGACCAGCCACCTATCTGTTAACTTGAAAAAGGGGATTCTTCACCCGAAATATTGTTTTTTATTTGTTTGTGTGTTGTGCTGTGTTGCTGCTGCCCTCCTCCCTTCAGCTTTGGTGAGTGTTGGGTGTATTTTCCCTTTCTTTTCCATGTGAGTAAACTTTATATGACAAGGATGTCAACTAGCAAATATAAAAAAGTAAAAGATGGGAACCATAGTTATTACACAAAGCAGTTACTTGTGACTTCATCCACTTGAAAGTTTGTTATGGTATAAAAGTTTTTGTTACTATTCAGAGTATGACCATGTTAGGACGTTGACCGATATTGGGGTTGGTATCGGCTTCAGCACCTAAACTCGAAGTCTTCCAAAAGTTGTCAAAGTTCTGAAAAAGTTCTATTACCGTGTTAAACCATGGAGAATGCTAACTGTAAAGATGACCACAGTCGCCACTTACAGATTAACCTCCTGTAAGAAAGGTACTAATGTAGAAATGAAAGTCTGAATTCCGATTACTGAAATATATTCTTGAAAATTTTCACATAAGTTACAAAAGTCACAGTTAGCAATGGCAATCGGAGAAAAATCATCAACCGAAGATTACAAATCATGAAACAGAACCAACCGCACTACCCCAAATGAACTTTAAATCTTCTATGAACACATGATGAAAAATGTTAGTCTGATATGTAGGTTATGCCGAATTTCAGAAATGGCGCCAGTCAGAAATGGCTCCGGTCGGCCATCGGGCCATCACGCCTAACTTCCCATCATGCACCACACATTCCTAGCCTGTCTTGTTCGAACTCGTCAACCGGAGCTCTACATCTTACCCCGTCCAAGACTTTGGATATACTGACCAAAAACATGGCGGCCGAGTCCCTTTTATCAAACTGACCTACTGGCCGAAACAATAGTCTATCTGGAAAAAGAACCTGTTAACTGTGTACTACCAGAAATTCACAGAATGAAGAGCGTAACGAGACAAGTGTCGTGATGTGTTTGGTTAGGGTTTTAAAGCTTCCAGACCAGTGAAAATGAATTTTTAAGTTTGGTTAATTTAAAAGCACATTTGAATCGCGTAATGTTAAACGTCCTACTACGTCACAGGAAAAATGCTTCACCTCGAGACCTTAAAATCTGAAGTTAATACTATTTTCAAATCGTTCCCCAGCCTTTGCTGAGCTCAGTGATGTAAAAATCTTTCAAATTGGTTAATTCTGTCGGAAGTTATGGAATTTCTAAATTTTACTGTTTTTTCCGTTGTGCAACCAAATATTCTGCTTTTTATTTAAAGCCGGTCGTATCCTGAAACTAAATTTAGATGGAACCTTTATTTATTTTAAGCACTTTAGAGAAGTTTTTAATCTGTTAAACATGTTAGTTTATGAGTTATTGAATTTTAAAGTTTCGATTTTACGGCGCCATTACCAGTTGGCTGTTATTTACTTATATTTTCTATTTGTTAGTTGATGGTTACCGGAAACTTAAAGAATATTGACTGGCTGGCTATTTTACTTGTTTACGTTTACTTTTAAAGCTCTGAAACTGTTTATAAGTGGTGGACTTAAATGTTGGAATGCACTCCATGTGGAGATGCATTAAACTTCATATTTACTGCTTTAAATTGGTCTGGAGCTGCGAGTTATTAGTGAATTTAATATCAGATGGTGAGATTCTAATTATGAAAGTGCTTTACAGTGTTTAATTCAGTGGAATATCAGGGTTATGGTGGTGTAAACAAACCTGCGTTTTCTGCTTCATGGATTGTTACGGATTACGCTCATTTAGGTAAGTTTATGGTTTATATTTTACTTGAAACTTCTTATTTATGGTTACTATGTGTTGTTTATCTACTTTTCTGAACTCAAAGTGTTGTTATCTCGATTTTAACTATGGTATCGTGTACTGAAGTTAACCTTAAACTTTGTCGGATTTTAACGAAATCTCGAAGATATAGCGAAGGGTAGCTTACAACCAGCAGAAAAATTTCCCTTTTAGGGTTAAAAATATGGTAAAATGCTTTCTTCAATGAAAAGTGTACCACAAAGCCGGAACATAGGTAACAAAGGTGTAACGTGTGCCGAAAGATACGGTTACGAACATTAATCACTTAGTGCCAATAGACGTCTTGAGCAGATTCTGACGTCATTGTAGTCAGAATTTGGCATTGCAGCCACCTTCTGCACTCCAAATTCACTGTGTACCATGGAATATTAGTAATCATTCTGGTCCAGGCTGTAATTCAACCTCATAGCAATCTTCGTTAATAGAGCTCCTGGAAAATGAGCACTTTTTTCAAATTTTGATTGTTCACATACATTGTGACACACATTTTATGAATGGAAATAGGGTGCGATGCCTGAGATGTCAAACTACTTCATGTCCACAACTGAAGACATCTTGTGAACTTATAGACAGTATGACTGGCACTCGATTTCAGGCAGAGATTCCATTTTTCAGGTAAAGGGGACAGAGATTGGAAAATGTTACCAAGAGAAATGGTTAATAATTTACCAAAAACGTAGAAAGAATTTAATTGATATTTGTAGAGAGAAAATGTAGGTGGGTGCAGGAAAGGTGGAAAATGGGTGTGTGTGGAAGCTGCCACCAGAGTGTGCACTCTATTGCAACTAAATTAAAATGTCCTAGGTCTTCTACTTTGAACCACCATCTCTCCCACACCCACAAAGCTACCGACAGGCAACCACCAATGAGCATGATGGTAGATTCGAGGTTACTACCACTCACAAACACTAATGGTCTGCACCATGTCTCCCAAACCCCCACAGCTACCTACATTTAACCACTATAGCATACAATAGGAGTCTTCAGGCTACTACCACAAACAACAATGGTCTGCACTAATTAGCTATGGCTGCAAAGTGAAATATAGGGACACACACATTGATTTCATTATCCATGTGCCTCTCATAAATGCATATAAAATATATATTTGAAGGCAATATTTCTATTGATTAATAAATGCAAACGGCTTAGTCCTGATCAACAGATAGAATTAATTAATCTTCATCATTAATACAATTTATTGATATGTATATGAACTACTACTTCCTACCCAGTGTTAGGATTCGTGGCCTGTTGCGGTCTCATTCCATTTTCATGGTTATCTTCATACATCTCTCCTTTCTCTGATATTGTGTCTGAGGATTTTTCCTGAGATCTGGGCGTTCTTCATCCCTAGAACATGGTCAGTCCTAGATGTTCAGCAATTTTTCAGTTTGGAGAACTGGTTAAACTTTGATTTCATCAAATCCTTTTCTGTCACATAATGTGGAACCATATACATGAACTACTTTAAGGTAATATTACCCAGTAATTCTTGATGTGCTTGAAACTACAGGAAGAGAATTATTTTTATCGTGCTCATCTAATACTTTATAGGCAAAGCGTAAGTTAATCATTTCTCTATCTTCATTATTATTGTGATGTCTTGCTTCAAAGCATAAGTTATTTTTTGATGTTGTTCGTAGTCCTATGGTATAACTGCTCTGGAGTTTGAATTTTTCTTCACGAGGTCACTGCAAATAGGGGTAAGTGGCTAGTTGTTTTGCAGTTCCTCCTAATCCGTCACTTAGTCCTTTTCCGTGTGCTTATTGAAGTAAGGCTATTTAGTCATAATTGATGTTTTTTTGTGTTATAACATATTTCAAATATCAAGTGACTGCTCGAAGCGTTAGAGTGTACCGGGGCGTCGTCACGGGAGTGGAGGGGATGGGTCGGAGGGTATAAATACCGACACGGCTGGACTGTCCCAGCAGTCGCATCCAGCACTGCGCTCCTCATGCCGGCCAGCAGACGCAACCTGAAGATGATGTCACGTTATGCCGTCGAAAATTCGTTCATCCACAATCAATTGATCTGGCCGCATGCCCGAGAGATCTTCAAACTCCATAAGTAGTTTTGAAAATAATGGATAGCTGCTATATTATGGTTTAAATTATTTACTTCTGTCATAAAATTAAAAGCTTGAACAGTGTCATTTGTGCTTGGATGAAAGTAGCATTTAAATTGATGAAGCATGTTGCATTAATCCAACATGTACCCCGTGCAAAATCTTGCACAACAAAATAAGTTTACAATAAATCTTCACTGACACAAATTTCTCTTTAGCAAGTCTAAAATATTCCATTACATTTTTGCAAGAAACTCATGTGCAGAAAGTTATTTTTGCAAAAAGGTGCAAATAAAATTGTCTGTGATGGTTTCCAATGCACATCGATCTACTGTACACAATGTATATAACTGGCATGATAAGATCATATATTCAAAATTAGTTTTTAAAAGATCTAATTTTATAGAAAATTAAATAACTCTCTGTGAAAAATTACATTTTATACATTTCAAATATTATTTGTATGATAACTGGCTACATCAGTTATGTTGCCGTAAACAACAATTTGCAAATTTTTAATGATATGTACAGACACATACAGTTCTTGTGCCAGATGTACCATCTAAAACACATTCCTTTAAACTTGATTCAGCAGTATGACACTACTGAGTTGAGAGGCTTTTATAGATAACACTGGCGAAGATCCCGTAACTATTTTAATTTCTCATATGGTCACGGGTCTGGACTAGTTCCAGTTTTTAGAATCTTATGATAGGTTGACCTGATCTGGCCAAATACAAATTTAACCTGTGTTTCAGCCTGAGGATTAACTCTGCAAAATTTGAATAAAATCTCTTAAGCCTGAAGAACTTAGAAATATTAATAGGTGTATTAAACATGGAGAGAGACGATCGCACTATTGTTTAATTGTTACAAAGGTTGTGGTTATTTGACTTGAACTGGATGAAATGCAAATTTGAGTTGTATTTTGGCCCTAAAGGTTTACTCTTCAAAATCTGAAGAATTTATATTTAGTTTAAATCACCCATTGCAGTAACAATTCCTTCAAAAGCATATCGTTCTTGACTGAAGCTGGTCAAACATTCATAATGTAATTTTTGATCATTATGTTCGTAATGGCCAGAGATTTTCCTTCAGATTCCAAATTAAGAGAGCTGTTTAAAAGTTAATCAACTTTGAAGAAGATATTCATTTAGGAAACTATTCTGAAGTCTGAGGTCCTTTTAAATAACCTAATTAACCCACATACAGTGAATACAAACAAAGACCATTGATGAAATTGGTCTGTAAAATATATAAAATGCAAATAATCTGTAATGTATAAATTTGAGTCATACAATAATATCAGCAGAAGTTTTGATTAAACTGAAATTTAGCCCAGGCCGGAATGAGGATCGGCATTCATGTTACAACAGAGGCCATGAGTAATATAAATTTTTAAAGCCGTTTTTATGTTTCTTTAATTAATGACATGTTATTAAAAAGCAGCTTTACGGGTTTTCAGCCCAAAATTTTACCATTTAAAAAAAAAAGAATTAAATGCTACCAAAGAAAACTTACTTAATGTATTCTGAAAATTCATTTCATAGCAATAGCTTAGCTATTAAACTGTGCTCATAACCTTAATCTCTTTCTAGTCATTTAATATGAGAGGCTCACGACATCATGGTTCTACAGCCAATAGATATTGAAGTGACTGAGCGAGGTTATGAAATTATTGTACGGATTGGAAAATTTCTTTTAAATCTGCCATGAATCGACATTGTGTATATTAATCTTCCCAGCTTCTAAGACACTTACATAATCCTTATTTCCGGATATTTCTCAATATTTGCATCGGGACAAAATTTGACCTAAGGTTTCCTCAAAATGCTTTTCTATTTTAAACATGGATACTGAAATTTATATTAAAGTTATAGAAATAAAAACATTCTTATTCAATTTTATTTCCACAATCATAAACTTGCAAAAATGACGTGATTAGAAGTGTTGTTTAATTCTGAAATATCTGTTTTCAAATTCAATATTATTAATGATAAACTGAATTTGTTTCATCAAAACTAAAGCAAGAAGAAAAAAACCAATGAAGAACAGTTAAATCATACAAGAAATATAAAAATTATAATATTTATTAGTTCAAGTGTATTCTCTAAAACGAGGATAATGGAAAATCTAGTTTTGACCTTAAACATTTACAACTTTTTGTAAAATGATAAACCTACCCCAAAATTTTTGATGTTTTGAAAGACAGATATTCTTCTTTTAAATGACCGATCTGAGATGTATTTGAGAAATCGATTTTTGAAAAATACCATCTTTATTATTATCAACTAGTTGTCCTTTAAGTGACTGAAATTAATTGCAAATAATAGTAGAATGCTAAAGAATAGCACATCTCAATAAGTGTTACAAAAAAGGACCCGATTTATACATATTTTCTGAAATTGTGCATAGTCCTAATTTAGCTGAAAAACAAAGTATGTGCATTTATATTTTATTGGTTAACAAAACAAGTGAACTATCATTATAATAATCATTTTTAGGTTTAAAAAATGAATTTACGCTCTTTTTAGCCAATTTTTTGTCCGATTTCATGTAGAAATATGAAAATCAAAGTGCTGCAGTTTCATAAATTTCATGGTTAATCTCTGAACTGGTACTCTACTTCACAATGGTTTAAAATGTGTTCATATCATTCCACATTTAGAGAACCACACCCAAACACACACAAAAAAAAAAAACACTCTCATACCATAATACCACCTCTTCTATACTTTGCTGGTTTTTTTTTTTTTTTTTTTTTACGTCTCGTTAACGGCTAAGGTCATTAGGTCATTAGAGGTGGGATGGGACTGGGGACAAGGAATGGGAAGGAATTCAGCCATGGCCTTTTTGAAGGAAGTATCCTGGCATTCGCCTGGAATGATTTGGGGAAACCATGGAAAACCCAAATCTGGATACCCGGACGGGGATTCGAACCCGCGTCCTCCTGAATGCGAGGTCAGAACGTTAACTGTTCACCCAGCACACTTAGTACTTTGCTGTTGGCACTACACATGATGGCAGGTATGTTTTCCAGGAATTCATCTTACTTCAGACTGCCACAGTATATAGCACGATTAGGGATTGCAATCCAGCAAAGCGGGATCCCGCATCATTAGACAATCTGGCGGATCCCGCACAAAATTGAGCGCATCCGCAATCCGCAAAATCCGGCGGAAACGCGTGTCAGTCTGCGTGACTCGCTGTCCCACTCGGTCTCTGGCGGATATTTTGCACTGTTTGCCTGTACCCTTCCAGTTGGCATTTGACTCATGTGAACAAGCATTTGTTTTTGTCAACCTTCGTCATTCATAAGTAAATATATACACTTTTACGTATTCATCAAAACTTACATTTGTTTTGAGTACACATTTCTGTAATTTGAGTTATGGTGCGTATTTAGTATGATTTTCTAAGTATATAATTATTTTTTAAGTGCCGCACACGTTATCTGAACTATACGGTTACAGCTTTTTATTCAAGGTTTCATTATTCCCATTTTCCGTATTTGCAGATAAAGTAATTGTGACAATTTCCTAATTTGCGGCTGAAAATTTGATTATTCGTTGATATGAAACTAATGTTATCGTAATTTTAACGATCGCGTACCTATTTATTTAACAGCTATCCTTTGACTTATTGTTGTTTTGGCTGCTGCCTCAATGCGTTTCTTTGACGAAAGCCACTTGCTAACATGTGCCGCTCAGGCTTTCGATTATCCCTCTTCTCCTTGTTATTATTTCGACTAAAGGTAAAAAAAGTTAATAGTGAAATGTTCACGGGTGTATCGACGAATTGTGTTGTAGGAACACCATACTTCGACGGCTGCCTCCGCCGTCTTCCTCACGTGTGTAATTTCGTGTGTTTGCAATGAAATCCGGAAATACAACCTATGAGAACTTCACTGCAATCATTCGCCGAGAAAGTCTCCTTTCTTACTAAAAAATAATAATTTCCACTCTAAAAACGTCGTTACGCCATATAAGTAAATCTGAAATACTTGACAGTTTACGTGTTGGTGAGTAGTTTCTTTTAATAACATTGAATCAACTGTAATATCAATCAAGGAATCAGGAGATATAATAATGAATCACGCAAAAAAAGGCCAAGTCTCGTGCTTGTGCAGTGACAAAAAGTTATGAGATCTTCTTCTGAGCCAAGTCTACAATTTACAGAGTATATTCACTTCACTTTGTGAAATGGAATTCTTTTCTCGATGTTATGGATCGTTTATTTAGAATTAAAAAAAAAAAAACTCTGGTAACTTTTCCATTAAGCAAACCACATTTTTAAACTTATGTGATGTATTGTAAGGCACATAATATGACCTAAGACTCAATATTTTCCATTTGAATTATTTATTTAAAAATTGTTTTAGATTCAAAAACAAAATGTAAAACCTCGAAATACACTTAAGACACGCTACAAAGTTTTAATGCCATTTTGCAAATCAAAATTATTGTTAACTGTTAATTTTTATAATTTAACATTAAAAATTATTTATTAATTTAATTATTATGTAATTTATTAACGTTTTAAGTAACTGTTTTAAATATATGCATTAAAAAACTGTTTGTACCGATCCCGCGGGATTGGTGCAATTCCCGCGCGGATCCCGCGGGATTGAAAACACTGTGGGATTGCAATCGTTAAGCATGATTCACCACTCTAAATCACTCAATTCCAGTCATCCCCTGTCCACTGGCATCGATCTTTTTGACCACCTACAGCATCACTTACCAGAGACTACAGAAATGTTTATCTTATGAGCAGCAGCTAGATCTCTGTACCACATTTTTTTTAACCATCAAATGCACAGTCTGTTGATTTCTTGCAATTTTCAAAAACAAGTATCTGAAATGCACGACAGTCCATGTCCATCATTAAATGAGGTCTGCCCAGTCTTGGTTTAGTTGTGAGGTTGTTCTTTCACATTTCCACTTCACAATCAAATCACCAACAGTCAACTTTGGCAGCTTTAGAAGGATTGAAATTTTCCCATTGGGTTTGTTATACAAGAGACATCCAATGATTAGCCCACATTCACTGAGCTCTCCTAACAGACCCATTCTGCTGTTATCGCTTTTGTACTGACGACACAACAATCCCCACTTCCTTTTATACCTGTGGGTCTGCTTGACATCTAGCATTCAATTCCACATTACATAGAAGTGTCCGAATACTTTTGATTAGGTGGTGTATATACTGAAATACCAACTAGCTTCATGATTCAAGCATACTGCAAAATATTATTTAAATGTATGAATTTAGGCCTGAACTGTGATTTATGTCTCAATTCTGAACAAAGGTCTTATGAGATTAAAAAATTATCAAAGAATTGATTAATACTTAAAGACAGTTTGTTATTGTCAAAAGTATATAAGTATAAAAGAGGTGTATAAGAAGAATCAATGAGCATAACTCCACTGCAGTTAACAATATTTGTAACAAAATTGCTACTGACTATAGCATACCTGCCAACTTTTAAAATTATGTTTCTGTAAAGACCCTGGAGCACATAAATTTTAAAATCTACATTTAATCAACCATGAACTCAAATGTCAAGACATTTTCAAATAGAATAATTAATCGAAATCTTTTTTAACACAGGTAAAAAGTAAAACTTTGCAGGGACAGTATCTTCTTTCACTTAGCACTGGATCTATTCAAACTTACTTTCAATCAGAGTTCAAAGAAGCAGCTGTGGGTTTTTTCACTTTCTTAAGAAAGTTTGGAGCAAAATGAATTGAAGAACAAGGACCAGAACTGATGGTCTACAAACTGGAAACAGTCTCTAACTAGGGTTTCATTTGAGAAGGATGATCTGAACTGTGTTATATTTTTTTAACCCAACTGAAAACGTGCTTATCCTCAGCACTGCTGTGGGGTATTGTGCAAATGGACAGCATTTCTCTTCAATTTTTTCATGTTTATTGTCGTAAAATGTAACAACAATGTGATATAACTTTGTATTGGTTTCATTGCTTCCATTTGTTGCCATTAAAAATGGACCACCCTGAAGTCACTCCAGAACTTCAGATATCACATTACCAGGCATTTCTTTTAAAATGCAAGTTGTTTTCATGCGAACACAGCCATATTTTTTCACAACTTCTGACAAAGGAAACATAATTCTGAATAAGGTTTTCTTCCTTTGATTTTTAACTAGGAATGTGTTTACTGCATTTCATATGATTAGCCAAATAATTTCTTCCATTATGTTAATATCACGTCCACACACTGTACAAAATGCAAATTTTCCCCCTTTTCTTGATTTTAACATGCATGGAAATCCTTCATAATATGCTTCCTAAATGTCTGGTAATACTCTTTCTTATTCATCATTCCACTAGTTACACACTCTACTCAATTTACCAACCAGCGATAAAACACACATGGGACTACTCAGAACCGAAAGAAGAAGACATTCAAACGATTACTGAATCGATTTTCAAAAATAGTATCGGTGTAAAATCGAAAAAACAGATCAATTAATCATTGACTACAGTAAAATGCAGGGTATCTTGGAGTAATTTTCTGTCAAATGGAAGAAGACTTAATGCACAAAGAAGAGCACTTATGGCCATGGAAGAAATCAGAAGCTTACCACAACTGTCCATAAAAACTGCAATAGCTGTTGCCTACGTGATCAAATTTTAGTTTGGAAATCCATAAAATAACACAGTTCAATTTAATTTAATTGCAATGGAGCACACGCTCTGATGGCAATTTCCCTAAACACCCATCTTCCCCTTTTCCTGCAACCACCTACATTTGCCCTCAATAAATTTTAACTTTAAATTCTTTCAACTTTTTGGTAAATTATTCAACATTTACCTTGGTAACTTATTCCAATCCCTTACACCCTTACCTAAAAAAGAGAATCTTCCCACACTTTACCCGTTGAACCATAAAATACAGCACCTTTTCATAAATTTTACGGAAAAAACATGGTTGGCAGGTATGCTAAAGGTATCTGTCAATGCTACATAATTTAAATTTCAACTTATTTTAAAATTTTTACTTACTCTGTACTCAGGCTTAAAGAATCCTTCCTTCTCCCACCAGCTGTACCATGCTGCTTCAACAAACTGTGGACTGTAAGCAACTGGCATAGAGCATGATACATCTTTTTTGTTTCCTTTCGGTGTTTCAATGGTATAAATAGCAGACTCTTTAACTTCTTTTTTCTTTTCTTTTTTCTGTTAAAATAAAATTCAGTCTCCTCAGTGAGCAATAATTTTGAATAGACATGAAAAACTACTGAAATGCTGTAGTACTATTGAGCTAACATAAACTTATTCTCAAAAGTTGAAGGCAGGAGGATAACAATGACATTAAAAAGACAAAAATCACAATTGATAATTTTGGAAATGGTAAAAATATATGTACTAATAATATAGACCTATTTAAAATTGGATAGTGGAAACAAACTGCTGTGAGGCACTGAAAATAATTGATACATTCATGTGGCAGGTCGGGATGTAACCACATCTTTCCCCCTGCCATATGTTTCGTCTCTCGCATGATTAAGACTCATGCTGAAATATTGTGCATTGTGTTTTTACATGTTTGTCTCGCCTTCTTGCCTTCATCTGTGGTAAGTGACGGGTATCTGTTCCCCCATATTATTTTCAGACCCTTTTTAAAAGAAAGAGAAAATTGTTATAAGTTTACCAGTATGGTATTATTTGAGGCTGAGGCCATGGAAATATCTATTTATCAAGGGTGGTCAGAAGGGGTGACTGATTCTAAAAAGACTGGAAGTAGCTGCCGTTGTGGGAACTGTCATGTGCAGATATTGGATGATCTGAGTTATTGATGAAAACAATTAACTTGTAACTGTTCATGCTCATAGACAGTTAACTGATGGTGATGTATATGAGAGAAGTGAACACAGTAAACTGATACACGAGATGTGAAGAGGAGTTTCTGGCATGGCCAATAATGGGTAATATTTATTCATTTGTACAAATGGAGTAAATAATGGTTGTGGTTTGATGGAAGTTTTATAGTATGGTCTACTGCAGGGAAAGGATCCATGTGGTGGTTTATAAGATTCAGGACATAGGTATACATTAACCAATGTGTGTTTAAGATTAAGGGTGTGAATGCAGTAGAATGAATTCTAGAGAGAAAGGAAGTAACTTCACCCACCATGAAAGAATTGGATCATTTCAATATTAGGAGAGCTATAGATGACACTACTGGGCTACAGTTAGTTTATGGTGGTGCAGGAATGGTCATAATACAAGACTTAATTTTTGTACATGGTCTGGGGAGCGACAGTGAAAAAAATATTTTGGAAATATTTGGAAACATTATAAGAAATATATCTACTCCAAAAGGTTAGTTAAACTCTTGTTGAATTAAAACAAGTGAGGATTGAACAGCTGTAAAGGGTTGTGGGCAAGATATTTAATTGGGGAGGTCAATATGAAATGAACACAAACAAGAATTGGCTACACTGATAAGGGAAAAAGATTTGGTTTGATAATATAGTGGATGTGAACATAAAATGAAAATATCTTGGGTGTATCATTCACAAATACAGATGGTCATGGCACATTGGGAAGATTGGGAGAAATTTTAAAGTCCTGAAGATGGAGATCCAAGGATGCATTAGGGAAGTTAGGTAATTAGAAAATGAACACAGTCATGAGTTTTGGGAGGTAGGTTTCTGAGAGGAATACGAATGAAATAAATATGTAAGAGTATTGACTGTTTTGTCGAGATCATTAGGAACAGGATGGGATTCCTTTCAAAGGAACCATTTACCTGGAATTACTTCAAAAAAGCATGAAAAAACTGAAATCTGGATGTTCGGATGGGCATTTGAACAAATGTCTTCCTGAATACTGAGCCTGAGCATTACCGCTCAGCCACTGGGCTCAGGTAGAAATTCGAGGAAATTAAAGTCATACTCACAAGGAACCATCAGACATGGTAAGAACAGATTTTGATCTCACAAATATATATTGATGGGTATTACCCCATACCCCATGGTACAAACGGACCTTAGATTCTGAGCTATTTGTATGGAAAAAATCCCCCTGCTAGTTAAATGTTAAAGACATTGGGGGTAGGGGGTGAAGAATTATTGTATTGCAATCTGTAGAGTCTGTATAAAATTTGCTTACTGCAAAAAAAAAAAAAAAAAAAAAAAAAAAAAAAAAAATTCACTGTGGATTTTTTAATTATTTTATTTAATATTCATGTACATTTATTTCATGAAATAAGATTTTAAGCAATACACATTACATACAACATACCATTTTTTCCAACTATGAAATGGTTTATCCATTTCTTCTGTATAAATACACTGATGCTTTTTTTTATATTTTATTTCATTATCATTTTCATGACTGCATCTCATGGAAGTGGTTTGTAAATCAGTTATTCAAATACATCTAAATTAGTGCAATAAAGTCAAGGGACTTCAGATGTACATATGAGAGGGCATGCAGAGTATAGGGGGAAGGAATTCGGCAATGGCCTTATTAAAGGAACCATACCGGCGTGTTGTGATTTGGAGAAACCATGGAAAACCCAAATCTTGATGTTCAATGAGAATTTAAACCTGTGTTCTCCTGAATGAAAAGTGAGAGCATGAACACTCGCCCACCATGTGACTTTATGGATGAGGAATTGTTAAGAACAAGAAAGAGTTGGGATAGAAAATGCAATATTCATTGAGGTGGAAGTGAAATGTGCCATGGGATAATATATTCATGCCATTCATGTTTGTTATTCAAGTGAATACAACACATTCATTTTCCATTGATCCCAATATAAGAGACTGGCTCTGTGGGATGTGGAAAGTTGTCAATTTACAGATAAACAGCTGCATAACAAAATAAAATAATTGTTTAAAAAAACATAAAAACCGCCTTCAAAAAAAAAAGCACTAATAATTTTAAAATAACTTTATATCTTGCTTAGTAAAAAGTAAATCTAAATGGACAATATTTTACATTACTGTCATTGAAATTTTTACATTGATTAGTTATTTTTGGAATCGGTGCCAGCTGACACATCGCGAAGATAGAATTGCTGAACTTCTTTTGGTGTTAGAGGCGAAACGGGGAATACGAACAAAAATTCCCAATATTTTACAGCATGTTGTGAGGCAGATAGTGTTATTGCGGGAGACAGCTTAGGGAAACAAATTAACAGTATTTCAATCTGTGGCTTGGCCTTATTGGTCATCCAGGCATATCTCTACGCTACAGTGTCAGTTGGTAGGCTGCATCGTGCAGTAAACGATTTACAGTTAGTATTATATCGGCGTATGATCTGCATGTTTCAGTTTTGTTGACACATGTTCTTGCATTAATTGTAGGTAAGCAGTAACATGATTTTTTTGTATTATTGTTATTCCTTATTGTTTTTATGTTTTTGTTTTTCTTGCTTTCGCTGGCACCGACTCCAAAACTAACTAATTGATGCAAAAATTTCAATGACAGTAATGTAAAATATTGTCCATTTAGATTTAAAGTTATTTTAAAATTTTTAGTGGTTTTTTTTAAGGCAGTTTTTATGTTTTTTTAAACAATTATTTTATTTTTAAATTTTTAGTGGTATTATAGTTTGTTGTGTATTTTAAATATGCCGCAGCAGTTCCCATTTTGCGAACTGGGTAGCTCAAGGATTAAAGCGCTTGCTTTCAAAGAAGAATTCTACCTTTGTATACCACAACAACTTCCAGAACGGGGTGAATTTAGTGTTGTGCTAAGGAATGTCAGTTTACATTTTGGTCCAGGCTATGTTTCGATCTTATCATAACATCTGTTAAAGCTGCTGGTCGATAACCGAAACGTGTAAAATCTGGGCATTAATACATACCACATACAGAAATCTGTCTCTGCAATATATCTGTTTGCACCGGAATCACACAGAAAATATAGATTTTTAATTGGTTTTCACAGCGTGAAAGTTTGGGATCCAAGCTGAAATCTGAAGTACATGTTCTGACATTATGACACATTTATTTTATAAATATTATGCCATGACTTAAAAATAGCTTAATTGATTTTGATGGGATTTAAAACTGTGATTTTTTTAAAAGAACATTGGAAATTAAAAGGGGTGAGGGTAAAGGGGGAAGAGGGATTGGGCTATTGTATACCAAATGTAGACTGCCGTTTCTGATTGATTTAAAATATACATTTGTAAATTTCTATTGATATCAAATAAAACTGTAGGTATGTATAAAAAACAATTAAGGGGTGTGGAGATTAAGAGTAGTTTGGTTTTTGTAAAGCTAGCGTGGGCAGTATTTTTCTCTATGTTTTAAAGTATACATGTGCAAATTTGAAACGAAACCAGATAAAATCTGTAGCTTTGTGTAAAGAACATTTGCAAAAATTAAATGGGATAAAGGGAGTGAGTGGTAGGGTTTTGTAAACAGAATGTAGACACTATGTTTCTCTTTGTTTTTAAGGATACATGTGTAGTGTTCCATGGAAATCTGATAAAACTGTGGATATCTATAAAGAACATTGGAAATTAAGATGTGTGGGGGTAGAATGGAAGAGGGGAAGAGGGGTTGGGCTTCTGCAACCTAATTTAAACACAAGTTCTGAATGTATTAAAGTATACGTGTGCATATTTCCTTCAAAATCGGAGAGAAATTGTAGATTAAAGGATGGAAAGGAAGGAGCGGAGTTTGGTCTCTGGAAACCAAATGTAGACAGTATTTTTCTGTTTGTTTTGCAGTACACATGTGCATACTTCCTTCAAAATCAGAAAGAAACTGTAGCTTTGAATAATGTACATTGACAGTAATTAAAAGGGGTAGAAAGGGGGATAGGGTTTGCGTTTTTGTGAAACTAATGTGGACAGGATTTTTCTTTCTCTATTTGTTTTTAAGTATACGCACGCGAAGTTCAACTGAATCAGATTAAAATGTGCCTCTTGTACAAATATCAAGAGAAGGGCAGCTAGGGTAGTTTTTTTTTTTTTTTTTTTTGGTCAGAAATCTTAACCATAAAAAATTACATATGTATGTGTCAACTTATATAAAGATCGGTCAAATTGTGTCGACTGTAGCTTTCCAAAAAGAAATTGACAAAAATCAAGGGGGTGGAAACGGGGAGAGGGGTTCAGGTTTTGCAAACCAAGAGCTGGCATTATTTTTCTCTTTGTTTTATAGTAAAAATTTGCTAAGTTCTGTCTAAACAGGATAAAAACTGTGCTTGTTTATAAAAATTAAGCATGTTAATGGGGAGAGGGGGTTGGTTTTTAGATCTTTTTGTCAGATACCTTCTTCGTGAAAAAATACATATAAGCACAAACTTTCATGGTTACCGGTCAAACGATCGCGAATGTAGCTTTTTATGAAGAACATTGACAAAAGTTAATGGGATTGGAGGAAGGAAAGGGGTTGAGCTTTGGCAAACCAAATGTTGACAGGATTTTTCTCTTTGTTTTAAAGTATGCATGGGCAATGTTCAGATAAGAAATGTAGATTTCTAAAAAATTAAGGGGGGTTAAGGGAGACATGGGGTGGTTTTTTTATTTATTTACTTTTTTTGTTGTCAGAAACCTTTTAAATGAAAAATTACATGAATATGCCAACTTTAACAGAGACCAGTTAAATGGTGTCGACTATAGCTTTGTATAAAGAACATTGGTAAAAATTTAGGGGGTGGATAGGGGGAGAGGGGTTCAGTTTTTTTTAACCAAAAGTAGACAGTATTTTTCTCTTTATTTTTGACTATACATGTCCAAAGTTTCATCGAAATCTGATAACAAAATTCGGGTTTGTATAAAAATTAAAGGGTATAAAGGGGAGAGGGGTGGTTTTTTATTTATTTATTTTTTGGTCAGATTCTCCATGAAAAATTACATGTATATGCCAACTTTGATGATAATCGGTCAAACGGTGTCGAGTGTAGCTTTTTATGAAGAACATTGACAATAATTAAAGAGGTGGAAGGAGGGAGGGGGTTGAGCTTTGGCAGATCAAATATTGACAGGATTTTTCTCTTTGTTTTAAAGTATACATGGGCAAAGTTCAATAAAAATCAGATAATAAATGTAGGTTTCTATAAATTTAAGGGATGTAAAGGGGAGAGGGGTGGTTTTTTATTTTTATTTTTTTGGCCAGAAACCTTCTCCATGAATAACTACATGTAATTGCCAACTTTAATGGAGATCAGTTAAATGGTGTCGACTGTAGCTTTCAATAAAGAAAATTGCAAAAAATAAGGGGGTGGATAGGGGGAGAGGGGTTCAGTTTTTTTTAAACCAAAAGTTGACAGTATTTTTCTCTTTATTTTTGGCCATATATGTCCAAAGTTCCATCAAGATCGCGTAAAAAATATGGATTTGTATAAAAAATTAAGGGTTGGAAAGGGGTAGAAGGGGTGGTTTCTCAATGAAATTCATATGGGACAACTTTGGAGGTATACCGTATCCACTAAAAAAATTTCATTTCAATCGGTTCAAAATTGGCGAAGATATCGCTGAACATACATACCAAAAAAAAAAAAATACAGACAAATTGAAAACCTCCTCCTTTTTTTGAAGTCGGTTAATAATAAGTACACCAGTAGATGTACAGTCATAGCATACATGGTACATTAAACAATTTCATAACAAAATAATACATACACCAGGAGATGTACAATCATAGCATACATGGTTAATTATGTAAACTACATTTACACAAGCTACTGGCATTTTTTAGATACCTTAGAAATAAATTCTTCAACAGAGTAGGAGTTGTCAATTAAAAATTCATTCAATTTTTTCTTGAATTTATTCTTATCTTCTGCTAGACATTTAATATGTGTTGGGAGCTTATTGAAGATATGTATCCCTGTATATCAGACCCCTTTTTGAACAAATGACAATGACTTGTAATCCTTGTGAAGATCATTTTTACTTCTAGTGCCATAATTGTGTATTTTACTTTTTGTTTCAAACAAAGTATAATTTGTGACTACAAAGGACATTAATGTGTATATATACTCAGACAATTGTGTTCACGGTTCATGCTGAAGTTAGGTAGTTTGTAAATAATGTAATGTTGAATTATAAGAATAAAAACTAGAGAAAACGGAATAGCTATGAAATGAAGATCATGCTGAAAAGATTAAACTTGCTAAGTACACAGATGGACGGATATTGGTGACAATGAAAATGCCATTAAGCACTGAAAATTACATATGATAGTCACTTAAACAGTTGAAGGCAGGAGGGCCAGACAAACAAAACAAAAAAACACAAACACAACTAACAATATTTTGGTAATAACCTTAATCATGTAGGAGGTGAGACGTATGGCGTAAAAAGACGAGTACTGCAAAAAGAAAATTATTAAACGCTAATAGATTGTCAAAAGTAATTTCATTAAAGGAAAATGAAATACTGATCTGACCAATCTTTCATCCATAATTATGGAATAGAACAAGGAACCCAAGCAGTTTGCAGAAAAATGGTAGCAGCTAAAATGAACTTCCTAATGAAGCAATGTCTTCCCGTTTGTGTGATTTTCATAGGAGATGGGTTGCAACTTAATGCTATTAAAATTTTCACATCTTTCCATTGAGTTAAAGAACAATTCAATGCAACTAATGTTTCAACTGACAATAACTGGTAAGAGCAATGCTGCACTGTGAGATTGGCAAACAAATGGCCTTACTAACCATGATACATTGAATTCCAGGCATAGCTGAAGAGAGAGAGATTAATTGTAACAAGATATTTAGCTTGTAAAAACAAAAGGAAGAGGAGAAACTGATACTTATGGTTGAATACGATTCTACTATTCTTACATAAAACAGTAAATGGGTACTATGAATGACTGTACCCCAACAATGCACTGTTATATCTGTAGTACTTTAATATTTAATTATCTTATTAAATCAGAGAAGAGATCTGTAGAGGAAAAAAATCTGGATCAAAAAGAATGTTAAGACCAGATAATTGCCTCACCATCATTATAAATACGGCACATACATGGTAGACTATTGTACAATAAAAATGTGAAATGTATCAGGAAAATTAATATAAGAGGGGTAAGGGAAGACAAAGCATTTTTTCCCCTGTCACTTTATACCTAGTTGAAGTTAAGGTCATTAGAAGCAAGAAAGGATTGGTTAAAAGGTACAGGAAGAAATTCAATAATGGCCTTTTGAAGAAACCATCCTGGCATTCAGGAGTGACTAAGAAACCACATGGAAGTCCTGAAGAGAATTAGAATCCACATCCCCCTGAATGCGAGGTCAGAGTGTTACCTCTCACCCTCCACACTACAAAGCAGCAGAACAGCAGAGTGTAAACAAATTGGATGAGTTGATCAGTGGCATGACAAGGTGGTCAATGAGTTTTTCACTGTAAATCTGTTTAGGTCTGTCAAGTAAATCAACAAATTGAATTCATTTATTTATTTATTGAATTATATTGGCAATATTAATGGTTGTGGTAGGTAAATGACGAGTTATATACAAATGAGTGACCTAAAGATGAGGGTTATGGGAAATGAATAGATTTTTACAAAACAGTGACCCCAACAGCAATGACTGAAACAGTCAAGAAAAAAATCACAATTTGTGATGCTTGTGGTGAAATCCTCAAAGGAAACTTAAAAACTCTACCCATAGCCAAAAATGTCAACATAGATGTAAGACTCTCTTCTGCAGTAATTGCTTGGCACATTTGTGTGTATGTCTTTGTGATCAATGGACTAACTAAACTTAACAAATCAATGAAATTTTTGTCTATCATTCTAAATTAATTAATTAAATTATCCATACGTGACTGCCGTTGTTCACACAACAAAGTAATGTGGGAACGATAACCTTTTTCTTGTAATCACTGTTTCATCCAAAACCTCTTTTTGTATCACAGTGTTGAAAGTAACAACATATTATTCAAGACTGCAATCACACATCGTTTTCTTCATAATAAAATGTGACCCATTATAAAGCTGAATTATGTTAATGAAACAGTGAATTTCGAATACACAACTACACTGCATCCTACAAGTTCGACAATTTTGAACAACAGTCCGCTGGACTGACGTTTACAACCTTCAGTCCACAGGCCTTAAGTTCAGAACTATAGTGATTGGGCAGCAGCACTGTGTGTAGAGACCACCACCTACAGGCAATTGTCTTTTATATGTGTGTGGTGCTTTGAGATTTCAGCCTACAGTTCATCACAGGCAAGTGTGTGGAGAACTTTACTCATGATTGCAGAAGATAATGCAAATAGCTAGGTTTGTAAGAACACTTGTGGTCAATACAGCCACATGAATGATTGTTCATGACCATTAGTTCAGAGTGAAGGTGTTAGGAGTGATGACAACAAATTTATTAGGAATGCCAAGTGGGGAAATGGAATTAATAATACATAGATCATGCCACTCTAATTAGGATGCACTTTCATTCTGCCACACCCTCTGCGAGTATACTAGTTTGTCACTACTGACTGAGAGCCAATGCATCAACTAGGAACCCAAATTTTAAAATTTGTTACTCCCATCCCAATTAGAGTTACTTACACCCAATACCATGCACTATTCGAAAGTTTCCCACCCTCCTTCCTAAATTCAATTTCCAATCCAATAAACTAAATCCCACAGAGAGATAGGCCATGACAGAGAACTCTCAAAAAATTGAAGCATCATTCTCCCAGCTGACAAGGGCTCAACCGCCGTGGTCATGGACTGGAATGATTACAAAGCTGAAGCTCTTGGACAGCTCTCTGACAAATCCACACACACTGATTCAACCCTATAGATCCTACCAACTTCATTCCTTTAACTCCAAGGTCTCTTGCTAGGTTTCTCTCTCCCCTCCCATTTACCTCATTTCTCCCATGAGTGCCCAGACCCCTTAGGAATTGTCAGATACTGAGGTGTACTGAAGCAGGTTCTAATCAGGTTATGGAGTTTTTTGGAGGAGGATTCTCATTTTCTGTCAGGCTCAAATGAAATCTTAAACTAGCCAAATTACTTTTCAAATCCCACTTCATAATTCTTGTCATTTTAATCTTTTCCCACCATGAGCAGTCAATCAATGGTCTGAGCCTCCAGTTAGCTGCCAGCTGCCATCGTGCAGTTATCACACCCTAAGGTTGGTCAACAGATCAAACCTGAAAATTTCAATGTGTCTATGTCCACACAATGACAATCTTCAGCTGTGGTAAGCAGTGGTTAAATGTTTAATTTAACCAATTCATAGTGACTTTACGTGTGAAATAATGAGTGCTAAGTTGTGAAAAGGAATTATAAATTAGGATAGGGAAATGAACCTCCACCGTAGTTGTATGGTGTGAACACACAAAACAGACACAAACACAAATGACAAAGAAACTTTCATGTTTTAACCCTCCACCAACTACAGAACAGTTTGAAGGGTGGGTGTTGTAGGAGACTGTCTCACAAAGTGACTATTAAGCCAGGAGCACAGTGGGTGTAAATTCAAACAGAAACAAGGGAGAGGTTGTAGTGATCTGAAGCTTACTAATGGAGAATTGCAAAATATCAAAACATATCACTAGAAGGCAAAAAGAGCAGAGTAATATAATAAAATCGTTAATACATAAATATAAATAAGCAAAAAATAAACCAAAGAATCTATTAAGTTTAATTTAATTGCAATGGAGTGCACACTCCAGTGGCAATTTCCGTACAAACCCATCTTCCTCCTCTTTCCTGCACTCTCCTATATTTGCCCTCAACAAATTCAAGTTTAAATTCTTTCAATTTTTTTAGTAAATTATACATCATTTCTCTTGGTAACTTATTCCAGTGACTAACACCCTTGCCTACAAACAAGAATCTTCCTACACCCTTGTGCCACAAATCGTGTGGCAGTTTGTGGTCAAGGTCATCTTTTGCCTTCCATTCATTACTTTTAATTCTTACACCAATAACTTTCCATGCTTCATCATCAATATATGCCTTGTACACTCCCATGACTGACCCTCTTCACCCTCCTCCTGTCTTTCAATGACAGCCATTCTAGTTCTTTTATCATCTGTTACTGATTGCATTCTGCAGTAATTTCCAGAAACAAATCTAGTAGCACATTTTAGCACCCTCTCCAACTCATATATTTAAAACTTAAAATGTGGGTACCATACTACACTACCATATTCAAGCAATGGTCTGACCCAAGTTTTGTAACCCAATTCCTTTACTTCTCTTGTACATCCCCTCATCACTCTCTCCATCAAGTGCAGAATTTTGAAATCTTTTCCTACTGCCAGTTCAATGTGTTCTGCCCAGATAAGCTTGTTACCAAATGTAATGCCAAGATATTTACATTTCAAGTCTTCAACCATGCAATTCTTTCCCACCTTATAATTATAATCTACCTTTAGTTTTTTTATATGTGTATCTAGTAAGATTTCCTTGCATTTATCTTCATCCCATGTTTAGCCAACCCAACTAGATATCCTGTCCAGATGACCCTGTAGCTGTTTACAGTCCTCTGCACTTTTGATACTTTTATATAGCATTATGTCATCTACAAACAATTTCTTATATTAAACCATCAACACAATTATTCATTAGAATAATGAATAGGAATGGTCCCAGTCTCTGGTTAAATGTAGGTAGAGGGGTGGATGCAAGGAAAAGATGGAGGGAAAGAAAACAGATGATTGGATATTGTCTTAAATTGATACCTAGTGATGGCCTTGTGCCCAGTTTGTACTGGTAGGCAAGCTCCCACCTTCCAATTTCAGAGAAGCTACTGCAGTCTGGGAAGACTCTAATAGCACGGAACTTGAAACAAGAATTAAAATTATTCATGGGAGATGGCATGTACAGCTACTCATTATTTTGGATTCCAGGTGTATACTGTCTTCTGTGGATATACATCTTATGGCTAGTGGATTGGAAGTCAGACCTATGGAAGAAGCCATGTTGTGGTGGCAGGTTAGCAGGTATATTACAAGGGAGGTTTCACAGGTAGTGAGTCCTATGATGGGAAAGCTTTCCAATGTGCAATGTGACAGGTTTGGTGAAAGTGGTTTAGACACAACATATTTTGCACATCTTGCACCAGCATTGGAAAGAGGATTTGGGCTGTCTGATGGGACAAGCAAGGCTATTTTGTAGACTAGGAAATAGCAGAAGTTAGGAAGCCTGCTGAAACAAGCCCTGGGAGTAGCAGGGAGGATTTTGGGAAGAAGGGATTCTATTTTCCAGTAACAACCGCAAGAAATCATAACCATGTTGAAGAATTCTGATCACAGGAGTGGGAAGTATTGCGTGACCATGACTGGAGGACTATGGTTGGTTTTTGCGGGCTTAGGGTGGCTGATGGGCTGAACAGGTTGTAATATAGTCCATAAATTTGTGATCCAAAGCTATGGGGGTAGTTGCAGGATGATGTCAATGCTTGCGAGATATTGTTTGAATATTGCATGAGGGACTGCTGGTCAGAGCATACATAATTACACCTATGCAAAGATTCTAGGGGAAGGAACATTTGGTATGAAGTGGAAGGAAATTGTCAAAATGGTGATACTGGTGAAGATTGATCGGTTTATTGTGGACCGAAGAGTTGAGGGACAAATCGACAACCAAGAATTTGGCCTGGGTGTGGAAGGATTGGCCCATGTGAAATTCAGGGTGCTAAAGACATTAAGATTGTTCAGGAAATTTAGGCCATTTTCCCAATGTGTCCAGATGAAGAAAGTATCATCTTTGAATCTGAGCTGTATGAGTAGTTTGAGAGGGAAATGTGTGTTCCAGGGTGGTCCTTGAAGAGGTCAACATTACAGGTAGGGGGTGGGGGGGGGGGAAGCATGCAGATGCCCATTGCAGGACCACAGGTTTGATGGTATATATTGCCTTCAAATGAGAAACAGTTGTTGTTGAGTCTACATCTACATCTATACTCTGCAATTAACAAATGCTGTGGGTGGCATCAATCCTAATTCTGTGCATTCCAATCACGAATAGAACGAGGAAAGCAAAGAATACATAAAAGCATCAGTATGGCATCTTATTTCCCTAATCTTATACCTCCTGCCATTGCGACCTAAATAGGTTGGCAGAAGAAGAATTTCATTGCACTCGTAAATAAAAGATTTTTACGTATTCTCCAATAAATTCAAACAAAAACGACACTGTGTCTGCCAAACAATCCCAGCCTAATCTATGTATCAATTCTGTGACACTTTCATAAGGACTGTAACTAGCAGTCACGAATCAACCGGCTCTCTTCTGTTCTTTCTCTAAAATGTTAATCAGCCCCTTGTGGTACAGAACCCAAACTCCAAAACAGTAATCCAAATGTGGACACACTAGTGTTTTGTAGGCTATTTCCTTCGTATGAGCATCACAACCTCTCAAAATACAACCTATGGATCGTAATCTAGAATTATCTTTGCCTATGACGGAAGTTATGTGCAAGGCCAATGTCAGGTGATCCAACGTGGTTGGTAAAGATGTGCTCGGATGCTGTTGGAAGGGCGCTGATCCAGAAAATGAAATGTGAGGTATGTAACGTACGTGTACAAGGATGTGATGTCCGTCATTACCAGAATGTAATTGGAAGAAAGAGGTATGGGTATACTACAAAGTATTGTACAGGAAGTGTTATGCATCCTTGATATGGGAGGGAGCTGACACACAATAGGTTGTAGGTATTCAGTCAGAGATCCACAAGTTGCATCAATAGGGTGTCATCAGGTTTATGGATTTTTGAAAGGTGGTAAAGGATAGGTGTACTTGGATTTCGAAGAATAAGAAGTGAAATGGACTGTGGGATGAGACATAGGAGGGAGCCGTTGCACTGTACAAATGCCTAAATTTTCTTGTTGACAGAATGTGTAGGATATTCCATGTGACAGCAGTCTGATAACTGACAAAGGGTTTCAGCCACACAGTCACTGCAATTCGTAACTATTGTGATTGAGCCCTTCTCCATGAATGATTGGGGTCTGGGTTGGTAGAAAGTTAGTTTCCTAACATGGATTTTAGCGTGACTAAAATTGCTGGTGTCTGCCAAGGATTTCAGGAAACTAGGCATAATCAAATTAGTGTAAATTTGGAGGGTACAGTTGTGGGGAAGAAGTGAAGATAATGGTTTAAATTTCTGGAGACTGGGTTCCAAGTAGTCCTGAGGCTCAGATTCACTGTTGGAAAAGTGATACCACCAGCAGAGTCTTTGGCAGAATGAAAGTGTGTCACAGAATAGGGTGGAATGGTTAAATGAAGGGGTAGCAAAAAGGTGAAGCCCTTGGTGAATACCAATTTTTTTTTTTTTAACAGTTTAACATCCCTTTTTAACAACGTGATCTTTAGAGACGGGAAAGGATGGGGGCAAGGAATGGGAAGGAATTCGGCCATGGCCTTTTTGAAGGAAGCATCCCGGCATTCACCTGGAGTGATTTGGGGAAACCATGGAAAACCCAAATCTGGATGCCCGGACGGGGATTCGAACCGCCGTCCTCCCGAATGCGAGGCCAGAACGCTATCCGTTACACCACCACGCTCGGTGTGAATACCAAGAGTGGGGATTCATACAGGGGAGAAGAGTACAATGTCACAACAGACAGTTTAGACTTGGAATTGGGGCCTGTGTGCAGAGTAAGGCATGGGTTTTAAAT
Organism: Vandiemenella viatica; assembly: GCA_031002005.1. NCBI lineage: Eukaryota > Metazoa > Arthropoda > Insecta > Orthoptera > Morabidae > Vandiemenella > Vandiemenella viatica. Next base: position 169,919,930 of record JARYHS010011408.1, on the reverse strand, counting down.
AAGTGTGTTCAACTATGTGGAGAAGTTGAGTAACGGATGGATTTGAGAAATTAAGGGGAAGCTCCAAATTCAGTTGGTGGACAAGTGGCTGGCAGGGTAGAAACTTACCCAATGCAAGAAGGGACGTCAGCAATGTCGACAAATTATGATTCTGGGCATGAGTCATTCCATGACAACACACTCACCATCTCAGATTTTCTTGAAATTTGGCAGAGATGTACTATTTATATAGACTTGGAACAATACCAAATTTAATAAAGATATATCAACTAGTTTTCAAATTACAGCTATGTAAAGTTTTCAAAAATTTGCTCAAAAAAACTGCAGACGAACATTTTTTAATTGCCCCAGCTCTCCTAATTTTGAGCTCAGAGAAATATAATTTTACAGTATTTTTCATACCCTTTCCTGTACGACTCAACCAGTAAACTTTCCACTTATTTGCATTGTATATTTATTTTTTCTGATACAAAATTTTTATTTCCTTATCTTAGTTTATTTCGGCACATTATTTTGCATGGCCTTTCCAGAGATTTAACTTTTCCCATTATCAACTTCTCCCCCACAACTGCCACCCCCACCCTTTACATCTCTGGCTTGTCATTTGATAGAACTCAATATGGACACATCCATATGTGTCAATTTTAATGTGACTAATGTTTATGCCAAAAGAGTTCATAGCAGCCTACAACTGACTTTTAAATATCTGTCTTACTGCAAATTAAAGGATTCTTATGTAACACTCAATGAGACAAATCAAAAGTGAAGAATAATTTTTTTTTTTTTTTTTGATATCTCACTTAAGTTCTTGAGAGTTTGAATGTCGAAAATCAATTTTTTTTAAGGAATTTGGCAAAGGCCTTTTGAAGGAAGCATCCCAGCATTCACCTGGAGTGATTTGCGCGAAACCTTGGAAAAATCCAAATCTGGATGACAGAATGTGGATGCAAACTGGTGTCTTTCTGAATGCAATGTCAGAGCATTAACCACTCACCCACCATGCTTGGTAAAAACTAGTAATAGGTACAGTTCCCTGTGCCTCTGGTGACACTTTTCTTCTGGCGAAGACCACATTTCAACCTAACCACAACTGCAGGTAATGAAGCAAAACACCCATCATGTATGTCCAGAACACTGTTCTGTGTAGTTTCAATAACTTTTTTCTGATCCAGGCTGCATTTCAATCTAACCAACTCAATTTAAAGATACATCTCAAGAACTACATGCAATATAAAAATACTTTCTGCCTTACTTTCACTTGTTTCTTCGATTTACATAAGAAACCATCATCAAATTGTGGTGCCACAATTACCATAGAATTCATAAGTGGTGATCAATCGGTTTTCTTTTAATATTTTTCATTATTTTATAGGCAGTTCTATCATTACCATGGCGCCAAAATCTGATGATGAATTCTCGTAGAACTCGACGAAACAAATCGAAAATAAAGAATAAAATTTTTTGATATCTCGCTTGGTTTTTGAGATATAGCATGTTACAAATCAGTGATAGGTATAGTTCCTTCTACTTTTGGAGGTTTTTCTTCTGGTCCAGGCCATATTTCAACCTAGCAACAATCACTAGGAAGAAAATAAAACACCTATAGTGCATTTCCACCATGTAGAAATGGTGGTTTTGGTGAAAAAAAAATTTCTGGTCCAGGCCGGATCTCACCCTAACCACCTCACTTTTGAGTTACAATATCTCGAGAACTAAGTGAGATATCAAAAAACTTTATTCTTTATTTTCCATTTATCTCATCGAGTTACATACTAATTAATCATCAAATTTAGCTATACTGAAATTTCTCTTCTGGTCCAGGCCGTATTTCAACCTAATTACGTCAATTTTGAGATACGATATCTCGAGAACTAAGTGAAATATCAAAAAACTTTATTCTTTACTTTTAATTTGTCTCGTCGAGTTCTATAAGAATCAATCATCAGATTGTGGCGCCACGGTAATGATAGAATCCCCATTTTATATATACATGTATTTTTTTAGTCCATTTTATGAGGGTCCTATATAAATTTCCTCCTCCAAAGGATTTTTTTCTGCTGATGTTCCGTATCGTCACCCCACTCCCTTATGACCTGTCCGCCAAGATGATGTATCCTGAACACATGTTCTAGTAACTGTAATGCTTTCATTTGCGATGCAGAACGACACTGTTAAGTATCAAAATATAAATAACACTGGATATGGCGACAAGCTTTTTTACTTACTGCACACTTGTCTGATATGAAATATGTATCCAAAATCTACTGATGAATGACCTGGACTAAAATGTCGAGCATTCTCATGCTAATGATCTCCAGCGTCCTGCTGACAAGACAACCTACATTCAATGAACTACCCATACTTCGTTAAATACGAGTGCATATTGTAAATGACTGAATTCTCATGACTATATTCTATGAAAGCAAAACAAATCTCTGTTTTATGGAATGAAAATCAGACAACTAGGACTTACATGGCAGAGATATTTTAATAGTCATAATCTTAAGATACATGTCACACATCAAGCACCAAATTATTCCTAATCACTTTTCTGAATTTGGTTATAAAGTTTACTGCGTAGTATATATAAATTAAGGTAGAAGTGAATCAAACAGTAGACACATAGGTACTTATCTAATTTGCTAAACCTATGACATACGGAGACTAAAACAATCCGAATAAGATATACATTTAGATTTCAGTAAAACAGTTTAAAATCCACCTCCGACTTGTCTTGGGATTGTTCTTGTGTATCCTTCTGCTTATCCTTTTTCTGTTTAAACTTTTCTAGTTTTGCGAGTTTCTTCGCCTCCTTTTCCAGCTGTTTAGCAGTCTTTGGTTGTTTAGAATCATCAGGCAATGGTTCATGTAACTCGTTAGATGTTACTCGTGAATCTGTCATGCTTAAAGGCACTTTTCTCTGTAAATTATCATTCACCTACAGCCATTCACCAAACACCACCTTTCAAAATACACCTTGTCTCTGAATACACGTGTTTCTTGTTTCTACTACTGTCTACAAACCAAAGACAACATTTCAACAAAATTCTGTGACGTTGCGAGAGTCTCCAAAGATGGAAAGATTTTTCATTCCGGAGAATCGGGTATATGCATGCATGTATTTTTTTAATCAATTATTTACATTCGTACATAACCGTTACATCATTGATGTAAATATCAAGATTTAACATCAAAATAAATATTTTAAAAGTGAAATCCAGTTCCGTCGATTTAAACGCTGCCATTTTGGTGCGCTGTACTGTGACATAAGTACACGACCATGGAGGATATTTCCTTCCTCCATGTACACGACTACATTGACGTACTGTATAGCGTGTAGTGTTTCATCTCAAAACTTTCATATTTTCTAACTAATTTCGATATGGAAGGAGGTCGAAAACAGAGTGTTATAAGTACTATATTGTACCTATGTGCAAAAACACTATAAGAAATGCACCTTATAAAGTGTATTTTCTTGTCCCGCGAGATGCGAATATAAGCAAAAAGTGGTGTACGGCTATGAGAAGAGATCTGCAACAAGTTATTTATATTGTTGTGAAGATAATTTTTATGTAAGTACTCAGAATTTCTGTATTTACTTAAAAATTCGTTACCTGTTCAAACTCTAATCATTTAATTGCTAAAGTTTCATTGGTATATTTTTTCAAATTATTTCTTATTGAAACTTAATCCTAAGCAAGTACGAATTTTTAAAGTTCAGGCAGACATTTAGTGAAACACTTTTCTGCTACTTTATTAGTCTTAAGCCATTTAAAAATGACGGGTTCAACGGAGTGTTCAGGCATGTCATTTGACTGCAATTGGGGTGCAGTGCAAAGTACGCCCAGTAGAAAAAACTGTTATTTCTCGATGAAAATGTGATTAACGCATTCCTTAGGCATTTCTATTTAAGAAAAAGTGTATGCGAAGCCGATAAAACAGGTAGGAAAGAAGTAATATAGTGAAAATCGTCGGGTTACATGCTGCATTAGCCGATGTGCATGGTCATTTTTACCACGAATGTGCGATTCCTTAAGCTGTACACATGTTGATTGTCAAATAGCTGTGTTGGTGGACGTTGTGGTTAGGTTGAAATGCGACTAATATTCCGTAGTGCATAGTAGATTTTGAACAACTAAGGATGCCGCATTCTGACTATAACGCCGTCATACACAGAACGAGACGTCTGTTGCCGCTAAAGCCGTCATATGTGTAGCCGAGTTGTGTTTAGGCTGAATGGCAGCCTGTACTGGACCCGGATGACTACTAATATTCCATGGTGCTTAGAGTGAAGAAGACAACAGCTACGCCAAATTCTGACTATAATTACGTCACAGGCGGCTCAAGATCTCTATTAACGCCAAGTTAGTAACATGCGTAAACGTCTTTAGTCTCCGGTATAAAGTGGAACGCTCAAGTTTTGTCACCCGTCATAATCGACTCCATAATCGCCTAGGTCTCGAGTATTCAAACAAACACAGTCTACCGGTAAAGTAAGGTTGATAATGTCTAAAGACAGTAAGACCGAGCGTGATGGGTGAGTGGTAATGCTCTGGCTCCAGGCAAATGCTGGTATGATTCTTATAGAATGCCATGGCCGTTCCCTTCTTTAATAACTTCAATATCGATGAAACGTAAAGCAATAAACAAAAAAAATAAGGATAGGGAGGAGGTATTGTTAATCGATTTCAAGCCAGCTGCGACCTCCTCAATAAATTTAGCCAGCTCTTTTTTTTATGATTTTACGCCTCGTCGACATAGAGGTGATTATTGGCTGGATAGGAGTAGTGGCAAGGATTTCGGTAATGCCCTTGTAAAGAACCCATTCCGGTATTCATATGCAGAGATTTGGGGAAACCTTGGAAACCACAAATCTTCATGGCCGAACTTGGATTTGTACCCATGACCTCCCGAATAAGAGACTAGAACGTAAACGATTTTCAGACGACGCGTAGTCATTCACAAATCGTCACAGCACCGACAAACCCTTGTTCCGAAATAGTAATGATGTATAAAAATGGATATTTGTTCAATCTCTAAAACGGTAAATAAATAAAATAAAATAAAATAATTTGATTCTTTATCCATGAATGCTTGGGATACGTTACTTTTTGTATTGCCCTTATGCATTTAGCATGGATTCCCACCGTATTTTCAATTACCAGCTGTAAGTTGGATAATTGTGAAACAAACAAAAACTTTTGCCAAATGTGCTGCTCGTGTTAAATTATTACGTGTATTATTTACGCGTTATAAATGTATTCTTCCTTGCCGGAGGAAGTATGAAAGTTAAGAATATTTCCTGGTAAGCGTTGCCAAAGTTACTTTCTACAACGTTGCCACGATGTTCTGCCTAGTAGTAGCGCTGTAGCAATTTTCCTATACAAGAAATAGTGTCTCATAGCTGGACACACACATTGGTGAAATGAAAAATTATTTATGTTCCAGTCTCATCTAGAAAATTTTCATTTAACTGATTACTTCTTTCGTAACAGTTCGATTCTTTATACAGCTTACTATTCAATCACGTAATGTTGTATCTATATGTATATTTTTTCTTTGGTCATATAATTGATGAGGCACTAGATTCTGTAAGCTCAGGTGTCTAAGTGGGCTGGGCTGTCAACGTGCTGGTTCTCGGTTTAAGCCCACGTGCTGACAATTTTTTTTCATTCACTTGTTGCAAAATACATATCATATAAGTAAATTTATATACGTTTCGTGGTCAATTGGAACAGTGGAAAAGAATCTTAAAATTAATGTTTTGGCTGAAATGAGAAAGTGTCAAAGCATCATGCGTGAGTAGGAACTGAAAGCCAGTTTTCCGATAAATTTAATTTAACCATTACGATTGTGCCACTCAACATTACCAATTTTTTCTAGTGCTGATGGCAATGGTGGGAGATTGATGATTGTGGTAATGATGGCTGTTTAAAAATAAACAAGGACCTAAATCAAACTAATGTGCGGTTTTTGTAGCTAATGTTCCTGTTGGAGACAGTGTTATTAGCAAGCAAATCAGAACTGAAAATGTTAGTAGTTATTCTTACGAAAACAAAAAAATCATCATTGACGAATAACATGCTAATGGGAGGTACCGTATTTAACAAAATGCTGCTCCTAATAGTGATCAGTAATGATATAATTGATGTATATCCTCAATTGGAACATAATTAGCTCTTGATTTGTGGATTGACTAGATGTGTGAGTGAAATATTATCCGAAGGAATTATCACAATGAGTATAGAAATCTTATCGTTATAGTTTTATTAAATCAGCTGTAGTAATATATAGCATTGAGCCTGTTTCCCGCCTCGCTTTAATGCAGTCTCGTTAATTACAACTTTTGGGATACGTTTCATGATCTGAATTTTGGTAAAGTATTATAGAAATGTAATGGAAAGTTGATGAACTGCTCTGCCAATAAGAATCGTCAGTGGCAAGAGCTTAATTCCTACCTGTTAGCCAATTGTTTCCTGCATTGACTTAAGGAAATTAGAAATCTGCAGTATAGACGGCTCTGAATGAAATATCCACCAATGAGATTGCGAGGAGGCGGAGCCAGTAATGCGTTTCTATTTCCTGGGATGACATTGATGCCATATTGTGCAAAATAAGAGTGATAGAATTTTTCAGCTACGGCCAAATTTACTGTCAAAAACTGTACCTGAAATCGAGTACTAGCTAGTGGTCATGGTCATCTTTTCCCTTCCATGCATTACTTTTAATTCTTACATCAATATATTTCAATACCTCATCACCAATATACGCCTCTTACACTCCCATGACCCTCTTCACCCGCCTCCTGTCTTTCAATTAATCTCATTCCAGCTCTTTTATCATATCTGTTACTGATTGCAGTAATTTCCAGAAACAAATCTACCAGCCCTTTTTGCACCCTCTCCAACTCCTGTATTTGATACGCAAAATGTGGGTATCATACTACACTACCATATTAAAGCAATGCTGTATTTGATACGCAAAATGTGGGTATCATAGTACACTACCATATTAAAGCAATGGTCGGGCCAAAGTTTTGTAACCCAATTCCTTTACTTCTCTCATACATCCCCTCATCACTCTCTCCTACAAGAGGAGAATTTTGAAACCTTTACCTACTTCCTGACCAATATGTCCTACCCAGTTAAGCTTGTTATCAAATATTATGCAAAGATATTTACATTTCGAGCCTTCAACAAGCAATTCTTTCCCCACCTCATAATCATAATCAACCTTTAGTTTTTAATTTGTGTATCTAATAAACTGTCTCTTCTTTGCATTTATCTTCATCTCATGTTTACCAACCCAACTTGACATCCTGTCCAAATCATCCTGAAGCTGTTACAGACCCCTGCCATTTTGATCCTTGCAAACAATCTAATTTTCTGATAGTAAACATGGCCTCCCTTGTCCATTTCATATGAAATATCTTGCATACCGGGTGCTTCAAAAAAATGTATACACACTTTAAACTATTGTTGTTTTCCCGCTCTACAAGGCTAGTGTTATATTTCTTCGCCAGGTGCCAGCATAATCGTCCCTCTATGTTATATTATCAGTTGGAATTTGTAATATCAACATGGGGGACGTACGTTTGAGTTTTGAAGAACGTAAGCAGGTTATTAAGTGGTACTGGAAGTTTGAGAATGTAAATGAAGTTCAAAGACAGTGGAGAAGGGAGTATGATACAGAACCACCTTCAAGATTAACAATTACACGCATACGAGACAAGTTGGAAGTTCATGGAACAGTGTGTGATGTGCATAAAGGTCATTCAGGTCGGCCTCGAACAGCTACAAGTGATGAGTCATCAATGGCAGTCTTGGAACTGTTTCAACGCTCTCCTAACAAATCTTCAAGGCAAGGGGCACGTGAAAGTGATGTAAGTGCTAGCAGCGTGCTACGCATTCTGAAGAGAGGCAAGTATCGTGTTTACATTCCAAGGCTGGTGCAACAGCTAAGTGACGACGATCCAGATAGAAGGTTGCAATTTTGTGAATGGATTCAGGAGATGGTGATACGTGAACCGGGATTTATGGGTAGCATCATTTGGTCGGATGAAGCCCAATTCAAACTTAATGGAACTGTCAATAGGCACAATTGTGTTTACTGGGGTGAAGAAAATCCTCACATTACAATTGAAAAAGCTGTAAATTTGCCAGGTGTAAATGTGTGGTGCGGTTTGTCTTCAAGGGGACTCATTGGACCTTTTCGATTTGAAGGCACTGTAACTGGTATTAATTACCTAACAATGCTTGCTGATTCCATATTTCCTGCCATTCGTGCATTATACGGTAATGATGATTTTTATTTTCAACAAGATGGTGCTCCGCCGCACTATCACAGGGACGTACGAGCTTACCTGGATCAAAATTTGTCGGGCCGGTGGATAGGACGCAAGGGGCCAATCGAGTTTCCAGCACGCTCTCCAGACCTTACACCACTGGATTTCTTCTTGTGGGGCACAGTAAAAGATGAGGTGTACAAACGTAAACCACGTAACCTAGACATTCTTTGGAATGAGATTCAAGCAGTGTGTAGAGAAATCTCATTGGACGTTTTGATACGATGTACAGAATCTGTGGTGACTCGTACTCAGAATTGTATTGATGCTGCAGGTCACCAATTTGAACAGTATTAACATTTGTTGTTTATGTTTGATTTACATTGGACTTTTAGCTTTCTATTTTCCTGAAATTTAACTTTGTAGAACGGTAAATAAATTTTCTATGGAAGTTCAAAGTGTGTATACATTTTTTTGAAGCACCCTGTATATCCCACGAACTGATATTCGCATATATCCTTGCCTAAAACCATGTTGCCTACTTGAAAAACACTTACACTCCTCACATATATTTCAGATGTGGTTGTATATCAATCTCTCCATTAATTTACCTAACACTGATGTCAAATTGATCTGCCTGTAATTTCCGACTCTATTTCTCACCCCTCCTTTATGTACTGGCACTACTATCACTCTTTCCCAGTCCTGTGGTAAGCAGAAAGTATCCAGACTCAATTTAAATAATACCAGCAGTTACCCGCGACTATGTCCGCGTTGAAGAGGGTAGTAAGTAAAATGATTTTCTTGATAGGTCTGGTGGCTCAGTGGTCAGGACGTCCAGCTGGAGATGGAAAAGTCCCCAGCTTGAATCCCAGTATTCGCGAGGATTTTCATAGGTCCTTAACTTGACCTTCCTTTGGCATAGGTTGTTGTGTAATGTGAAGTACGCCAGAATGCTCACGTGGTCCTGTTTCCACGTTGAACTGTGGCTCATTTATGTCCGGTAGGATTATTGGGTTAAGTTAAGCGGCTATGAAAGGGGCAGACTGCGCAGACGTAAAGAAGCCTTGTCATCAGGTCTATGCGACCATAAATTTATTTTAGAGTTATTTTATTAGTAATAGTAGTAATAAATATTGCAATAAAATAACAAACATTTATTTATGTTCCACAACAACTTCATTGAAGTTTTAAAACAATAAAAATATTGTGTATGTTAGGAGTATTTTCAGTTTAATACATCGGTATATACAATATTGAAAAAAAACATGTAAATTTTTTCCACTCGATACCCGCGAGCAGGCAACATATAATTGACCATGGGAAAAGTAAGGAGTATCCAAATGTATTCCCACCATTTTAAACATTTGACCCTGCGATTTATTAATTGTCATTGAAAATGGAATTTTTAATGGGAACTGTAATATTTTAAATTGAAAGGGAATATTAGAAGGAATAATTGGAATACGCGGAATTAATACGGTTTCCCCTTTAGATGCGCCAGTACGAATTTGTCACCTTCACAATGTTTCTTCCTAGTTCTGTGATTTGTAATCTGGTGCCATTGCACAATCTTGGGGGGTCGAGATTACGCTTCAGGAGAACTGGAGCGCCAACCTTAAGCTCCAGTTTGAGGGACGGCACCCCAGATAACTCCAAAGAGTTTAAAAACTCGACGGGATAGGTGGCTGCATCGTTAGTTGACATTACTGTATCGATGGAAGAGTATGTTGTCACTTCTCCGTCTATTTCCTCTAATATTTGTTTATTTATTTTGGTAACAGAGTCATTTTTCGGAGCAAGTATTGTCCTCTCTCATTACCAGTTTTCGTCATTGATATTTAGTTGCATATATGGGAAAACATTAGTAATAAGCTCGTGTTCTGAGCTGACAACATTGCAGAAACCAGATGTGAAGTGAATCATTCCATCCTCATCTGTTTGCAGACGACAATCTCCAATTTCCAGCATCTTTTGGGCGTATGAATCTGATTCAAGATTGTTATATAACTGGACTCGCAGGTTGGTGATGAGATGTAGCTTTTCCACCGTAGCCCATAGTGGCGACGCCTTGAATCATGCGTTAATTTCATCTGCCGGAGTACCTCTCTCAATAACGGGAAGAATCTGGCGGGAATCGCCAGCGAGCAAAACCATTACACCTACCATCGGCGTTCGGTTGCCGTGTATGTCTTGCAAGCTGCGATTCAGGGCCTCAACTGCGCGCTTGTGTGACATAGTGCACTCGTAGCACACTATCACCTTGCACTGCTGCAAGAGAGTGCCACGGCTGTTGTTCTTGCTTATATTGCATGTAGGGATTTCTTCGCTTGTAAGATTAAGCGGTAACTTGAAAATGCGCAGTCCGTCCACCGCTGAGCAATGTTACACCAATACCCGAAGATGAAACAGACAGCGCTATGTTTCTGCCTTTGCGAAGTTGTGCCAAAAGCAGATTGAGAAGAAATGTTTTGCCCGTGCCCCCTGGTGCGTCTAGAAAAAAGATACCTTCATCCTCATTTTCGAAACGTCGCAATATTTTGTTGATTTCCCTCTGTTCAGGCAATAAACGTGGCTCCATTTCTTTCACATACACATCTAAAGCTGCGAAGTCATACTTGAGCTCTCTGATTACATCGCTTGACAATTCTCTCATGCGCTGTGGTGTAGGCACACCAAAATCAGCTAATTGTTTCCCCTGTATTGGTAATATTTTGTCCTCAATCAATATAAGTGTTTCATTGAAAATATAATTGTTATCTGACTCATTTATTCGTTGAAATCTGTGAGTCATATCTTCTGACAAAGCGTTTTTATACTTCTCCCATAAATAGAGAGGGTTGGATAATCCACATGTGCTTATTAAAATAGCAAAAATCTCAATTTTGCTGGAGAGCGACATAACACAGCTTCCTCCATCGTAGCGTCCCACTCGATATAGTCTGCCAGTTGCCCAAACCTCTCACACCCTTCTATGTACGTTGTCTGTTGTTCTCCATTAACTGTCTTGAGTTCATGGAAACTCGTCGGACCTCGCACATGGTTGAGCAACATCCGTAAGCTGTAACACTCGAAGTTGCTATCGTGAACGGTGTATATGCCCCAGTGCATCTCCTGCCTTCACATCTGGCCAGTTCTCAACTGGAGTTCTCTGTACACGGCGCTTCCACTCTTTCTTTGAAGGATTCCATGAATAATAGGAGGAACTTCGGCGTAAACTAGTGTTTTTGCAAAATGATCCTCTTTGCAAACTTTAAAAAATGCAGTTAATGTCGTCCTAGGAGGTGTCGCCAGTTTTTCGCGAAAATTCTGCTCTGTGAAGAAAACGCTTTCACCATTTGGCAAATGTACAGTCAGGTGGGTCACAGTGGGGTGTCTTTCATGCAGCGGAAGACTCAAGATCCACTGCTTCATTACTGCTCACATATCGCCCAGCCCTAAACTTCACTTCATCTCAGGGATCAATATTTGCGTTCTATTTCTGAACAGTGAAAACAGCTTTATCATTCCGCTTGTAAATATATTTGCAGATGTATTTTATTTCCTGCACAGAGTTACGAAACTCTACATCTATGTGGGCATAAATATTCTTGAAAGTAAGGGGGAGTAAGGTACAATCCAGCTATTGTTCACCACAATTTCCTCACGATTGCCGCCGATTCTGATTTGGGCAGTGCGCCCTCCATCTTCGGGGGCTCTCCGTCTGTACAGTGGATACCCATTGTTATTTGTTTGTGTTTGTTTTAATAGCACTCGAAGATATTTTTTCGTGCATTTCCTGTCCTTCATGCACGGTGATGTTGGATTTTGTACACCGCTGGGTCCGTGGATCATGTATGTAACTACTGTGTCGTATAGTCTTTTGTCAATGTAAGGATCAGGGATCTCAGCAGATACAATTTCATCGATCTGGTTTGGACGCAACTTTTCCTTGAGCCACTGCAATAAATGCACGTGGGGCAGTCTACGCTTTTGCCACTTAATAGAGATTATGAAACGTTGAGACTCACCAAATAATTGAGCTTTAGTGAGGAGAGCAACTAATTTTTGGACCTTTATTTTAAAAACTGTAGCTATCAGAGCGTGTCTGTCGGTCACTCTTTGTCCAGGCATAAGTTCTTCCATATGATCAGTCCAGGCGGGGCTGCAGATAAGAGTGATGAAAAGGTCCGGTCACCCGTAACTGCGAACGTAAGCGTATACTCGTGGATGTACCTTGGGCTGTTTAAAAATGATGATGGAAGAATCACCATTTGTCCTGAATTATTAGGATTTACGGTACCGTAGGTTCTTACTGCATCCTGTAAATGAATATAATTTTCCACCCGCAGCTTGTTCTGATTTAGAGATATATATCTCAATCGCTCACTTTCCATCTTGACATACATATCTACTAGAAGTTGCCTACAGCGCAGAAGTAGATTAAAATCATTATGACGCACCATAATATGAAATGCATAATAGTCCATACGGGATACCTTTTTATTTGGAACCGGTAGTCTGGTAGATGGATTAATTTGGGGTATATCAAAGTGATACCCCTCTTGTCCTTTCCAAAATATCAGGGGGTACTCCAGAGCGTCGTAGAATCTATTCGTGTCGGCATTTGTGCAAACTGTTCCGTCACGAGCTTGCAGCACGATGTCCAGTGTAGTGGTTTGTTCATTACCTGCTATCACCACTGTGATCTTGTTGCTCGTAGATGCGTTGTAGCATCTCTCGTGTTGTCCGCGTGGCACGGGGTCGGGGTGGATCACTACTTTGCAGCTTACATCGGACATGTTCTCCAAAGCCGTTTTGAATTCCCTAACTAAAATATTGTTGTGGTGTAATACCCGCTGTATTTTATGTATGGTCTCTTTCTCAGTCTCTTCAATAATTCTATAACGTCTTTCACTTTCTGCTTCTTCATCGCCCATGAAGTATATCTGAAAAAACTGAGGTTCCGTATTCGACGAAGGAACCATGGATCCAATTCGGTGATATACTTGCCCCTGGATAGTAAATGTCGGTGAAAATCCTTGCATTGCAACAATTCTATCGACTCCAAAAGACGTCATATGGAAGCAAGCATTATACTTTCTCATAATATTCAAAAATCGCCGCGATTCATCCGTGTTGCAAGAAAACAGCTGATTCAATGGTTCCACCGGCTCCTCTGTTAAAGGAATGGATACCTTTCCTCCTCAACAACGCATTCCTGCAGTTTCTTCCTCCGATTTCAGAGCCCCGCAAAATCTGCATTCTTTATTCATTTTTTCCACTTTTAAGAGGCTGTGGCCACCATAATCAATAGTCGAATCGTAATGAACAGCAGCTTTTTCAAATACGGACTATGTGTTTTTAACGAACGATTGCCGTCTCTGAGCCACCCTATCGGCAATAGCTCGTCTACGGGTTTCCAACTCATCCACGATGACATTAGCTCTTTGTGATGTCATATACCTGGCGTGCTGATGTCGCCGAGCTCGCGATTGTTCCGAATTTTCAGCAACTCGTAGTGATGCTAAATGTCGGGCGTTCTGTCGTCGCCGACTTTTCGCTTGCACCGATGTTGCAAGGGCTCTTGAAATCGACTTACGGACGGCTTGTTTTTTTTCGCCGAGCTCGCATTTGCTCAGGTATTTCAGGAACTCGTTGAAATGCCAGATATGTTGTAGCCGCCTTTTCCTTTAATTCGGTGTTTCTACAGCTCTTGAGATGGATTGCCGTTCGTCTTGTTCTCTGCACCGAGCTCGCGTTTTTCCTGGTGTCTCGGCAGATCTTCCCGACATCAAGTGTTCAGTTTGCTGTCGTCGCCCAACTTGCGACTGCTCCGGCAATTCAGCAGCCGCAGAAGCCCAAAGACGTGCCAAGTGAGGATTTGTCTCCTGAGTTTTGGCACTTGTACGTCATCACGTAGCGCGGACTTCGCGTGATATATAAGCACCTCAATAACCTACCGGCAGCAGTCACTTGACAATGGCGGCAGAGTTGTGACCGCCGAAACGTCGTGGTCAAACGATGGACTAACTAGGCTAGTTACCCGAGAAAATTTTATTCAATAAGTTTCTACATTAGCCTATTGAGTACATTCGTTTTAAATGAAGGATTCAATAGATATTTGCAGAATATTGAACAGTAAGTAAAAGCACTGTTTCGTGATTCATAGTCTCAACTATTTGTACAAAAATTTTGAACGGAGAATAAAAAGGTTTAGTTAAGTTTTAAATTTTGGAAAAAATAATTTGTAATACAGAGACTATATAATAACAAAAAAGAAACAGGAAATAAATTAAACCGAGATAGAATGGAATCCTTTACACTTTTATAAATACGACATTTCGGGAACGACAATTTTGCCTTTTTAGTGAATCGACTTTCGTGCTGGTATACTCATAGCATTTAACGTTGTTTTTTTCCCCCAAGCTTTGATTTATCAGAATTATTATGACGCATATATTACGAACGAAATTATGGGTAGTATTTGAGATGTCATACTATTTTATGTACGCAAATGAAATCATCTCTTTGCTAACTTAACAACAGTAACTACCTTTTTTTAAATTTAAGGTAAAGTACAGATTATATTTCCTGCTTCCAAACTATTATTTGTCAAGTGCGTCGGTTTTAGAGCTTTTAAACTAAACGCAAACTTGCATATGTAAGAAGGTTTATGCTTTTATTTCTGAAAAGTAGTGTTTGCGATTTACGTAAAAAGCAAAGAGTAAACATATACGAAGTAGGAAACTCTTTGTTGTTTGCAATTGATATTAATGGTAATTTCTAAAAGAACTATGCGTTTTTTCGGGATAAAATCTATCCTATGTCACTTCGCACACAATTAAATGACTTCATGCCAAATTTCATTTAAATATGTTGAGTTATTAAGGCGTGATTGATTCCATAAGTACATCCAAACACACATCCGAAATTTGTAATTTTCTTATTTATGGATTTCAAGATAGGGTACAATGTCACATCCGGCTATCTTTAAGAAATCTGTAGTAATATTATCTACACCAGCCCCTTTGTATTTTTTCAGCTTTCTTATTTCCTTCATGATATCGTCAGGATGAATTTCATATTTTGTGGTCTGTTCATTTATAATTATGTTGTTAAGTTCGTTCTTTGAGTAAGACCCTCTCGTTTCTGTTTCATCGTCCCTAATGCTCTCACTAAACCAGTTGCTCAAAATCTCTGCCTTTTTTAAATCCTGAGTAACTTCTCATCCATCCTTATCTATAAGCGTCTCAACACCCTCCCTTCCCCTCAGTTTTCTAACATAGCCACAAAAATTTCTAGACGCATCAGTCAATGCACCCCTTGCACTTGCTATACTCTTCATAAACCCATCTTTAGTCACCCTCTTAGCTATTATTAAGTCCTTGTTTAGTTGTTTTAAACATTTCCTGCTGACTCTTAACTCTCTTCTTACCAACCTCTTTAACCTCCTCACCTCCCTACACAGGATCTCTACTTCTCTTTATTTTCTGTTTTGGAATAAATTTTTCTTCCCCCTCTCTTATTATCTCCTTGAACTCTTTCCACCTTGACTCTGCTGTACTTGTGCCTTCCTTCCATTTGCCGAATCGTTCTCTGAAATCTCTCTTCAAATTCGAAATTTGTGTCTTTTTATAATTGTAACTATTTCTCCCTTCAGTTTTAGCTGCTGGTTTACTGAATCCTCTAATATCGATCAGAACTGCTTCATAATCACTTATTGCTTCGGTTACTTGACACCCAGCAATGTTATCATCGGACTTTGTTGGGAATATATCCAAAATATTTTAATCCTATAGAAACCCTTTCGTATGTTAAATTAAAATTGATAGAATACGATAATAGGTAGCCCTTGTATTAATTGTAAGTTAAACTACTTAGTACATGAGGAGATATTAATTTCCGAAAGAATTTGGTGACATCATAGGAACGGAATAGTTGTTAAAAGTCGCCGCAGCCATCTTGAAATTGCCGCCTTTCGATAGTTATCAAAGAGGTAACTTCGTGTCGTTATGTAGCCTAGTCTTCCGCCAGATTGGAAACATCGAATTTCGCGTTGTTTCGCGGAGCAAACTGCTCCACTTGGTAGTTGTTGCGGCCCATAGTAACATGCCGTAATCGTGTTCTCACTAAAATTGGGGGGACTTAGTAGGTTTGTCTTCTGGTGTGAATGTGCTTAGCCTGTCAATCTTTTATGGAACTGTTATTCGATGCCTTATTCCTAATTCTGGTACCGAAAATGTAAGAGTGAAATTTATCATGAATGTAAGTATTTTGTTATTCGAGAACTGTGTCAAGAGAGCTTATTTAATCATGTCATTTATAATACAAACCCGTGGCGACCGTTTTATTAAATATTAAGGTACTAGAAGGCTACACAGGTCATGTACTTATGTTCACAGGTTAGGCAAAGTATTGCAAGACCCGAGTATGCACCTTTTGGCCTAACAAGGACTAGTGAAAATGAGGGAAGTTTGAAGTTATTGCTTCCAGAAAGTCTAATCGAAAAGATTGTTTGCTACCACATCCATAGTTACAGTCATTATGAGCCATCGAAGTTTTTCCGAGAGTTAAGGGGGATATCTGTTTCAATAATATGAGGGGAAACATTTCCATGCAAATAAATTCTTATCAAATTCTCCAAATATCTGAAATAGATAATATTAAGTGAGCAGGAAAAATACATAATTTTATTTCTTGTGGAGTATTAGACGTGGTTTCTGCTGATGTGTTTGAACTGCTACCTATGTCTCTGGGGAGGGGTGACCCAGATATTAGTTTTATTTGATGTTTTGTCTAAGTATGTTATACTTTATCTAATAAAGAAATCCATTACAAAAATTTTGATTAGGAAAGTAATTGATGAATACTGTCAGAAAGTAGTAGATATTGTCCGACAATGCCACACAATTTACTAATAAAGCATGGATTGGAAATCTCTAAGAGGAAGGGATAGGAGTTCTACATTCCTCGGGTTATCATCTGGCAGAAAATCTCGTAGAACGCCTAATGAGATAAAAAGGACGTAGATTTAGGACATAAGAGGTTTGTTCAAAAACTAAGGTGAATTTTTATCGAAAAATATTTATTTAATCATCAATATTTATGTTATCCCCTTCAAAGTAATCCTCCTCAGATATAATACACTTGTGCCAAAGTTTTTTTCCAATCCTGGAAGTACTTCTAATAAGCACTTTTTGGTATACCCTTGATGTCTTTCAGCTATGTAGTCTTTTCCTCCTCAATCGTTGCAAATCTTCTTCTTTTCATTGGTCTCTTCAGTTTTGGGAACAGGTATAAGTCTCAGGGGGCCATATCCAGTGAATATGGTGGCTGAGAAATGATTGTGTTGTTGTTTTTGGCCAAAAAATCACTCACAACCAAAAGCCAAGAATTCTTTTCTCACAAATGATTTGAAGGCTGTGGTTTAGCAGGGTATAGTTCCTACCTGCCTTCAGTGGTCTGACTAGGTATCACTTTCTTGGTTTAAGTGAACATTATGTATTTGGTTACAAATTTTGCCATTTGAGATTATATAGTCAATCAATGATCGGTGGTCTCTAGCACTACAAATGAACTTCTGAAAATCTTTCTTCCTGTAAACGATGTTAATGATCTTCAGCTGGTTAAAAGTTGCATATTGTAGAAGTTCCTTCCTATTTCTGTAATGTGCTGTTCTCCAAACTCCCCAACTACTCCCAAAATTGGATTGTTGCCAACTCTTGCGTTTAAGTCGCCACAAAATTCGAGGACACGATTGTTTTTAATGAATTTACTCAGCTGGTGTTGAAGCTCCTCATAAAATACCTTTGTGTCCTCTTGCTACCCTTCTTCCGGGGAAAATATGCCAATTAATATTAAGCGTCCTGGATCTATTTTAAACTTTCATGTCATTATTCTTTCGTTAATATGCGAATATCCTATTATCTTCTTTTTCCAATTTTCATTGGCTAGTATTGCAACACAGCAGGTCTGTTCTTGGGTTCTCCACAGTATATCATAGTGTAGTGGCTGAGATCTTTTCTTCCTTTTAATTTTTCTTAGTTTCAGTTATGACAGCCATATCATTTTCTTTCTCATTTAGTTTGTTCCTTAATTCCATTTCTTCACTACCAACTCCCCTAATATTCCAAATAGCTACTCAATCCGCAATACTTATTCGCTTGTCCTTGACATGCCTAATTCCGGTTGCACATCGTGAAGAGAGCCAGTAATATCTCAATCCCCTGGCCAACTAGCAGTTTAAGCTTGGTATTGGAGCTGCAATCTTGCAGCTCCCAAACATGCTGGATAATATTCCGCGTTACCATTCTATAGACGGTTTAACTTTACAGAATGGAGAGTTCCATCTACCCACAGTTTTCTGTCAGGGTTCCTTTCCCTTAGCCTAACGTCCCCGCTTTAAGGCTCCGCAATTTTGCACTCGCCTTTTCAGTTACCCTGAAAATTACATCCCAGAGTATCCAGGGACACCACGAGGAAGTTTGAGATAGGACTTTCCGACTCGATGCCATTACAGAAGGGCACTTCCAGGCATTTAATGGGAGCATACCTAGAACCATCAGTATGCTCCACAGGTGCCCGAGCTAGCCATTCGTACCTCTTTTCTAAGGTATCTACAAAATAATTGCCAGTAGTTAGTGCAAATGCTATTAATATAATTAATGTATATTGCATATATACTATTATTGCAGATCCTTTGGTGTACATTTATCTATTTTGTTATGCAATAGTTTATCTGTTAATTGACAACTTTCCATATTCCAGATTTATATAAAGGGATTCACGGAAAATGGATGTATTTTGTATTTTATTGTTCGTTTAAAATACCTTTTATTGAGAATGACGTCACATAAGGTAAACTGTCAGGTATGTGGTTTTGAGACCTTTATTTTATAAACATGATAAATACAAAGTTTTGTATTTTAACGTTTGTTTTCTCCATATATATATGTTGCTAGATGACTCATGCGAAAATTTCACGAATATGATGACGAGTAAGGCTGGTACTTTGTAATAGGATGAAAGAAGAACCGCCTCATTTTTATCGATTGTTTATTTTTTTAGTATGATAGGTACTTAACAAAAGTCGACGCCAGAGAAGCAGTTTATTAATATCAATGTGATATGTACTGCTGCTGTTTAGAGGCTTGGCTCTGAACTTTATCGTACACGCGACTTTCACATTTATTACTTTTGTCGTTCAAGGGTCATATTCCAAAAAGTTTCGTTTTTAATTTATAATGATGACTGAGTCGCGACCTTAGTTTTTTAATTAATATCTCATTTATCGATATCCATTAGTATCAAGTAAATGAATTGCTCGCAAAAAAAAGTTATGGAAATAATGATACTATTGCCCTGTAAAGGTCAAATTCCTAAAAATTTCTTTGTTAAGATATAATGTAAAGAAAGCAGAAACCTTAATCTTTAAAATGATACCTCATTTATTTATTTCGGTTCGGTATGAAGGGAGATAATGGACTGTGACAAAAACAACTTTTAGAAATAATATATATGATTACAGTATATAGTTGTAAGTGCAGTATTGACCAGTTTTATCCCAGATTAATCATCTACGATTCATAAAATTATGATGTGTAGTGTGTTCCGTTCTATGTAATGCTTCTTAATAAGAATGCGTGCAATATGACGGTACAGCTTCTTAACTATGTCCATACATTATCTGTTACTGAGCCGCCATTGTGGAACGAGAAAGTAAAATTAGTTCACGTGTTGTTTGTTTTTTACATTACTTAATCACGGTCTACTAGTCACAGTGACAAATAATGTGATTTTTCTTCCATGTGAGGATTACCACTATTTCAACATAACTGATAAATAAATTCCCATACCATAAGGGAAAAACACCTCTGGGAAACACATACATTCACGAAAACAGTTGTTTGCATTCGAAGTTTTAGTCACAAAACTTCTTGCAAAATTGATTTATGCATTATTTCAGTAATATCTTGCTATTTGTAATAGTTCTCATTTCCAGTGACGGATCTAATGTTACGTAGACGTTAGTTCCAATACAACAAAAATTTTAGTGCCTTTCATTGAGTTTAAACTAAAGATAAAAAAAACCAATTGGCAGTCATCGGGGACTGCCGACAGAAGCAAAATCTGAAAACTATTAATATCATACGCGCCCCATGTCATACTTATAGTTACAGGTATACTAAATAAAAATAATTCCATATGGACATAATTAACTGGTGACAAGGTTTCTGTTGGCTGCGCTTTTCACCCCTGTCTTAATCGTCTTAACCTAACGCGGTACCTACTGCTACCAGGTACAAGGGACCTACAGTTTAATATGGAATCTGAACCACGGAAGCTTTTTGGTGTACTTCACAATACACAGCAAACTATGTCAGAGGTGAATCCTGGGTTTAATGGTCTGTTAAAATCCCCGACGAGTCAGAGGTACGAACCGGGAACCTTTCGTTCGACAGTCAAACACCTTAACCACTGAGCCACGAAACCACAACCCATATACCGTTAACATTACGAATTCATAAGATTTTACCCATTCAAAAATAGCTCAACGCGCGTAAAAAAAGTTTTCACTTAAAAAAAAAATCTAACTCTTCGTCGAATCTTGCGGAAGGAAATGTACCAAGCTAATGTGTCAGAGGCTAGAAGGATATTTCCTTTCTTCAGGAGCCTGCAGTTTAACGTGGAATCAAAACTACGATACATCCTGGCGTAGCTCATATAATGAAATACAACTCCTAAAAATTCCTACTCACCGCGGGATTTGAACCCGCGACCGTAGACAGAAATTTCGGAAGTATGTGCCTTAACCGCTGAGCTACCAAACCGTCTTGTTTAGATGTATACTTGTGCTAACTACTTTCCAAATCGGATAAAAACTGTAGGTTTGTATGAACGACGGTGACAAAAATTATGGTGAGTGGGAAAGGAGGAGAGGGTTTAGGTTTTTGTAAATCAAACGTACACAGTTTTTTCTGTTTGTTTTAAAAAGTATATATATGAAAAGTTTCATCAAAATCGGATAAAAACTGTGTGCTGTATAAAGATTTTGCAAAAAGCGTCCAACGCGCAAATCATACGGGGAATATGTGGATTGGGACGCGTGCAACAGGTGACATCTTTTGTTGACGGTGACTTCACGAACTCACACAGTTACCCCTTTCCAAACATCGGGTAAAGCGCCGATAGAAGTTTTCACTTCAATAACAATTAAGACTAAATTAATCATGTCTATATCTCTGAAATGTCTTGTTTTAGTTATCATTCCGAACATTGGTTTGTAGCAATCGTCCATGGTTATCACTTCTTTGCATTCCTCTTTATTCTATAAAGCGGCTGTATTTCATGTCATTCAAAATTTGGGCTAGATAGGTTAATCTTTCTCTGTGGTTTATTCCTTCTATCTTTCCTTCAAGCAAACCATTGTGACGCAAAACATGGTACTATGGTCACCCTCTCATTTTAGATCACAGATGAAACCCTATGTATCTATCATGGAGGAAGGAATATATGGAGACGACGCAAGGGACCTTCGCCACATACTGGAGTGAAACCGGGTGGAGACAAGTGGGGAGGGGAGGCCGCCATATTGCTTGACCAGAGAAACACGGAAATATGCACAAAAACCTCAAGGGAATCATAAGACAACCGTGGAACCGCAATTTGATGATGGATTATTATGTAACTCGACGAGACACATCAAAAATGAAGAATAAAATTTTTTGATATCGTGCTTAGTTCTCGAGATATACTGTCTCAAAAGAGTGGAGTTTCTGGTTGAAATTCAGAAGAAACGTGTCCCCAAAGTCAAATTTGGTGATAGATTCTTATGGAAAACGACGATACAAATCGAAAATAAAGAATAAAATTTTTCGATATCTCGTTTAGTTCGTGAGATATACTGTCTCAAAAGTGAGGTTGTTAGGTTATGAGGGGATTCAACGATAACCGGGCGCCGCAATTTGATGACGAATTCTTATGTAACTCGATGAGGGAAACTGAAAGTAAAGAATAATTTTTTTTTGATATCTCGCTTAGTTCTCGAGATATTGTACCTTAAACTTGACGTGGTTAGGTTGAAATGCGGCCTGGACCAGAAAAAAACTATCGCCATATCCATATTTGATGATGAATTCGGACGTAACTTAATGAGCAGGTAATTCTTTTTAACTTGAATAACAAACTGTTTATTTCTACAGTCCTTAAATTTTAGTTGATGTTCAAATAGATTATATTTTTACATTCTATTTCAGTAATTGACAAGGAAGATTTCAAAATCTAGAAATATACTTGTAGACATATTTACAAACAGAAACAAGTCATATCTGAAATTTTAAAAAAAAGCATAAGTCAATGTTTAGAGCTTTAAAAAAAATTAATATTTCATAAAACCTCAGTTTCTGAGCTTACTTAGAAGATATTGTACTGGTAGTGGCCTATATAATTTTGCTAGAAAATTCAGTACATTCAAAAATCAGAAGGTAACAGCTAATAATAAATAAATTGTTTGTTCTCTTCAGATATACACCGCATTTCAAACTGCCAACATTTCCATTAATATTGCCGCTACAAAACCAAACTATGTAGACACATCTAAACACAAGAAATGCATCGCGAACTACATTTCCGTCAACAAAGTTTATTTCATCACGTTTAGTAGTTCGCACAGCACAAATTATCACGATTAATTTCATCTTGCAATTTCAGTGTAAACTTAAACGTGAGTAATGCATGCAGAATACCTTATTCACTGTGTCGCGATGTAAACATGACCCGTTTAAATTAAATTTCCAACATTTGTCTACAATAAGGCTAGCTTTTCAGATGCAAAATAGTAACATATGCTAATTGTCTACACTACACCAACAAAAATTTGAATATAATATGATCCTATTGAGAGCAATGAATAAATTTATAGCCAATGGCACTAATGTTGCGGTTGCCTGTCAGATACTTCAAGAACGATAATTACAATGTGACTTACTTATGAAACGCTATTCCAGGTTTTTTCCTATCTCGTCTGTTTGTGCAACCATATGCATCACTACTTGGCATTATAGAAAACTTTAGAATATTAGAAAATGAAATATTCTCAGCAGCTGACACAGTGCAAACAGCCCAATGTTTTGGTACTCCTACGATGTCCGCCGCGCAGGCACAGTTTTTTCACGAGGTTTCACGGATTTCGCGTTATCTCGTCTCCATATATTCCTTCTTCCATGGTATCTATGTGTTTTTTAATTTGGTATTTATAGTCGCTGGTGGCATAGTGACGAATGGTGGGGTTTATGATTCTGAAGATATGTGTTTCGGTATGAGTGATGATTTTGTGCGAAGTTAAGAGATTAATTTAAACCAAAACATACTATATTATTTACGAGGATGTCATCCACGCGAGATATTTATAATTTTGCTGTAATGCAGAAGAAAGGAAACATAGAAAATATAACGCCCCATAAGATTTCTGTTGCACTGCTCATAAAAGAATTTTGTGCATTGAAAGAGAAAGGTAATAAATCACTGATGTAATGTCGAAGTAGTAAAGGGATTCCTAATCATTAAGTATACTATTGAAAAACTATGTGGCTAACTACACTAAGGGTGTACGGAGAACAGTTGCCGGTTTGTCATGAAATTCCTTCACGTGAGTAACTGTTGGACCAGAGCCACTATATGAAATGCTTATGAATGTTGATTTGCATATTACTGAAAGGATTCATTTTTTTGTGCCTTTCGAAACGTCATGTAACTGTGGGAACAGACTTCTAAAAATTATCGTTTACAGTTTTTGGGATCTGCACCACTTTCGGAACCTGCCAGAAACTGGTACTAACCTGTTTAAATTTACATCAGTCGCTTCGTCAACATGTCCTCTTCACGTTTTGCGATCATACATTGCGGAAAAGTTGCCAGGAATTTAATTAAAAATGCCAAAATATGACATGACAAACTGCAGTTACAGGCTGCCAACTTTGAAAAAAAAAAAATCAGTGACAGTCTCTTAAAATGTTGATTTAGTCCTTGGTGTAATGTTTTCATGCCTTTTCAGCTCTGCTCCTATGTAAAAAGTCGCACAAAATTGACAAACACGCAATATTTATCGGAGTTGTAATAGAGTGATGACCTTCATCTTACATAGCAACGATTGCTTCCATTGTAAACAAATATGCCTCTGCATGTTGGATGCCGCATAGCCAAAATTTTGTATTTTTTTTCACTTGGTCCAGGCCGTATTTCAACCTAACCACGGTTTCTATGACAAAACTGTTTAGGTTGAAATGAGCCCTGTACCGACAATTTTTATGTTATTTTAGCAGTGCTGAAAGCATTTAGCAGTTGGTCAGCCTTTCATATTTCGGGATATTTAATTAAATTTCTAGCAACTTTTCCGCAATGTATGATAGCAAAACGTGAAGAGGACATGTTGACGAAGCGACTGATGTAAATTTCAACAGGTTTGTACCCGTTTCTGGCAGGTTCCGAAAGTGGTGCAGTTCCCCAGTTTTTTACTGTGGTGAAACCCCAGTGACAGTTTCCGTACATATCTTCTTTAGATTCATACATATTTTTACCGTAAAATCTTTCAGTCTGAAATATGTCGTTCATCACATCCTTAGCAATTAGTTCCAGTTTCTCTAGGTACAAATTAAAACTTTCATACTCCCTTATACCTAAAGTTAATTACTAAGTTGCTCTTAAGCAATGACTGGGACTCGGGAAGGAATTGTCTTTTGAGTCTGAAAATTTTTACTGTCGTTACTTGGATGATATTGTATATGAATATGTGTCAAAATGGCAATTGACATTTGTTGTTAAAGTGTAATTTACTAGAAATTTGGATTTTATTAAAATGTTGTGTTCTTGACTTTTTAGCAGCAGTATTAGCTAGACTGTGGATAGTTTTGAAATGCAGTCTCGAACAGAATGGCAATTGATGTGCCCTATTATAGCATAAATGCACATTGAGTTTAATCTTTGTGGTTATGGATGGATTTCATTGAACATGATTTCAAAACAGACAGGGGTGTCAATGGCCCCGCTGCAGTTTCCTTGAAAAAATTGCAGTAGATAATCACATTGGAGTTACGAAATATCCCAAAAAGGCTATTGCCATTTTTTAATTTTTTTTTTTTCTGATTTACAGGCCTTTTATATTTGGTTAAAAATCCATACATTTCGAGAATTGTGTAAAACTTAATATGTTTAATTACACATAACTCTTAAACTATAAGCGCTAGAGAGGTGAAATTACTTTTGTTTTGAAGCTATTGAAATAGAGTTTAACATAGATTAATGAAAAATTACATATTTAATGGAAAAAAATCATTTAAAAAAAATTAAGAATTTTTTTCCTCTTACAAAAAGAAGTTTGATTATTTTGTTAACAATAACAGTTTATACCTCTCATACCATAGACCTACTCATAAATTTATTTCTAGTCCAACATGAATTTGGCTCAGTCAAGAGCTCGTTAATATCCCGAAATGCCAAAATTTCACATTTTTAAGGCGACATAACTTGCAAACCCCGTTTTTTTTTTTTAAATGTGGCCAAACAATGTCCTAATAACATATTGCTGAGCCATGGAGCAAGTTATGTGGAGTTTTGCCTTGTAATAGCTACTACAATTTTTTTAAAAAAATGGAAAAATATTCAGTACATCAAAATCGGGTATTATTTAGATCGCGATACCACTACAGTCACTTAACGCTTCACCGACTACAGCGTTGTAAACACAAATACCTATGACGTCACTGTTTTTCCGAGTGTGACATGTTCAGCCTTCGCCATGCAACAAATGTTGCGGGACTGCACGGAAAATTAAATATTCAACTTTTGGTAACGAAAATTCTTATTAACTGTATAAACATAAATGTTAATCGGAAATTACAATCGCAGTTGTGAAGATATTTGATATCGGTATCTAGAATATAGTCCATCCACTTAATTTTATATAGCGATACCTTATGAAATAAAATATTTATAAAAAAAGATTTCATCAATAACCATTTGCATTTAGGTTGTAACGCAGCCTGGACCATACTAACAGAGATAGATAAGATGTGGAAATTGGGTATCAGCAATATTGTGTGTGACGGTTACCTTTCACTATGGTCCAGGTTGTAGTAAGACTGAAATGACAGTAACAGCGATAGATTGACATATAAATTAGGTATCCGCAGTGAGATGTTCGATAGCCCTTGTATTTCCATATTTATTGATAACTCAATATAAAAATTAATAAAATACGTTGATGATAACTAAAATTACAGCTGTTGATGTAGTTTTTGGTATAACCTATTAGAAAAAAGTAGAAAACGTTAATTCTAGATTCTAACACCAATACTTCATTTTTTTTTAAGAAAAAAAAATTTGGAATTACATTTTTATGTAAATATACAAACCGCTTTTTTTGTACCCATCCGAAAAACCTGTACTTCCGTGGAAGTGACATTTAGAGCTGAAAGCGGAACGTATACGTCACATTCAGTAACGTAATACCCTAAAAATCTTTATTGAATCAAGATATTATAAATTTAAATTATTTTTAAATAGAAAACTGCACTATTGAACAGCCACAGCAAATTAAATGTGGAAAAGAGGATAAATCTGTTTCAGTTTATTTTCCTAACAGGAACGGAGTTGTGCAGATAGTCCATATGGACTGGGATATTTCATCTTCAACTAAACATTTTGTACTAGCACTAGACATTCATCTTTTTTTTTTCACCAGATTTTTTTGGCCACTAAAATCCTTTTGCTGGTCCATGAGTGTGCATTAAGGATACTGTGATATTAAGTCCTAGAGTAATAGGCCTACTTCTAATACATCCAACCCACTAGTTATCATCATAAATGCTGCCTTCAAAATCATCTACAGGTAATGAGTTTTTTCCTTCAAAATTTACGTTAGTAGGCGAGAGCAGGGAGAGTTCAGACAGTGGGAGACTCCAGACATTGCTAGATTTCATACAAGGAGGATAGTTGGCAGCCCTGCTGCTTGTTTTTGTGAGTCATCAATGACTTTTGAATGACCGACACAAACAGTCAAGCTCTAACAATCCACATTTTATCCAAACCTTTTTTCTGATTGCTTGTATTCAGATTTAAATTTCGGCACTGCATTCAGAAGGTGTGGACTTGGAAAGAATTCGGTTGGCAATAAGAATATATTTTTCTTTGTGGAAACTATGGTTGGTAATGAACATAATAAATCAGAATTGATTCTACTACTGTCCATATTAGTCATGTTAAAATGAACATTTTTCTTATGATGGCTATATGGGTGGGATGGGACATTATGTCCAAAATCTCCCCATAATTTGTGAAGTATTTCCTTATATCTAATCTCTCCGTATTTCTGTTATATAAGTTTGTTTTAAGAGAATGTATTTGTTTTAGTTTGTAACATGATGTATTACAAAAAGAGGACTGATAGGAGGACCTTTTATGCTGCCACAATAGAAAAGGCAGTTGACAAAGCCCTAGAAAGAGGGGCATTGATTAGAAAAACTGCTGATAAATACCAGCTTAAAGAAATCAACACTTCTTGACTATGCAGAAAGAACAAAGAAGAATCCAGAAAACGTTAACTGTGCTCCAGACTTTAAAAAAAGTCAAATTTTGACACCTTGCATGGAGGAAGAATTGTCAGATTATCTTTTTAAAAGCAGCAGGATGTTCCATGGACTGTGTAAAACACCTGGCATATGAATTTGTGGTAAAAAAATAACCTGTCTGTACATGAAAATTGAAATGCAAGTCAATCTGCATCTCGGGATTGCATCGGCATCGGCATCCTTCACTAAAGATCTCGCTGTTGAGAGACGTTAAGCAGTTAAAAAAAATTAATGTTCTTGAAATATTCATTCTTAGGCCAACTGCTTTACACTCGGAGGCGAGGTCGGTAACCGAGGTTTGGAGTTCATCAATGTCATTAACCAAGAGTGCAATGTTGTTAAGTTTTCTACCATTGATTTTAATTCCTTTTTCCTCCCATTCTAGCTTTGATGTTGCCATTACCAAGACAGCTGAAAATAATTTTGGAGAGATGGGATCACCATACTTAACACCTATATGTATTCAAAATTACCTGTTTCTAGAACCATGGGATTTTGGGACGTCGCAGTCAACTTAACTTCGAAATTAAGGAGAGAAGAAAATAAAATTTAACAGATTGGATAAACTTAGTAACATGAAAATCTGAGTCATGTGACGTTATTAGTGTAGAAGGCAATTTCACGTTTGGGGTAGAGAAGGGGTAGATATAAAGAAATTTTATAGTTTAAGACTTTTCTTATAATCTGAGTGTAAACCTTTATCTGTATGGCAAATTTCAGTTTTCTACATCTACGGGAAGTACCTTAGAATTTTGATAATCATCAATCACTCAGCGAGTGACAAAAAACAATGATACTTGCACATGAATAACATCCAAACTAAGTACAGGAACATAACAAAATTTTGTATGTTTGCTAAGATTGCTGATATCTAAATATAATAGAAATATGAAGTATGCAGCATCAACAAGACCTACATACCTAATTACAGCTTGACAGTATTTCACAAACTTCTGCAAACTGGTGTGAGTACAAATGGTCTTCTACTCTGGTAAATGAGTACCCAAGTGTAGAATATGTCTCCAGGTGTTGACTAATTCCTAAAACCCATGTGCAAAGTCTTGAATGTAGTTAAAATGCCATCAGCCTCTTTACTGTAGATTGCTACTTTCATTTTAGATTGACTTTATTTTGAAAACCATTTAATAAAATTAGGAGAAGGTGTCTGTAACAATGTTATATTTATTTGATAGCCAGAGGTGGACCACAGTTCATCTTGTGCAGGATATTTTCTTCTCTGTAATTCAAGATTTTTATCTGCACACTACATACATTAAATGATGTTATTTCTCTAATATCATACAAGTCAATTTTTTTCACACGTGCACACTGAATATTTCTGCAAATCACATTACTCAGGAAGTATTAATTTTCCATCTCATAAGAGACAGTGAGATTCTATGACTTACTTTGGCAGTTTATGATGTAATGGGAGTCATCTCACAATCAGTGATTGCCGCCATGTTTTTTAAAATCGTCCGACATTGAAGACCTGATTCAATGTGAAAAAAATATACTGTTGTAAATATGAAAACCTTCTTTGACCCTAATGGGTTTTTATAGGTACAAACTTGATGGGATCTCAACTTTTCCCTCTCTTCCTTAGTTCAGATAGCTTATATGTTACCATTACGTGGGATTATTAGAGTGTCACTAGCAATAAACTTGCCTTTTGAGTGCTTCTGTAGGGATATTAGCAATTAGCTGTAACTTTGTCTACTACCTGGGATCAATTCCATTGTCCTGATTGGGAACACTTTGTCTAGGACCAAAACTCATCAACCAGCAAAGCAAAATGTCTTTCTACTGTGAATTCTGATTTTTGATCTCCTCTCTCATACCCTTAATGTAACTATTTTTCATTTGTATAAATCGTGGACCAGAGAATTTGCATTAAATTTTGCTATAATAATGGAATTAAGTGCAACAAAGTTTTAGAAATGTTAAATATTGCTTTTGTTGAGTCTACTATGATTAAAACAAGGATTTGCAAATGGTATAAGCATTTTAAAGATGGCCTTGAAGATGATGAGCACACGGATCATTCTAGTACATCAATAACCGATGAAAACGTGGAAAAAGTGAAAGAAATGATTATGAATGATCACCAAATCACAATTAGAGAAGTTTCTGATGATGTTGACATATGAATTGTCTCATGCCATGAAATTTTTCCATCCGTTTTGGGTATAAAACATGTTGCAGCAAAATTTGTTCCTAAAATGTTGAGTTTTGAACAAAAACGGCAGCAATCACTGCTCAGGAATCAATAAATGAGGTGTACCAGGTGCGTAAATATAAAACTGGAATTTTTTCATACAAAGTATGCCTTTATTGTATAAAAAAGGTACAAAGTACCTTATTTGCAATATTGTCCATTACTAGATATACATTTTTCCTGGAAATTTATGAATGCCGCACCAAAAAAAAATTTTCTCTTTTGACGCAAACCAGCCATTTTAGTACATTTTCATAAGAAGTGAAGTGCTGCTCAGTGAGTGCATGTCCCATCAATGTTAAGAGAGAGTTATCAGATGGAGCTTAGTCAGGTGAGTAAGCTTCAAGCATCAGTATCTCCCAACTAAGCGCTTCAATCATTTTCTTGACCGGTTTTGCTGTATGTGATGGTGCTTTGTCATGAAGCAAAATCACTTTGTGTTGCCTTTTCTGGTATTCTGGTTGTTTTTCCTGCAATACTTGATTCAAATTGATCATTTGATGTTGATAAAGTTCAGTATTAACAGTTTCACTGGGTTTTAAGTAGCGTGTAATAGATCACACCATTTTGATCTCACCAAACACAGAGCATTATCTTCCTTCCAGAGCGATTTGGCATCAGGGGCGTAGCTACTATGGGGCTAGGCGGTGCAGTGCACCGGGGCCATCACGCTCAGGGGGCCCCCAAGCATACCTCTAGGGGCCCCTAAGTGCACCTCTAGGGGCCTTAAGCGCAGTTTAGAGGGCCGACGAGCCTTCATGGCAAACTGGCAACCTTTTTTTTTTTTTTAGCCCTACCGTCGTCTAAGGGGCCCCTGAGAACACAGGAGCCCCTCACTAAGGGCCCCTAAAGAACAATTCAAGGGCCCCTATCCTCAGTTCAGGGGGCCCCTACCAGTACACAAAGCAAAAAAAAGGTCGCCCGTCTGGCCTGTGGGCGCAAAATAATTTTTTTGCACCGGGGCCCTTGTTGACCTAGCTACGCCACTGTTTGGCATTGATGTTGATGGTTCAGCTGTAGTTACCCATGATCTTTTACACTTAGGGTTCTCAAAATATATCCAATTTTCATCGCCTGTCACAATTTGATGGAGAAATGACTTTCTTTTATACATGGCGAGCAGCATTTCAAAAGTGATTTTTCTTTTTTCTTGCTGTCTGTCAGTCAGTTCATGTGGAACCCATCTTCCCATTTTCTGGATCTTTTCCGTCGCTTTTAAACGTGTGGAGACAGCTTCCCATATTACATTTAATTGGTCTGCAAGTTGTTCTTGCACTTAAACATCATCCTCTTGCAACAATGCTTGAAACTCGCTGTCCTCAAACTTCTTTGGAGGTCTTCCACTGTCTTCATTTGTCACGTCAAAATCACCTTTTTGCATTTTTTAAACTACTCAAAACACTGCGATTTACCGAGAGCACGCTCAGCATAAGCTTCAACAAGCATTTGATGTCATTCTGCAGCAGTTTTCTTTAAATGGTAACAGAAAATCAATGATGTCCACAAATCGTAGTTTGGAGGCTCAAAACTCAACATGTTCAACATTATTGAAAACTACACTGTCGTTTGAAACTTGTATTGTTGTAGGTTGAAAATTGCTGCCAGATGTCAAAAAAGGAAAATGGTAACAATGATGCAATCTGATGCTAACAACATTGATAGCTAGAGCCATCTATTGGCAAATTCCGGTTTCATATTTACACACCTGGTAGATTTATTGAAACGTGTCATAACAGGTGATGAAACATGGATTTATGGGTATGATGTCAAAACTAAGAATCACTCATCCCATTGGAGGCACTCTGGATCGCCAAGACTGTAAGAAGCTCGACAAGTCCGGTCAAATGTGAAAGTTATGCTCACATTGTGTTCTTCGATTTTAATGGCATAGTCACCATGAGGGATTGCCACAAGGTCAAATGATTAATAAAGAATACTTACTACCTTCAAGTTCAACGCCATTTGCATGAAGCATTCCAAAGAAAACATCCGTGTTTCTGGCAAAACAATTCATGGCTTTTGCATCACGATAATGCACCTGCTCACACATCATTGCTTGGTCATGAATTTTTGGCAAAAAAACAACACTACAATGATGCCCCTGCCTCCATATTTGTCAGAAATGGCCGCGTGTGACTTTTTTGTGTTCCCAAAAATAAAATGAAGTGTAGTAGTATTATTTTATTTGTACTCTAATGTACATTATACGTAATGATATCAGACACATCAATTATAAATTAAGATATTTACATTAATTATTTCAGTTACTATATTTTAAATATTCTTCTACAGAGTAAAATGAGTGGTATTGAAGATATGACATCAACAATTTCTCAAAATTTCTCCTTTTTGATGTTGCTATTATATAAGAGAACTTGATGGCTCGTCATTTTACAAGCATAGGTGGGATTAAAAGTGCATCGCTGAAAGGGCTCAAAGCTATCCCAAAGATCAAGTTACAGAAATGTTTTGGGAATCGGAAGCACTGGCATAAGTGTATAATATCCAATGGGGGCTATTTTGAATAAATAAAAATCTTTCAAAAAAAAGTCTAGTTATTTTTTTAACACACCTCGTATTAAATTACCAGGTTATCTGAATAAACTACTATCAGAATGTTTCTCCAGATAAAATCTCTACTTTTCTGCCAAAGTCATTAAGTACCAATGTTCAATATAATGTTAGAAAAAGTTTCTGATACATCCCTTTTATTTTCTTGCTGGAACTGTTTTGGAGCCTGTGGCTCTTTATTGGAAATAAATTGTGTTTGCTTCTCAATTTAATTTAAGTCCTCAAATTGTCTGTTGTTTGCTTTTATATATATATATATATAATAACAATCAGCAGGAAAATTCTTTAAGGCAATAAAACTAAGGATGGATAGAGAAAAATGGCCCAACACTTACCAAAGGTGAAGGCAGCTGGGACGACGAACACAAGAAAGCGCAATATTTCAGCAACAGCCTTCCGGACGGCGGTCGCTGTGTACACATCTGACTCCGCCTTGTGTCTCACTTCTTACTTCTGCACGAATAAGGCTGTTGCTGAAATATTGCACTTTTTTGTGTTTGTCATCCTAACTGCCTTCATCTTTGGTAAGTGTTGGGTCATATTTCCCTATCCATCCTTAGTTTTATATATATATAATGCAGTTTGGTCAAAATGGTTGTCCACAGTTAACAGCTACATTAAGTTTCAATAATGTGCACAGTTAAACTGTTAATTCTTCACTTTTTGATATTTTATATCAATACTTGTATCCTTTGTGTAACTATGATACACTTTTTATGTTTTATTCTTCAAATTATTTTTGAATAGTGTTATAAAATGAACAAGTAACAGTAAATTTTAATTTTTTTTTTTTTTTTTTTTTTTTTTTTTTTTTTTACTTGGTAGTTTTAGTATATTCTAAAAGTTTATTATTCTAGTAAAATTAGACTATAAGCCATTTTTCTTTATTAAATTGTTTTGTATGATATTTAAAGCAGTGTACACCAACCATTGTGAATTTTTAAAGTTGTACAAATGGACCCAATCTCCGTAAACAAGTAAATAAATAAAAATAAAATTGCAGCTCGGCCAGAACGATTGATGGAAGTGGACAATTTTTGCAGACTAAAGCCATTCCACAGAAGAGATTTTTCCATGTTAATTTTGAAATTAATTCAGGTAAGTACCATATCAAAATTAATTTTTTGTTCAGAAGTCTAGACAAATAAGTTTTAAGATTCTCTTAAAATAAGTACACTTTGTGTATAACTTTATCTCTGCTTTAAAATCATTACAATTTCTATGAATGCATGTAATTGTGTTATTGAATAGCAGTAGAAAAAGTGCTTGTGCTTGCACTTGCACTTGTTACTCTTGGATTCCATAGGACAGTATATATTCTGAAAGAGAGCAAATGTTGATTCCAATCTGCTATTTTTTTAAAAAAATGTGAGTGTTGTTAATTGAACTGCTGCCATAATTAAAAATATGAGAATATATAAGAGAATATATAAGAGAAATATATAAGAACAGAGTTTTTCCTGGTATACAGTTGCTCAATATTGTTCTTGGGTGTTCTGCCATTTAAGTTCCACCATACACGACGTTTCGACAGCTACCTCCGCTTTTTTCATCAGGTGAAATGGTAGGTAGATGTGTGTAGCGTAACAGTCACCCTCAGCATTAACAGTTCTTATGCATTAGATATTTCTGTTATTTGTTTTGCTATATATGTGTTATTAATAAAACTGTGCCAGAGAGTAATGTATCTTTGGAGAGATGTAAGAGAGGGTGAGTATCTTTGGCCAGTCAGTCGTGGAACAGACAGAAATAATATAGTTTAAGACCTGATTTCTATAATGAATTAAGTACGTTAACTGGTAAATTGTGAAGATATGTGTGTTTTTATGAGAATAAAATATAAAGGGATGAATACTGTGTGTGTGTGTGTGTGTGTGTGTGTGTGTGTGTGTGTGAGAGAGAGGTTCCATACAATTAGGCTTTATGCTTTGCAAATTAATGTGAAATAAACAATAAAACAAGATGTGCTGAGAGCCTGTCTAGGTTTTCACTCCTCAAGATCAATTTTTTACTGATACTACAGATGGAGCGCGACCAATCTATGGAGGAAACGACGACATGAAGTTAAAAACCATCATATGTGGGTTTACCATGACAGAGACACAGGATTAAGTAATTAATTCAGTGATTAGGTAGCTGGCAACTTCGGAGGAGACTTTAAAGGTAGGATTAAGAAAAGAAAAGGATGATGCTTGAATCACTGATGTAACGCCTGGCAATAAAGTATGGGTTATCGTGCCGGAGAAGACATCGATCGATACACCGAATGATGCTATGCCTTCTAGTATATTAGTAGTATTTGAAAGTTTTTGTTAAAGTTGGAATTGTCATTTGAACGTGGAAGTTTCGGGTAAATGGGATTTTTTGGGTAAAACAAAACGGAGGGTGGAAAACCGGGTTTTATTTCAGATGTTATGTGGAAGATAGGGAGAATTTGACATTTTGGTTAGGATATTAAGAGTTTGATTTGGTATTTTAAAGGAAAATGCAAAGTAAATTTACAGCACTATGAAAAGTCAGTGGATCATAATGCTGTGAAAAATACAGAAATGTGTAAAGTTATAATCAGGGCTAGAAATTCGTTTATAAATCTAGGCGTATTTGCTACGCCTAACTTTCAGACTCAGGCGTAAAATGAAAATGTTAGGCGTAATTATATTATAATTATGAAAATACAAATGTTATAGCTTACAACCTATTCCAACACAATTTAAAACTGTAAAAACACACATTTTTTGGTGTACTTTGTCACTCGTGGCACTCAACGTAAGAGCAAACGGTGTATGCAATGAATTTTTTTTTCGCCACATCTGCTGCACACGAATTCTGATGGACTTCACTTTCGTCATGTTTTTTACCTATTTCTAATCTAGATATGACCTTTGCATTTACGAAACTCGTTAAAGATAAATTCGCAAACAGCCTACAAACGACGCAAAACGTACTATTTTCGCTGCCTTGTTCTATTGATAACCAATGAAACTTTTTTGCCACTTGCTTAATGTGTGTTTACCCACGGCATTAGTTGTCGATGTACTGGTGGTAACAGCAGGCATAGTAGCTGATAAATTTTGAACTATTTTTGATCGTTTATTTGCTTGTTGACCTCCTGGATTGCGTGAAGTCGGAGCAGGCCTACTGGTAGTAGCTGAAGGACCTGATGATTTGTCAGCAGCTGATGTTTCTTCATTTTCTGGCAGTCCTCGTTTACCGGTACTTGTAACACTTCTATCACCAATACTTGTCTTTACAAATGGTATAAATTCAGTAATTTTACGAGACATCTTTTTACTTCCTTTGTTAAGCGAATAACAGAGAAGAATAATGATCGCGCTAGAATTGTCTTTTTTTTTCACTTCACGTTACTTCCCCCTACAGTATTGCCACTTCTGAACTTCAGAAACGTATTACTGGAAACTTTGAAATAGATCAAAACGACACGAAATTAATTTTTAGAATTTAACCTCGAACACGCAAAACTGAAAACAAGTTCCGAAATGTAATTTTTTAAGTTTTGATGCTTAGGCGTATTTTCTACGCCTTTGAAGGAGATTGCAGGCGTAAAACGAAATTATTTAGGCGTAATTACGCCTAACGCCCGGTCAATTTCGAGCACTGGTTATAATATGGTCAAGTTAGAAGAATCTCAAGGGAAAATGGTAGAATATTGTGACAAATTGACTATAAATTCTGCCATAAATAATATTAATAATAAAATACTTGATGTTAGCTTTGATGTGATTGAATATTTAGAAACTAGGAAAGATGCAGAGATAAGAGTTTAATCATTTAAATGTAGTGAATCAGATACTTAGTGACTTTGGTAAAGCAGTTGACTGTACAGAAAATGGTATTGGAGTTGAAGTTAAAATGTCAGTTACCAATGAAGGTGAAGTAGAACCATAATACTGAAGAGAGAGATTTAAGTGATACTGTGTTTTTGTTGGCTGTAAAGAAATATATGAAGTGTACATGACTCCTGTACTTACAGGCAGTGGTATAGATTTGAGTAATGGTATTGAAGGGACAACCAACTATGAGAAATTGGACAAAAGTAATGAGAATAAATCTTCTGGGTATGATGAGTGTTTAGATCTAGTTAATAATTTCTTTGCAATGAAGCCTAATTTAAATAAAGTGTTCAGTGCAGAATATATTAAGTGCTGTGAAGAAATGCTTAGTATAAACCCAGGAGAAAATTAAAGTATCCAAAAAGGACCCACTTTAATAAATTATTCAGGAAATAAAGATGTAAAAACTTGTAGCAGTGTAAATGTTGAAAAAGAGGTAATTGTAATCCTATCACGGGTAGTGACCACTGTATTAACAGTAGTAAATTGGACCTGACTATTGTAACAACAGCTGAAGTAGCAGAAACAAGTGAGAATAATATGGGTAGATGTTTCAGTGCTTGATAATGTTTTGAATGAAGTTGAGGTTTCAGTGATTTATAATGTTTTGAATGAGATAGACTTTTCACTAAATAATGATGTTTTGAGGAGAGTAAATGTTTCAATGTATAATGATGTTTTGATGGGAGGTGATTTTGCGATGGATGATGGTGTTTTGTATGATGATTTATATAAAATAAGTTATGCCCCAGTGAAAGTAAAGAATCAGAGAAAGAGATTATGCTATTTGCTGAGTGCTATAAACTTTTTGTTTAGTACAAAAAAAAATTTATTCTCAAAAAGGCGTTCTTAATTGGGTGAGAACTTGCAAAGAAAACTGGAAAAAGAGGAGGAAACCAGTTCATAATTTTTAGGGGCAATAGAACACGCTACCTTACCTTACACATGTTATTTTGTTAAAGATTTCCCAACATTTCTTTATTGTAAACATATTTTTTGTGTTCTTTGCAAATTCAACTGTGTTTTATTTACCAAGCATGGTTATGACAGTAAAAAAAGATTTAGATTATGGTTATCAATTGTTTTGTACATTTTTTTATGCTTAATTTGTTCTTGTGTATATTTTCTTGTTTTTGATTGTATAAGGCCTAGATGTGCACTGGGGTAGGTGCACAAGGCTTTGTCTTAGCTTTGACCGTGTGTAGCCTAGGATGACCAGCTATTGCTTTATTATGATAAGGTCACCACTTAACTTTGTTTTGTACCTCAAGTTAAGGAAAGTTATAGACAATTAAATGTTCATAAATCATTTGGAATTAAAAATTGCTATATTCTTGAAAATGTTATAAAGTCATTAGCTGGATAGGCGTCAGACAGTCACAGAAAGAAAGTTTGCAAGTTCGATTAACCGACTCGAGCCAAACCACACCCCATAGTTCACTATATTATGGATTATAACTTGAAAATATGGAAAAGTTCGTCACACGCTTCTGTTAAGGCACTTGATTAGCCAGTGACTGACACTTAAGAAATCCCGAGGCCCACGTGGCGAAATACTATTTCAAAACTGCATCGTTGTTATCCCAACTGAAACCCTAAAACTTTGTGATGCCTCCATATCACACACACTATAGTACAGTATAGCGTGTAAATTCACATGGGTGGTTTATGGAAGGCTAATCATATTTCAAATATCATGTCAGAAACTCTTGCATCATCTAATTTTGACCTTGACAACTAAAATTATCCTATTTCTCTGAAATTTTACAAATTGTTAGATCATGTAGCATACATCGAATTTGGTTGTTATAAAAAATTTCGTAGCTTTAATAGTTTAGCCGAAAATAATTAATTTTGGTACGAATTTTTGAAATATTACTCCAGGCGAATGCTTAAGAATGTTGCAATACAAAATACCATCTAAACAACTGTAAAAATCTGCTTTCTAGCTTAAATTAATATAGAACTGACTATATAAATAATATGCAATACTATTTAATCTAACTCGTGGTTCTGAAAACAAATTTTTTCTCGCAGTTACTAAATTTAATAGATACCTGTTAACTGTTCTTTCTGGTAATGCACATGACGAACATGTAAAGTGTAGTGACTTATCGTAGATAAGGTAAGGTGTTTCCAAAGTGTAAGTCAATGGGATGTGAAAGTTTATATTGTGTATCAAATTATTTCTGGTAAATTGTTTAAAATTGTACAAAAAGTGAATGAGGTATGAGTGGTAAAATAGATTATGTAAGATTCAGGATGAAGCCAATTTTTTTTTTTTTTTTTTTAATGGATTGGATGAGGGGATATGGAGAGAAACAGTCACCCTCAGCTGTAACAGTCCTTATTCTTTAGATATTTCTGTTATTATTTGTGTGTGTGTGTTATTAATGAAACATCTTTGGAGAGTGACATATAAGAGAGTGTGAATACCTTTGGCCAGTCAGTCATGGAGCACACAGAAGTAATATGGTGAGTAGGAAGAAAGCCTTGTAGCTGTGAATATTTTTAAGTTTTAAGACCGTATTTCTTAAAAGAATGAAGTACATTAATTGGTAAATTGTGAAGATACATGTGTTACTGTGAGAGTAAAATACAAAGGGTATTATTCTGTTTTTTTGTGTAATTCCTTACAGTTTGACTTTACACTTTGCAAATTAATGTCAAATAAATGATAGAAAGTTCTAATAGTCTGATTAGAGCCTATCTAGGTTTTCACTCCTGATGACCGGTTTTGTGATCATACTGCAAACCGAGTGGAGCCGATTCATGAAGGAAAGAAGGATGACATGGAAAGTGAAACCATCACAAGTGGTTACTGCGACAGCACGTCACTAACTGTGATTTCCTCAAAATTTTAGTTCATAATTTTAGTCCAGAACTGCTGGCACTAGCATACACTTATGAAGCCCACTGCGGAAGCTATTCTCTCATTGATTGATGTATTGTCTAGGTCTCATATGAGGCCCCAAATGAACACTGCATCTTGGTCCTCTCACTAGAGTTATTCTGTTGCTGTTACAGATCATGAATGATGGGCTTCTACGTTTCATTCAAATTGAAGCCACATCTGTTCATGTTGTTGCTTGATCTTATCTTCAGTGATTCCCTAATTATTAACTCTTAGAAATACATTTACCGATCCGAAACTTTGGTCTTGTTGAAGTTTATTCTGTGGAAATTTTCCACAGCATGTTCAGCTAACACAGACTTGTCTAGATGGATGTTGTGTTCCTCTATCATTTGATGTACATCAGTCAAACAATTTGAACCACACCACATTGAGCACCAATGACATCTGAACTTGCTACAGTTATACACGTCTGTGTTAACTGAATATGCTGCTGAAAGTTTCCACAGAATAAATTTTAAAAAGTCTGAAGGCTTGGAATGTGTATTTCTGGGCTTCAGCAATTAGAGAATGGCTGGAGATAACACTGAGCAGCAACAGTATGAACAGAGATGGTAGTTTCAAGTTAAGTGTGGAAGCCCATCATCCATGATATGCAACAGCAATGCAATAGACAAGCACCTGCTGGAACAGCTCTAGCGGGAGGGCAAAGAAACAGTGTCCATTTTGGGCTGCGTATGAAGCCTAGATGATGCAATTGCCAACGGTACAGCAGCTTCCGCAACACCATCAGCACTTATGATCAGAATTGCTTGGCAATAACAGTCAGTGACATGTTGTCACAGTAACCACTTCAACCTACAATTTCTCTTGATAAAGACAGCATTGGTAGCTGTTGAAATGCTGTGCATGGCAGAACTTTTGTGACAGAACACCCAATAAGAATTTTGATCTATTGTATACTTGCATGCAGCAAAAAGTCTCTACTGATAATGTCACAATTCCAGCATGGATACTAATTTTGGTGGGTGAATTTAGGTTGGTAGGATTGGGATTGACATGTATTCTGCATTCAAAATTTTTGTTTTCTGTGGTTTATGAAATCCTAGGTGAATGCTGGTACGTTTTTTTTTTTTTTTTTTAAAAAGGGAGTGGCCAGATTCATTCCTGTTCTTGCTCCCAGTTCCCCTTGCCTCTCTCTATATGACCTTGTGTAAATGAGCTTCAAAGTTATGTTCAAAAGAAAGACAAGTGTACAGAAAGTAAAAATTTATTTATTTATTCACCTACTAGAAGTTACCCAGACTTTGTCTGCTTGAAAGTGTGTTATACAAGTTTTTGTTACTGTCCAAAATACAGTCGATAGAAAAATTTCTCCTTTAATATGAGATATAAGTCTTTCTCGGCGTATCTTCGATATAAATTCTTCTCGGGTTTGCCGCCGAATCACATTTTCTACTGTCGAGCTTTCGGCGACTTTCACTGCCGCCACCATCAGGTCTGTTGTGTCTGAAGGAACAACAAAAAAAAACTGGATTGAATAGCGGAACTGAACCAGACAGGAACGTTGTCGACTTCCGATTGGCTGACTCCAATGACGTAACCATTCCTTTACTGCGATTGGTCGGTTGCGGAACCAGGCGTAGATATACACCAGCGTTGTACTGATAGTTGGCTCCACAGCGAAACCAAAGCCGAGGTTGTTAAAAATAGAAAGACGATGGATTACCTACGTCAATGTTCGCATAACGTCACTGTTCATATTGAATCACCGTTTACATTATTCACCACTATTAATCATGATGTTAAATTCGATAATCCTTGGGAGCCTAAGGATTATCGAATTTAACATCATGATTAATAGTGGTGAATAATGTAAACGGTGATTCAATATGAACAGTGACGTTATGCGAACATTGACGTAGGTAATCCATCGTCTTTCTATTTTTAACAACCTCGGCTTTGGTTTCGCTGTGGAGCCAACTGAGCCAGAGCATGATGTGTCGCAGACATAAGCTGCATGTCGTCCTTAGCGCCAGGGTGTCCTATTGCTAATGTCTAAATCTAGTTAATGAGGCTGGCCTGCATGTATTTATCTTACTTTGAGCTAAACTGATCTAATTCTTGTGGGTTATTTATGTTTTGTATTTACAACCTTATTACCTACTTACAACTAATGGAGGATTTTTTTTTTTTTTTTTTCCAAGGACCTATCTATGCCTAACCCTATTTTTACCTATTTCTACTTATAGCTAATGGAGGATGGGTAATTATGCCGTTTGTTTTCAAAGGGGCCTATTTACATGTTGAGTGGGCCTAATTATAACTAATGGGGGTGGGGAGGGTTTGGTGGTTATAGGGGAAATTGTCTATTTATTGTTTGTTTGGGATGCCTATGTGGTAGTAATTCAGTTGGGTCAGTTCCAATTGCAGCGATCTCAGGGTGTCTTGAGTTTTCGCAGCGAAAGTAAAATTTCTCAGAAGCTGATTTTATGGTAGCTGATAGTGGGTCAAAATGGAGATCCTGTCGGATTCTCCAGTTTGGTAAATAGCGGGGTGCACCAACAATAACACGCAGGGCTCTGTTCTCCAGTGCCTGCAGCTTTTTGATGTGGCAGTCGGCAGCCATACTCCATAATTCGGAGCCGTACATGAATGTCGGTTGGACAATCGCACGATAGATGAGTAGCTTTGTTTCTGTTCTTATACCATCACCTCTCAAGATTGGGTAGAGATTGGTAAGTTTTGCTTTCGATTTTTTCTTTGTTGCATCTATGTGGGACCTCCACGTCAGCTGTTTGTCTAATCGCAGCCCAAGGTACTTAATTTCGGTTTGCCATTCGATGTCGCTTCCCT
Organism: Vandiemenella viatica; assembly: GCA_031002005.1. Classification (NCBI taxonomy): domain Eukaryota; kingdom Metazoa; phylum Arthropoda; class Insecta; order Orthoptera; family Morabidae; genus Vandiemenella; species Vandiemenella viatica. The sequence continues at coordinate 169,877,692 of JARYHS010011408.1, read as the reverse complement.
CCGTGTGCAATTTGTATCTTGGCAGTTTTCGTTTATTGGCTTTTTGTGGCGTTAATCTTTATTTTCTATAAATTGCACCATTGGGTGAGTAGTTCTAGGTGATGCTGCAGTTTTCGTGCAGCGTACTGTAGGTTTCTGTGGCTGGTGTAAAGTGCCGTGTCATCAGCATATAGGCGGACATTGCTGCCCTCCATATGCGGCAAATCATTGACGTATAGGCAGTATAAAATATGTGCTAGGACGCTACCCTGCGGCACTCCAGCTTCGATTTGCCTTACTGTACTGGTCTCACTCTCATATTTGATATAGAATTTTCTGTTCTCTAGATAGGAATTTATTAAGTGTATTATATAATCGGGAACTTTGTATTTATGCAGTTTGTAGATGAGGCCTTCGTGCCACACTTTGTCGAAGGCTTTCTCAATATCTAAGAATATAGCTGTTGTGCTGTTTCCCGCCTGCTTTTCTGAGCAGATGTGCTCCACTAGCCTGGCACATTGTTGAACTGTTGAATGATCTTTTCTGAAACCGAACTGTTGGCCAATAATTATGTCATTTCTGACAATGTGAGTGTTGAGCCGTGCAAGTATGATTCGCTCAAACACTTTGGCAATGACAGGTAACAGTGATATTGGTTGGTAATTTTGGGGAAATGTCTTGTCTTTTCCTGGTTTAGGTATTGCCACTACTTTGGCGGTCTCCAAGCATCAGGAAAGTAGCTGAGTCTGAGACAAGCATTGAATATTGTTTCAAGTCGTCTGATGGCTTGTGGAGGCAGGTTTTTGATTTGTAGGGGAGGCCAACTATCAGTACAACGCTGGTGTATATCTACGCCTGGTTCCGCAACCGACCAATCGCAGTAAAGGAATGGTTACGTCATTGGAGTCAGCCAATCGGAAGTCGACAACGTTCCTGTCTGGTTCAGTTCCGCTATTCAATCCAGTTTTTGCTGTTCCTTCAGACACAACAGACCTGATGATGGCGGCAGTGAAAGTCGCCGAAAGCTCGACAGTAGAAAATGTGATTCGGCGGCAAACCCGAGAAGAATTTATAATTTCTCCTTTGTTTGAAAATATGGTTAACTGCTTTCTTGTCTTTTACTCTTCAAAGAAAAGTGTGCCTCAAATCCAGAAAACAGGTAACAAAGTTGATACGTACGCTGAAATATAAAGTTATGCACATTACTCACTCAGCGGCAGTAGACGTCTTTAGCCGATTCTGATTTCATCATAGTCAGACTTTGGTATGGCAGCCACTTTCTTCACTCCACATCCACTATATACTATGGAATATTAGTAGTTATTCTGGTCCAGGCTGCATTTCAATCTAACCACAATCTTCGTTAATACAGCTCCTTGAAAATCAGCATGTTTTTTTCCAAATTTTGATTTCAATGTATATTATAAACATGTATTATGAATGAAATTATGGTGAGATGCCTGAGTTGTCATAATATTTCCTTCTGATCTTGCCGACAGCGCGAATTAAATTAAAAAAAAAAATTAACAATGACTCATATTTCCTTCACCAGAACTATTATTATAGATCTTCTGATACAATTTTGATAGAACGCGATACATGTCAATAAACTGGTGCTCATGAAAGCAGCTTAAATTACTAACAAAGTTTCAGTTGTCATTCTGGTTCAGGCTGCATTTCAACCAAGCCACAAATTCCGCTAGTATTGTCATTAGAAAATCAAAGCTTCTATCACTCGCACATTAATACATTAACTATATTATATGTTAGTAATGTCATTAATGACCACAATTTCAGATTATGATACAAAAGCAACATCTAAAACCAGTTGAATAATGATGCTCGCAATATGGCTCTTGTAAAAGCGAATTGCTCCAATATTATTGAAATTTTAGTATGTTACAGCCTGTTTTTCTTATCATTTCATCCCACGAGGACTTACACTGAAAACTTCCTCATTTAGGAGATATTAAGTTTTAAATTTGTAAAGCACCAAATCTTGTCTTAAAGTTTATATTCCCCTGCACTAATTTAGCACCAAAATATTCCATATAATTTCCCCGAATTTTTGATGTATCGAACTCTACTGTGTTCTTGTACTTTAAGAGTAATTAATGTAAAATAGAAACTACCCAGTAGTTTCATAATTGCCAAAATCTTTCAGAATTTATTTCCCCTGAAAGCTTGCTCTGATGGAGCTGAAATAAACACTATTTCCTTTAGAAAAAAATCCTGTTTCTCCTAGTATTTTTTCCTGATTCCCAAAGTGTTCAATTCATCATTTCTATTGTTGACCTTGCACTGTCGATTTTTCACTGTTGCATCATGCCTGCTTCACCCTGGTGGCAATATAAAAAGGTCATTGTTTTAACCCTTATCAGAATTACAAAACAAAACATATATTTGTGATCAGTTTATTTTTTTCTTTAATATGAATATAGTTTCAAGCCTGTATCTCTATTATTCCTGCAAACGACAAAATATGTCAATACCTATTTAAAAAAAAAAAAGTTTTCCTTATAGGTGTATTTTTTCATACAAGATGCATTTTTTTATTATGAGCTAATGTTGTATAATACTTTCCAGTATCATAAAAACTATGGCCTATATCTTTAAAAAAAACCAAATGTTAGTCTGGCCTCCCCACATTGTGCAGTATTCTAAATTCTGCTATAACTTTTTAACTTGATTTTTCCTGCTGTACGTTATATATCCCACTTTTTTGTAATTCCATGCTCTATCTGTGAAAATGAATGCAGAACTGGGGCTTCTAATTAATGGTTTTGCCTTTTAAAACTTTGAATATTTACTATGATGTCTCATAAAGTGCTTTTTAACCAAGAAAACAAAAAGTAATTTGATATATAAATGTGTATATGGTGAGCTTCTTTAAAACTGTTTTAGAAGATATTTTGAAGATATAATAGGTATATTACAGACTCACCACTGATTTGTTTCCTACCATCACAGTATGATAATCTCTAGTGGTCTCATTAAACTAGTCACTCAATTTTTCTGCCATTTCAAAATTCTCGGTGACTTCAATTCCATTCTTGTCTGCAATTGGCTATATACCTTCCCTTCCCCTCTGTTTTCTAACATAGGCATAGAAATTTCTAGATGTATCATTCAGTAGTCCCCCTGAAGTAATAACATTCTTAATAAACCCATCCTTAGCTTCTGTCTTTGATCTTACTAATTGCTTGTTTAGTTGTTTTAAGTATTCCCTACTGCCTTCCTGTCTCTTCACTCTGTTGTGTTCAAATCTTACTAACCTCTTTAATCTTCTCACTCACCTATTGTAGCACATAGGTTCTATACTTCTCTTTATTTTCTGTTTTGGAATAAACATATCCTCACCCATTTTTACTATCTACTTAAACTCTTCCCACTTCACCTCCTATGTATTTGTGCCATTCTTCCATTTGCTGAACCTTTCCCTGAACCATCTCTCCAATTCTGTGCCTGTGTCTTTTTATCACTATACCCATTTCCCCCTTCAATTTTAGCCACTGGTTTACGGAATTCCCTAATATCCATCAGTACAGCATTATGATCACTTATTCCTTCCATTACTTGACACCCCGCAAGATTTTTATCAGGCTTTATCTATATATCTATAAATGAGAAAATGAGAAATTTCGGATGTGTGTTTGGATGTACGTCGGCAATCAATCACACCTTAATGACTCAACATATTTAAATGAAATTTGGCATGAAGTCAGTTATTTGCGAGCGAAGTGCAATAGGATAGATTTTATTCTGCAAAAACGCATAGTTCTTTTAGAAGTTGCTATTAATATCAATTCGGAAGCAACAAAGAGTTTCCAACTTCGTAGATAGCAGTGCCCATGGCAGTGCCACGTTTACTCTTTGCTTTTTAAGTAAATTGCAAACACTACTTCTCAGAAATATAAGCAAAAACCTACTTACATATGCAAGTTTGTGTTTAGTTTAAAAGCCATAAAACTGACACACTTGACAAATAATAGTTTGGAAGCATGAAATATAAATCTGTTCTTAACCTTAAATTAAAAAAATAAAGGTAGGTACTGTTGTCAAGTTCGCAAAGAGATATTTTCATTTGCGTACATAAAATAGTATGACATATCAAATATTACACCATAATTTCGTTCGTAATATATGCGTTATAATAAATCTAAAAAATCAAAGCTTGGAAAAAAAGTAAAATGCTATGAGTATACCAGCGCGAAAGTCGGTTCACTGAAAGTGCAAAATGGTCGTGCCCAAATGTCGTATTTATAAAAATGTAAAGGATTCCATTCTATCTCGGTTTAAGTTATTTCCTGTTTCTTTTTTGTTACTATACAGTCTGTGTATTACAAATTATTTTTGCCGAAATTTAAAACTTAACTAATCCTTTTTATTTTTTGTTCATAATTTTTGTACGAATAGTAATGCTTTTTATTTACTGTTCAATATTCTGCAAATATCTATCGAATACTACACTTAAAACGAATTTATTCCATGGGCTAATGTATAAACTTATGGTTTCATGAAGTAACACTGAAAGTCGTTTACAACACAATACACCTCATTTGCACGGAACATATGAAAGGTGCTTACTTATTACTAATAATAACTAAATTCCTTCTGCCATCTGCTGTAACAAAAAACATTCGGTCCAGGCAGCATTTCAACCAAACCACTATTTCTGCTAATACTGCCGCTACAAAATCAAAGAATACGAACACATCTCAACACATTAAAAGCTCTGGAACTACATTTCGAGTAGTAACAATTTTCTATATTAAAATTCCTAATTTGTATATCATAAATTACTATCACAATACACCTTACTAAATCACGAGCAAAAAAAGTCACTTTTTCGGGATGTACATTTGACCAGCAATATTAACGATCGTAAAGAATTGTGGACTTTCCGTTGTACACTGTAAGTTAAAAGCATTTTAGTATACATTTTTTAATTACGTTACCTCAATAACTGTCATGAAGCTGACGACATAGTTCATGCGGCTGAATGTAGTTTTAGACGTATTCAGTATTTAATTTACTGCGTTAATAATAAGTCAAGTTTATTTCGCTATTCATGACGTCACTAACATACAATATAGTGAATGTATTAATGTGCGAGTGATAGAAGCTTTGATTTTCTAGCGGTAATTTTAAAAAGCAGCCTGGGCCAGAACGAGAACTGAAACGTTATTAGTTATTAAGCTTCTTTCATGAGCGCCATTTTAGTGACATCATGTATCGCTTTGTACCAATATTGTATCAAAAGATCTATAGTAAGCTTCGACGATTTAGCAGAACCATGCGGCGTTGCCCGAAGTAAATTTTTTAAATTTATCAATGTTTTATTCAATTCTGTTTGCAGAATGAGAAACCAAATATGAAGAAACAATCTATTACTACTTTAATATTGAAATTTATATTTTAGCGCAGAATTAATGGATCGAAACGAATTAACTATAGTAAACTGGTCTATAGGCAATTCAGTTGTTTCCAGAGATAGAGAAACCATTACCGCAATACCACTGATTATTATGGACAAAAGAATCAATTACTACTATACTTACTACTATAATATGTAAATTTCTGTTGATGGAACCAATATATACTTAAAAAAAAAAAATCATTATTCAGAGAGCAAATTAAGTTCTCCTTTTTTAAAGATTGTTTTCAGATATTCAATGCAAATCAAAATATTCATTTTTAGTATCGCAATTTTACTAATGGAAATGATCATCCTTGGGCCACTTAAGTATTTATTTGCTGTTTGGATATTAGTATTTTTTTGTTGTTGATATTCAGTGGATTCCATCAATGTATTGCTAATATTTTGACGTTTTGAGCTTCCATTAATTAAAACTATATTCATTTTTATTCGCGAGATGAAATTAGTAATTTTAAGAGGTGTTGGGTAAACGAAATTCAAATCTTTCAAAGAAATGTAAGAAAACTAGGGCTATGAAAATAGCCAAAACCTAGGAGACAAATCCTCAATATTGTATATACGCATATATTAAACTGAAAACACTCCTTACAAACAGAATATTTTTACTGTTTTAAAAATTCAGAGAAGTAGTTGTGGAACATAAATAGATTTTTTTATTTTATTACAACATTTGTTACTACTATTACTAATAAAAATAGCTCTAAAATAAATTGTATGGTCGTATTGACATGGCGACGAGACTTCTTTACATCTCCGCAATCAGTCCCTTTTGTAGCCTCTTAACGTAACCCAGTAATCCTACCGGACATAGAGGACCCACAGTTCAACACGGAATCAGAACCAAGTTAGCATTGTGGCGTAATTCATGTCACACAACCTATGCCCGATGTGAAGGTCGAGCTAAGGACCTTTGAAAATCCTCACCGATCCTGGGATTCAAGCTGGGGACGTATCCATCTCCAGTTGGTCGCCCTAAGCACTGAGCAACCAAACCTCTCAAGAAAATCTTATATTACAACACTTTTCAATGCGGACGAAGTCGCGGGTAACTGCTAGTTAGAAATATATCCAACATGTTGGGTCCCCTCGTGTTCTGCTGTACCACTTGTGTAAAATCTCCTTCCCTTACAAACGTGTTTGCTAATCTCTTGTCAGACGCGAAGCTGATCATGAGGGTATGCATAATAGCTGAGTCTGAAACTCTGACCATAATGTTGCCTGTAGAGAATAGATTGTCTTGGTTGCCAGTATGCTATTCACTTTAACTAGCAAAGGTAGGCAATAGAATTAAAGTTCACTGTAGTTTCAACTAAATTTTAAGGTTCGCTGTATTCTTCATAAAAATTTTACAATTTGGTTAAACAATCTATTGGCATTGGAAATTATTCTCCAAAATAGTTGTTGCAGGTACAGATAAGTGAATTATGCCAGGTCCACAATCATGAACCCTTAAAGCCTGGCACACACACTCATGCTTGTCGATTGTTTTGCTTGTAGTCTCAAGTTGTAATACAAGACGAAACATTTGACGGAAGGCAGTTGATTCCACAGACACTCCGTTTACTACTTCATTTTGTTGTCAGTTGCTAAATGTCAATATGGCTGACACACAGAAATTAGTTGTTGCTGCGGCTATTGTTCTGATAATAATGTGAAAGAAAGAAAGGAACAGAAATGGTAAAAAAAGTGGTTATTGAAACGAGCACAATTTAGTCACATCAATTTAGTAAATGAATTGAGCCTAGAACCTGATGATTGGTTTAATTATATTTGGATCGATTCAGATTCCGTTTGTGGACTGCAACACGACATAATAGACGTTCTGGATGGGAAGCAAATGAAGTTCGAAACCTTTTTTGGAATATTTTAACAGTGAGGGAAAGATTCATTGTAGTGGCGTAGATAGGGGGGAGGCAGTAGGGGCGGTCCGCCCCGGGTGTCACCCGTTTGGGGGTGACACCTGCATTTCAAAAATAGTAATCGAGATTAGTGTGACAAAAAAAAAAAAAAGACTTCTTTTACCCTTTGGTGTTGAAACACTTCTACTTTTATTGTTATGAATATTCATTTTTTTAGGTTTATCTAATGCTTTTTCAAATGTTATCCAGGGGGCTGTGCTCATTTGTTATAGTAGAGTATAATTGATGGCAATACCGTCTGCTCTAAACAAAGAGAGCATCGCTCTGTAGCTCCAATAATCACAAGAAATCGTTGATTGTGCTTGCTGTTTGCGGCGGTGGATATGATGTAAGTTTTCTTGTATAAAGAGCGGAAGTTTAAAAATTAAAGTTTATATATATATAATTGCTAAATCATGGTAATTAGACAGTTTAATTATAAATCCTCTAAAATATTAAAAGAAAAATGTTAGGTTTTTTTTTTTTAAATGAAAACAAAGCACCCAAGTGTTTGTCTAAATACGTGTAATCTAGGCTTCAAAATTGTTTTGCTTATTTAGAATTCCATCAGCTTTCAAGCTAAGATTCACAAGACCCTTGGAGTATTTTCTGGTAATTTTTGAATTTATTATCTGATAGATTCGTGTTGTATAAACTGAGTACATTTCGTGTTATCCGATTTACACTCTGCGTACTTACCTATCGTCGACAGTGCATCTATACGCGACATGAAATCGTATCATGTTGGAATTTATGCAAATAAAAACTTTGCATTAAACTAGCAGTACTGTCAGGTTTTAAGTCAATCCGAACGGGTCCAAGTATTCGTTGATGGTATCGTCTGTCGTTGGTAATCAGTTTTTGGAGAGCATGTGTTTAAAACAGTCGGAACTGCGTATCTTGCTAGCGAAATCGTAACATTAGCAAGCACTTAAATTCTAGGTTCATGTAAGTTTGCTACACTTTCTTCTAATCAGGAATATTCAAATATGATCACAATGAAATAAATAAGCATATGATTCTCTCAGAATTTTCCAAAATAAATTTAGAGAAGAAGAAAATTTGTATTATGGGTAACCTCTCTGTTGAATACATTTACCTAAATTATTGTGGGTTCCTTAAATAGACAGGGTTATCGAACTTCTGTTCCTGAACAAAAATTGAGCTTTAATTATAAACTGAATAAACATTCGAGCCGTTAACAACATTTTTATTTATACGCTAAAAATCTAAAATTTACACGTGGAGATGGTCTTCAATACATACAATGCCATATTTAGGAGTCTGTAGCTACGTGTACCTTAGGCGTGTAGTAAAATACTTCACTTGTTAAGTATTTCATGCAGTACTGGATTATCCACATAGCGGGGAGTTAGCAAATGCTACGGGCCCCGCGCCTACTGGGAGGCCTCGCGCTCCTAGGGGAGCCCCGCACCTATGAGCGCAAGGCCTCCCCGTCAGGTTAGACGGGCAACTTTTTTTTTTTTTAACAATTCCTCCAGAAGGCGAAAATCAAGGACCCATTCTTCACATTTGCTACGGGCTCCGCGCTGTTTTAATCCGGCCCTGTCTTCATGTAAATACAGCAGATATCGCAAAAGCATGCTCTTACATTACCAGACCCGTTGTTTTTTTTAATTGAGTTGTTTTTATATTGCATTTATTCTTCTATTTTTATGAAGGAACTTAATGTAGAGTTGCTTCTCTAACTATGCAGTGTCCCCCAGGGTCTCACGATTTGTGGGACCCGGATTCTGGGTTTACACCGATGGAACCCCATCTGGGTCTGGAATTGTTTCTTCTTGGATCAAGCCGCTTCTTTTAACTTTCCTTTCGATATCCCTTGGTCCTGCAAATACCAAGGTTGCATGTCTTTTGCAGTCATTTGTTGCACAGTTATTGCTGGGTGACCATGTGTTCTAATGTATCTGCTCCTGGTATCCCAGACATTGGGGATAAATCTGGGGACTGTGCTGTTCAAATTGTGATCAAAACTCCTCGTAATGCTTGTGTAACGATGGCCGCAGTATGAGGATGGGAATTATCTTGTTGGAAGATGCGATTTGAATAGTGAACCTGAAGGGTGTCACAATAAGATGCAGTACCCCATCCACATAGTGGTGGGCTGTCATTGTGCCACCAACAACAGCTGACTCAGTCATGCTGTCGAAACTGATTGCCGCCAAAACATGACACCGCTGACTGCACTTGTGTGATGTTCTGAAATCACAGAAAGTAAGCCATTTTTCCACTACGGCTGCGAATATGTCGTCAATTATCACTTTGCCACAGACAGAATCGAGACTCGTCTCTAAACACAAATCTACGCCATTCACCTGTCCATTTGTGTTTTGCATTACACCAGGTTAGATAATGCTGGCAATGAAATTAGATTAATAGGACACATTGCATAGGGGTCAGAGAGTGTTACCCAGATTCAAGCAATTGGATTACAATTGTCCTGCGACGGGGGTGACTCTCTCTGTAACCACTGCTTGGATCGGGCCTGCAGTCAACCATTTGCCAGCATCAGCCACCCACACAATTTGGCGGTCTTCACGTGTTGTTATACACCTGTATGGACCTTGGCGTGCTCGAGGAGTATTGGAACTTTCTTTCATCACTATGTAACAAGTCTGTATATTGACATTGCACTACGGCCAAGCCTTTGGTAGATTTCACAATATGATGCAACCTTTTAAAACACGTCAATTCTCTGACCTATCTCACAGTTAGCGATTTGGGTGTAGAGAGTTGTCACTCTTCGCCTTGGCATACTTAGCCAACAACAACTCGTGGACAACAAAGTGTCATGTTACACCACACTGTTTGTCACTAGTATGTTAAAAAAAAAGCATAAAAAATAGCAATTTACATAACAGATACCACCGTAATTTTCGTATTATTACATATCAAACTTTCAATTTTCAATCATATAGTACTCTTCATATGGGCATACTTGGGGCCAAATTTCATTAATTTAACACAAAACTGTCTGGGTGTTGGGATTTTAATTTGCGCCGGTTTGTATATCAGTTGCTACGTGTAAAGGTCGAGCTCTACTTTGCCAACACTGGTCTGTATCGTCACCACAACGACAGCCGACAGAGTGGCTGCTCGCCCCTTCGCGTCCACACTTTTCCATAGCTCGCCCGTGTTCCCACTCCGTCTTTAGTCTCCTTTAACGTTTTCAAGTGATTGTTTCAGGGAATCAGTGTTGGGGATGGCAGCTGGTTTGACACCCTACTTTATTATACTGTAACTTATTTTGCACAGTTTTGGTACGAAAGTGCATTAAAATACTTTTTTATCTGACTCACGTAATCACCTAACTGGGTGATCTTTTTTGTACAAAAATAGTATCCCAGCTCAGTATTAACAAATCATCACCACAGTGTACCAGAATGAAAGATTCTCATGTGTTTCAACGCAATCACAATGAAATGTCAGTCACTTCGCACTTGACGTGCTTGTCTTGTTTGAGATTCTTTTCGATTCATTCAGTATTTTTTTTTTTTTAGTAAAAAACGAGATTATAACATATTTTAATTTAAATGTGGGTCGTAAAGATTTTGTATAATAAAAATAATAATTTAATGCTTTCTCAAAGTTCTAGTCACAGAGTTTCTTTTTGGGAAACTCACAGTGCACCTATATCGTAGTCACCTAACTTGGAAAGGAGACCTACAGATTAATGTGAAATTCGAAACACGGAGCATCCTAGAATCTTAGCAGTAACAGATAAACGCTTTGCCAGAGGTAAATGTCAATTTTTAGGCCCACAAAAATTACAGTTGATGCCGGGATTTGAACCGGGACCTTCAGCATCCATATCACACGCAGTCATTTGAGTCACCAGTCCGAATATAGGTGTAATGAAAAATAAGTTTGCAAACATGATACCATGATACCATATATATATATATATATATATATATATTGGATAGGATAAAAAACCACCGCTTACCAAAGAAGGGGATTCCAGCGGCGTTGGTACATGAAAAAAACACGAACACACAAAGAATAAAATTTTCGAGCATGGCTCTTCTTCAGTAGAAGTGAGATTTATATATATATATATATATATATATATAAACTTTTATGTGTTTGAATACATATTTTTCAGTACTAAATTAGTCTGGCGTATGGTTATGGTGTGCGATTCGGGTGTATAAGATCCTCGTTACAAATGCAGATCTGGGCTGCAATTTTTGTGGGTATTAAAATTGATCTTCAACTCCGGTAAAGTTTTGATTTTTTAATGCGAAGATGCTAGAACAGCGGAGCAGTATCAGGCAAGTGAGGCCTGATCTTCAGAGGAGTTAAAATTAATCCAAAACCACTTTCGATCACCAGTGATCAACACATGGCTAAAATCTTGCCATATTGACTATTGAACATGAAGTAGCTCAAATTGTTAATTTTGAAAATGTGATTTACGAGTTTGCAGCTGTTAATGCTAGAAAGTGGAGATTGTGAAAGCAATTTTTTTAGTTTATTTATATATCTTTTAAATGTTGTTAATATTAAAATTTTACTAAATATTATTTTTGAATAACAATAAATTTTTATTTAATTATGTTTTATTAATATCATATACAAGGTGATATATTTTACTTAATTTTTAACTTAAGTTTTCAAGGAGTGACACCATCGATAACCGCCCCGGGTGACACCCACGCTAGCTACGCCACTGGTTCATTGGCAAGATAACATTGTTTATGCCAATTAAAATCTATACCTAACCATCTCAAAATAAGGAACCCATTTTGTGCTCTTTTCATAGTACTGAAATTTCAGCAAGTATAATTTCACATTTTATATGTATACTGTAACTATGTACCTAATTGTATTTGCTAATAAAATTATATTTGTTACATATCTCATTAACTGAACCCGCAGTTGTCTCTTCAATGTTGTCTATGCCATCCTGTCTTGGCGTTTCTTAATCAGTAAGAAACAGCAACTTGTCGAAATACCGCAAATTTGGCTTTTCGATGTTTTTGATACCAGACTCAGATCTATGCGGCTCATTATATTACTTCTGTGCCTTCTGAAAACAAGGTCTTAATGAATTCACATTTTTCATAACAGTTTCTTTATTTGCATGTTTATCTACTTCTTTCAATTTATTGATAAGAATATATATGCAGCACTTTTTTTCTGTTTTGTTTAAATAATCTTTACTTTTGATTTTCCATAGACATTCATTTTCATAAATTCAGTTAGAAATTCACATGACAGTAGTCTAATATCAGTCATTCTCTACTAAGAAGACGTAATGCAAGACGCAAGTATGCACACACACACACACACACACACACACACATACACACCGTTTTGCTGGATGGCAAGTAGGAACACGCGCGGAAAATCAACAGCACTCTTCATGCCTTCGAACCAAACAATTGACGGAACACAACAATTAAGTCGATCGACTTGTCCCCACACACACTCCGTCTGCATTACAACTTGAGACTGTACAAGTAAAATGATCGACAAGCATGAGTGTGTATGCCAGGATTAACTGATATCAGCTACATGAGAATTTTGCAACTATAGCACACGCGTCCAAGATTTCAAAGATGGATGCCAAAAGTGAAGGACATCCGGTATCATGTGGTGCCTGACTACTACATACTGCGTCAAAACACTGACCAGCCCGGCATGGCTTATTCTTCAAACGCTATCAACCGACTGACTTGATTGACCACTTCCCCCATTCCAGGGAGCTCTTATATAAGGTTGCCGTGGGAACCAACCTGCTTCCGCATTACCCATAACATCATCGAATCTTTTTGGAATAGAATTATTCCCAATTGATTTGAAATTTTTATAGTATACAGTCCTTATTCTGAATGTCAGAACTGATCCAAGTGGAAATTTTTGTATCTATGTTACTTTTGCGGTAAAAATATTTTCATGAAAAATTCTGAAATCTCTCTCTCTTTAGAATATTTAAGTTATCGAGTTGAAACTTGTTTTAAAATGATCTGCTAAATTATCTCTTTCTCCTGGTCTTTAAATCTGCCTGGTTACTAACTTCTAACTTGGTGTAATTGAAAATATCTCCTAAAATATTGAAGTTACCAGTTTTAAATATGCTTTAAAAGATTCTACTTTAAATTTCCTATAGGATATTGATGTTATACCACAACAACAATGTTTCATGAATAGTTTTCCTATTGTGTTGGGAATTCTCACCCTCCCGCTTAAGGACTTTGTTTCCACGATCCATCAACTTCCGTCATCCATTTTCATTGAATTTACCTTGATTAATTTTTTCCGGATGTTAATTAAAATTAGTGTTTTGTGCTCAGAAAAAATTCTACTTTCCATTGGTTTCAGTCCTTCTTCTGTAAATTTAGTCTGTGTTAAGCACATTTTTGGCCAAATTATCCTTTTCCTATAAAAACAATATTTAACTTTAGCTACCCTTCTCAAAGTTTTACACAAGGTGTAATAAAAATTTATACATTTTTCTGGATATGAATAATTCTCATATCTAGAAAACTGTGGCTTCAGGAACTTTTTATCTGTTTTCTACTACTTATGATACCAGGAAAACTTTGATTTTAAAATGCAGATATCTCATCAGTGAAAATTTCTACCTGATATTTACATACTTAATTTTACTCCTTGTGGCCTCAAGTACCTCTGAAATTGAATGCAATGTTTTCTATCACAAAACAAGCCAAACACAATTGCAGCTATGTTTACATTATGTTACGAACTGATATCACTGTTTACCTTCACTTAATCCTTGAAACATGTAAGAAAATGGATTTAAATATGATTTGCAACAGAATTATTGTTAGCTTGACATTCTTTAAGCAAATTTTGTTAGTGAAATGCTGCACGAATGATTGCTAGTTACAGCAAGAGACATGTTGTTAGTGTCATAGTATGAAATTATTTCAGGAATATTTTAATTTGATGAAATCTATCAATTTTGTCAACAACTTTGCAAGATTTACGCTGTGTCCAAACACTCCCCATTCTCTCGACATTTTGATCAAGCTATCTGCTGAGTCTGCTAGCAGTCTCTAACAGATTCAACAAGCTTGACCCTTAAAGAATATCATAGGCATTGGTCAAATGTCAGGAAAAAGGAGTTTGTTTGGATGCAGTGTGAATCTTCCAAAATTATTGACAGCATTATGATGGCTTCAAATATTGCACAATTTTTTTAGAGTCAAATTAATTTTTTCATAATATTCGGTTGCAACTGGTTGTGCTGGTCCTTTATCTGTTAAAGTCTGTCAAAATCAGAAGTGGTACACGATGATAATATCTGTTAGAAATTATTTTAAAGTAAGGCATTCATGGGTCAGTAAAAAAATTTACAATCTTTTAATATAAATATTTTGATTAAAATCTTTAATTCAATATTCATTTCATAATTTTATTTCTTGTTTCTTCAAAACTGTACTCTTGAACAGTCAGAACTGTAATAATAGTCAAGAGCAATAGAATGTTTCTTAAGGAATTTTGGCAAATGTGATTTTATTTGTTTGTGTTCCCTCTCATAACTTCTACTGGGGGTGAATATTGTGGTCAATTGTCAGTGACCTTTGATAGAAATCTCTTGAGCTACCAGCTGCATCCTGATGTTGCAATCTTAGTAACTTTTTGGGGTCCATCAATCTTTGAAACTGAGGGCACATAGTTGTACTATAGAACAATTCATGTGGCTGGAAGCTTGAGAGCTGTCTTTATATATATATATTTATATAAATAATTTTCAACACTGTGCAACTGACGGGATGAAACTGTCATTGGCTGCAGAAGTCTGGTCACACAGTTCTTTCCCAGTGAAACAAATATGGAACTTGTTTGATCGTTGTAAGTATCATTTATAAATATCTGTTTATCTAATAGAATGTAGCAGGGCATAAATTATTTTTTTTTTTATCTTTCTGATGTAATCTTTTACTTTGCAATGATCTACTATAGTTAATACTTTATTGTTTTTACATGTTTATCTCCAATAAAAATACTGGAAACATTTATTTAGTTTACTATTTCTGATGTATTTTAGTTCATTGTTGTGAAGAATTTATAACATAACTTCTGTTTCTTAACTTTATTGTATAATGCAATGGAATTTCTTCCATTCTTCTTCTGAAGCTGGTAACAATCTGTAATTTTCACAGTGTCCTGATTTGGAGCTGAAAGATCTGAAGAAACTATTAACAGAAAATAAATATGCTCTGTTACCTTCACTTTATAGAAGCTTTGAAAATGAACTACTTGCATTTTACAAAGGAGGAGTTGGTGGTCTGTTAGACTTAATGAACGTTTTGAATCGACTAATGATGGTACCTTCACTTATGATGCCAGTTGTGAACAAGAGTAGTATTATTGGTATGTGTTTTTCTGAAATACATAGCTTTTATATAGTTATCTGCAGTTGTTTTAAAAGCAAGCATTTGTTATTAATTAAGGGCCCATTTTCTGGTAGTGGTTGTTGAGATAGTATGTATGACATGTTAATTTCTAAATGCTATTTGATTTATTGTATTAAGAGTAATAAACTAGTTTCAAAGCTTCAAATTTTTAGGTAAAGGTATGGAAAATATCGCAGTTGTATCTTTTAATATTAATGTTTAATTCTTGATGTAAATACTAAAAGCTATAAACTAGAATTTTTATAATAAGGTTTTGGTGACTAAAAGAAACAAAATGATTGAAAATGCACAGTATTTAAGTCGATCCCTGAGTTGTAAATATGTTTTAGTCATTTGCAACCAGGGGGATATTCAGTATTTGTTTTTGTCCTATATTTTTGCTTTCTCAGCCCTCTTTCATTCAACCTTGCCAAATGTTGGACATATTTTCTCTACTCTTGTTGTAATTAACATTGCCTTTTATCACTATTCCCTGCACCAATGTTAGTCATTTATTTGTGGAGGAAGGAAATTATTTCTTCTAACAGTTCCAAGACTTTGGCTTGAAGTAACATTATTCCACTAATATGTTGTTAAAACTGCTTTCCTATGACTTATTAATGTTCCTGGAGATTTTGGGTAATGTGTCCAGAGGCTGTATGTTATTGTGACACAATCTAGTATACTGCTAAAAGATGGAACACAGAGTCATCAGTAGCAGAGAAAGGAATTGGGTGAAGGGAGTAATGGGATTTTATAAATCATGTATTGGTTATGACATGTGGATGTATATTACGAGAATAATTTGTTGAAACATGTTGTAGGGAAACAAGGAACATGGCTATAAATTAACACTTGATCGCAGGCATAAGCAAGTCAGAAAGTTTTTATTAATGGAGTCAGGAGGTTGAATAAATTGAAATATGTGTTGAACAGTTATCTCAGACATTTAAAGTAAAATTTTGGAAAAATACCAAAAGTATGTTTGTGGGGAAATTGCCACCTGGGCACAATTTCCTTCACAATTAAAGACTATAATAATTATAAAAGTAAAAAAACCGATCAGTCTTGTTTGGCTCAGCCATGCATTGTTCATAAGTTAGTTGTTGATAGATAATTCTTCTCACCATCTCATAATTGTAAGCATTTTAAGAGAGTGCCAGAAATATTCTCAGCACTTCATTCAAATGCCTGATGGTGAGAGATGATTATGATCAGCCGAGGGACCTATTTAGTAAGTTAGTATTTCTCAAGTCATCAACGTTAAAGTTGAGTCCCTATGTACTTATCTCGTAAAGGAATGGTGACCATAATTATTAATCTACAAACTTTAATATAGTCAATATTTTTTAGTGGCTCGGTATCTCTCAAACATTATTTCATGGTCAAAGTTTTATATCCATCCACTGAAGGAAGCATTACAATTACTTTTAATAAACTGTTATGTATTCTCCGGCAGCTTTAAGATATAGTCATGAAATAGTCATGACTAAATACTATGGTGAAATAGCAGTATGATACATGCTAATTAATATCTCAACAGTAAATTAAGAACAAAAATTACACCACCACAACCACCCTTATAGTGCCATTATTCATTGATTCTGTAAGCTTTCATTCCAGCTGCTACCTGGATCAAAACACTTTGTCCTCTGAAGCTTATTCAGCTGGAGTTTCAGCATCTACGTTACAGTTGGAAGAGAAGTTATTCAGACAGTTTTAGATGAAAATGGAATAGAAGCTACTGATGACTTGAAAATGGTAGTGATATTAAGTGACTGCTTTAATGTTTAGGTACTATCATCCTGGAATGAGGGATACTGAATTGGTGAATCGTCTTATAATAGTCCACAGACCCAGCCCTTTTAAGAAATGTTATTTTAAGAATTATGTGTAGCAAGCTGGGAGTTGATTAATTATGGTTTTGTATATTTCTTGTGTAATTGTGAATTTGTGTAAATGAACATTGTATGCAAATTCTGTGTAATATGTTCAAGGACAGTATTATGCATGAAACGTTGATTAAAAATTTGTAATTGTAAGTGTTGATGTAAGCCACGATGTTTTGAGGACAATTCTCAATGGTTTGGACTAGTTTATGTAGATATTTTTGTGTGTAAATATCTGTATCTTTGATGATTTTGAATTATTATTTTTTTATCAATTCTAATTGTTTTAATTTGGTTTTGATTGTTGGCTACATTGTCGCCTCTCAAGAAACATCGATTGACTTTCTTTATGTTATTCCGGATGTTTCTGTAGTGTCTATTTAAGTGAGTTGTTAATTGAAAGTCAGTTGTCAGAATTTTTGTATGTGAGTTTAATTGCTGGAATATTTGTATGTTTGTACTTTAGTGTCTTTGGAGAAATCTGATGTCTTATTTTATCTTAGAGCTCACAGAAAGATAAATATAAAATTGAAAAGTGGTTCATGTGTTGTCGTTTGGTACTTAATTTAGTCAAGAACAGTAACCTTTGGGGAAAGGTAAAATCCCCTGCCAACCCACAGCAGCAATCTGCAAATTGGAGAATGAAGTGAGAAAGTGAAACCATCGTTAATTGGTTACTGGATGAATTAGTTAATTAGTTAATTGATAGGGCCATGGAAAGAAATTTTTCATACATAAAATAGAATTATATAAAAAAATAGAATGCTGATACAACAAACAAAACATTTGTGGTTTGTTTTAAGAACATGGGTCACAAAATGCTTACAATTGCATAGTGTAAAGGATTAACCGTGGTTGTAGTGGTCTTTCACTTTGTGGGTGTTTTATGATATTACTAGCCACAAAGCCCGTCAAAAATGACAGGTTTGAAGGAGTATTCTGTCAGTTAATTTCTGTTTAGTTGTTACCTAAACAGCATTGTTTTGAAATAAAGCTCAATGTGCTCTAATTTCTCGTCCCTTGTGATGTAGCAAAAGGTTTCAGTTGTCAACTTGATGGAGGTCGCATTTCAGTCTAACCACAATCTTCGCTAATAATGGCGCTAGAAAACTAACGCTTCTATCATATGCAAATTGAAATATTCCCTGTATCGCATTTGAGTGTCATCATGAATCGCAATATAAACTTGTTCCAAATTCTTCACGTGTTCTTACATCTTTATTTTTTATTATCTATGATGATGAAGATCGATGTGTTAACGGATGAAATAGGTTACATACAGTTGAAATAATGACCACAGTGAAACGAAGGAAGCTAAATTAAATCATAACAACTTCAGTGTTCTGGCAAATCATTTCTTATCAATTACTTAAATAAACACAAAAATAAATCATAGTTTTAAATAAACACAAAAATAAATCATAGTATAATTCCTATTGCCTTGCGCAGTAACAAAATATTTCTGTTGCTATCCTGGTTCAGGTTGCATTTAAATATAACCACAGGCAGTTCAATCATTACTGTGGCGCCACAATCTGATGATGAATTCTTGTAGAACTGGACGAAAAAAATCGAAAATAATGAATAAAGATTTTTGAAATTTTTCTTGGTTTTCGAGATATAGCATGTTGAAAACCGGTTATAGGTATAGTTCATTGTGATTTTAGTGAAGTTTCCTCTGGTCCAGGATGTATTTCAACCTAACAACAACCACCAGGAAGAAAATAAAACACGTATATTGCATTTCCACCGTGTAGATATAGCGGATTTGGTAGGCCAGATCTCATCCAAACCACCTCAATTTTGAGATACAACATCTCAAAAACTAAGCGAGATATGGAAAGAAAATGTATTCTTTGTTTTCGATTTGTCTCTTCGAGTTACATACGATATCATCATCAAATTTTGCAATGGCGAAATTTTTCTTCTGTTCCAGGCCGCATTTCAACCTAACCACGTCAATTTTTAGATACAATATCTCGAGAATTAAGTGAGATATCAAAAAATTTTATTGTCTACTTTCAATTTTTTTCGTCGAGTTACATAAGAATCCATCAACAAATTGCGGCTTCACGGTTATCGTAGAATCCCCTAACCACATCCAGCACTATGCTAAACATGCCACCAGAGAAACAATAGGCCTAGTTCCGTTACACGCATATTAATACATATACTTATCACATTTTAGTGCTAATAATTCATCGCGATATAAACTAAATCAAAAATCTTCAAAGATGCTTACATCTGCCTTTCACGTTATCCGTTATTAAGATCAGTATTAGAGTTAAATACGGCTGAAACATGTCATCAGTAAAAAGCAAAGTAAATTTAAAAAAATATGAACAACTTACGGCTTGCCAGGTAATATTAGATTACTAATAGAGCTAAGTATTTCTCTAACCAAACTTTTCGGAACACTGATGCTCGAAATACGAACTTTTATCTTACACATCTATGGACAAAGAATTTAAGGAATACTTCTATATATCAAAAGAATATTATGTAAATATAAGCATTTAATGATTGATATGTCAATTTTAACGCAATACATACTTTTATTTCAGTGTTCTGTGAGTTAATTTATTCACTGTTGCTTGGAAATGTTATTAAATAACGTGCACTCCCGCGAATAATATCGTAAAGTGTGACGTCATAGCGCAACGTCATAGATTGACGTAATGCCTTGACATGACGTCAGCGTGACATGCTATATTAAGCCTATTATACTAATAGATTAATATAGAATTACATGGAATTGTCAGTCTGACACCAGGTGAGCTTAGTGAAGCAGATTCGCCAACTACGTTAATTAGTAATCGATGAAGTTAACATTACTCTTAGCAATAGATAAAACATGTACTTCTTACCTTGGGGACATATTACTCACATCACATATATTATATCTGAAACAACTGGGTATCTTACTCTAACGACTGATAAATGATTAGGGAACACCAGAAGAGTGGATTGAATGAGAGTATTTATTCATTAGATACTGAAACATAATACATGCATCTGCATTTCCAACTAAGTTATGATGGGAGGAATAACACGCGCAGTAGCTCCCAGATTCACCAATATGGTATCGACAGTAATGGAACTAAGTCTCCTTCAGACGTGCGATACTGATTTAAGTATTGCATGATTTGGAACCAATGATAACTGTTAAGATTATGAATTACCAATTAAAACCCAACGCGAACACTATAATACATTGATGCAAGGCTCAAGTTTTAAGTTAAATTATGGATTAGGAATGTTCGATGATATTGGAACTTACAGACAGACGAGCTATATAACAGAATGAAATACTTATACTACAAGAAGACTAGAACAGACTAAGTCTAACTGCCATGTGGCAGCAGACCGACTCGCAACTATTACCTTGCTACATCGTGCCAGTCTCGTTGGTCAACTGAACTGCAGAGAGCGAGACAAGATGGCGTCTCCCTTTAAATACTGTCAAGTTACTGACACTAGCTAGGGCAATGCTCCGCGGCACACACATGGAATTCGCGATTCAGCAGCTGAGGCCGCTACGGCTGAGCGCTAAGTGGGACAGCTCTCGAATGTTCACGAATCCATCTTACAACATTTATTCTCATACCCATAATAATATTTGGACCTTTACAATAGTTCAGTGACAAAAAGTCATGTAATTGTGAAGAAAGACCACGAATGGTGAAGACAGCTGCTGAAACATTTCGATGGATTTTTATGACACTACTCAATACACACTCTCTGATAATGTTTTACAAGATACAAATCCTTTAACATCTGTGTCAGTGAAACTTTTATTTGAAACCATAATTTTGAAAAATAAATCAGGCATTCTGGATCAGTGGTAGAAGAAGTAATGGCATGCTTTTTCATTTCCTCATTACAACTTAGCATTGAAGTGTACCTGTAAATGAAATTCAGGTTGACCTGATGCCAACGTTACGGTTTTCATCAAATTACATTCCTGAAATGTCAGCCATCCTGCAACGGAACAAATTAGTATATTTCTGTTTGTTCAGATTTGATGATTCGAAGTTTAATGTGAATCAGTTGTAAGTTATCAATTTGCAGAGCCCATTAATTGATGTATACCACTGAAGGATTCGGTCTTCAATCCCCTTTCTGGCTTCCAGATTTCAGTTTTCCAAGATTTCCTGAAATCACTCCATCCAAAGATTGTATGGTTCCTTCAAAGGCCATTGTTAAATTCCTTCCCATTTTTGTTCTCAATCATCTCCCAGCTCTGATGTCCTTGTCATCAATGAACTGTAAAGCCTGAAGCAAAAATTAAAGTTATAAATCTGATAATTTTATTGGTATTCTCAACTGTTTATTTATTTATGCCTTTTCCTTAGCTAGTTTCTCTGCAATAACTTATTAGTAACATTAGAAATATACTCTAACATGCAGAAATGAGTCAAATTTACCTGAATACCAGGCTCAAGTTTGACAGCAATTGAACTTATTGATATTGCTGTCAGGTGTTGTGTTTAATAATTACTGCTTAAGGTAACTATTTAGGAATTGAGATATTAGTGATCTGATTGGCATGAAGTTCTACATTTATCAGTTCTTAGTTAAGTTCTTGATCTGGTTGTATATTGGATGAATTATCACTTAGGAAAGGTGATTTTTGTTGTTGTTGTATTGATACACAAAATTGTAAGTAAGGCAGACAATAAAATATATTTATGTAGACCCTTTCTCTTTAGAAGAATATGGTGTGTATAGGTTGGGAGATCAAGGTGAATTGAAACTGGAGAGAGTGCAAAGGAGGGCCACTAGATTTGCTTATGAAAGTTATCAGTAATAGATATAATGAAGGGTCCAGATTGGGAATCATTAAAAGACGGATAATGGATGAAGAGAGAGATGAGAGTGTAGAATGCATATATTGGAGATGCAGTCTGGATGGATATTGGTAGAAGAATTAGTACTATAATGGTATGGGGAATGGAGAGATAACATTGACCATAATCTAAACTTAATTTCAGGCATAAAAAAGTGGTAAAATTTTCTTTCATTGTTAATCTAGTGAGAGGCAGAAATAAATCATCCCAGGAAATGCTGAATGATTTACTTGAAACAGGGGAAGAATTAAAAATAAAGATGCACAATGTGTGATAAAGGAAAGTGGGAAGGAGAAAATTGCCACCAACGCATCAGCTCCACCATAGTAGTTATTATTATTATTATTTAAAAAAAATATCATCCTATCTTTTTTTCAAAATGTCTGGTTGTGTACTCTATTTGTTTCAGTGCCCTTACTAATGCCTGTCGTTTCCATCAAATCCTTGATTATATTGTAAAGTGTGTAGGACCTCTATGCACCGGTTTATTTGGAGAATTTCTCATATTTTCTGTATTAATTCAGTTTACTATTATTCAAGTGTCGTCACTATTTCTTCACATTCACATAATGGACTGACAAATCAATGGAACAATTTCTACTTATGTTTGAGAATAGGATAAGTCAAGACAAATATCAACTCTGCTTATACTCTAGTTCTATATATTTTAATCAAGGTTACTGCTTTTTTTCAGTTAAACATGATTTCCCCACATTTTCTGTAGTATTTGACTATTCTTATGTGATTTACAGGTCTGTCTGATTTCATTGGTTCCTTAAGCTATTTATTTACTATTACCCAAATCTACTAAAATTCTCTGAATAGGTGTTCCATATATATTTTTTTCCCCCAGGACTTTACATTCGACGAGTAATTGTATACTTGGAGAAGCTTTCATTCTCTCAAATTGTATCAGTTTATGAATCATTCAAAAGTTATCATCAAAGAGGATTCTCTGATAGACCAATAATTAGTGAAAAAACTTACAGCTTTGCAGAAACCAGTTTTACTGACTTTGTTACTCCAAAACCTGACCAGCTATCAGAGAATGAGGACAATGAGAAGAAGGAGTTGAGGTAATTTTGTTTTCAGTCAGTGCTCTACATTTTTAATCTAGAACTAGCATTTACCTGCTGCTTCATGTGTGCTGGTCTTGGTGTTTATGGAAATGCTTTACGTTTTTTTATTATTATTTTAGTACCAAATATTAACTTGGAGAAACAAAAAATATAAATTTCATTTAAAAATTTTCTTTTAGTTATGACCGTTGATTCAGTTTTCATACTATTGTTTGAAAGCTGTTTTTGGTAATACTTTTATTCTAACACAATATAATATATGTAACAATGAAAGGAAATAAATGCTGCAAGGCAATATTTACATCGAAAGGACAGGTAAAATACACCCAACACTCATCAAAGTTAAAGGGAGGAGGGCAGCAACAACACAAAACAACACACAAACAAAGAAAATACAATATTTTGGGCGAAAACCCCTTTTTCAAGTTAACAGAGGTAGGTGGCTGGGCTTGCGCAAGACTTGCGTTCGACGCAGCCACTCATAGAACACAATAGACCTTCGGAGGTTGTAAGGACCATAGAATTTTGGCAAATTCTAGTTTTGCTTAGGCGGGACTTAGAAATTTCGAGAAGTGCAGTTTTCAACTTTAAGGAATTTCCCTGTAATCTTTCCCACAGTAACAACTTGCTATAAAAATCATTTTAAAGTGTAATTATCATATCGGGAAACGTTTGGTTTAGGAGATATTCCCGTTTGTTCAAGTTTTGAAGCACGCGATCGTAAAAGTAGAAATTCTAAGACTTGCAATATCTCTAAATCGCGTAAAGCTACAACCGAACTTTTATCACCAGCTGTAGTCAGCACTATCCCCGATATTTTGGCAATAAAATTAAATAATTTGGTAAAGTCTAATTAGCGATTTTAATTGAGAGAAAAAAATAAGCTTTTTTATTAAAAGAGATATCAATTTAAATTTTACATCAGCAGATAGCCCTAATTAAGACGATTTCATACATATATGGGTTTTCATAAAAAGTTTAAGCATTTGTCCGGTAATTAAGTTTTTGTAAAATAGATTGTCGCAGATTGTTGTGCATGCGCGTAAAAAGTTGTAGAACACTTAGGGATTTTACCCAGATTTGAATGTATCACTACGCTGAAACTTTAAAATTAATTACTCTAAATTTCTCAAGAGACTGCCGCGGACTTCTAGTAGATAAGTCCGGATACTGTTGAAGTTTGAACATTTTTTGATAGTCTGGATCGTCAAATAAATTACACATACTTTGAGCTACGCGGAAGCAAAAGATGTGATACAGTTGCTGACGTCACCGGTTCTTATGGTTTCTATAAAAGACCCCGCCGCCATTATGATTTGTCTGTTCCTGTCCGCGGTCTGTTCCTGCCGGTCGTCTGTTTCTGCCGGTCGTCTGTTTTCGGTCTGTCTTTCGTCGCGCTGGTTGTAACTCGCCATGCCGGCTAGTTCGAACATGTGGAAACTTTGGTGTCGTGTTATCTCGTAACTTTAATGACTGCTAAAAACTTTTAAATTTACTAAAGGGGTTTCGGTCGGTTAAATTTCTCTCCACAATCTGTAACTTTTGGAACGAGTGTTCGATATGCCTACTCAACTGTAAATGCACTTTTGAACTTTTGACTTTGAAGAATAAAACTTTGGATTTTACTAACAGTGAACTTGTGTGCTTCAGTAGTTTGCTTGAACCCTTTTCTCAATTTGTGGGTAACAAATTTTGTGGCGACCTAGGCATTTAGTTGAGTCATCCTGGCTACATGGTCAAATCAAATCAAAATTATTTAGCAAGAGTTTTCATCGAACAGTGGGTTGTAAGCAAGAGTGTAAGTTAAGGCACTTAGGCGATACTATAACCCCAGTATCGGTCTAGGTCCTTACAAGGTGGTCGGGGGAGCAACGATAATATAACCGCGAGTATAAGAAAGATTAAAATGGTTGAAAAAATAATAGTAATACAAAATATAAATAAATAAATAAAAATATAATTGAAATTTTTTGAAAAATATATGAATCTATTGTGCTGGCCAGTGATGGGTGTATAGGGTGAGGTTGGAAGATATTAACGGAAATTCTTAACAGTTTATTTTACTGTCCGTGGTTTGAACAGAAGCTAAAAGTTGTACACACATTCCTTGGGAATATTTGCACATTAGAGACACCAAATACATATTAATCGAGTATAGTCCATTCAAATAAGGGCAGTTCTGTAGAAGTTAGTAAGGAAAAACTATGTATTGTTACCTGTTGATATTTATGGTAACTATTTCTCAGACATCTTTCTTCGAGAAAAAAACTGAATTTCTTATCTATAGAAAGGCAGAAATATTGGTGGTGTTTATTGTCAGCGGGAAGACATATTGTACCAGATTTTTTTTTAAAAAAACTGTCTACCAGAGACAGGGGTGTAAGGGTTTGGGAGGGACTACACTACCCTTTCCAAACAAATGTCAACCTCTCTTTCACGTGGTGCACCCAGTTTGCATGGACGAGGCTCTGGCGACTTAAAGATTCCCGGTATAACAAGTCACCCGCTGCTTGCCAACGACCTCTGAAAGGAGGGCGGAAGAACGGGGAGCGTTTTAAGGCACCCTATTGCCCTTCAGGTTGGAAACGGCCCCTAAAGGCGGATGAATAAGAAATGATCAACGGCATGGGGATGCAGAAGGCACCAGGAAACCACTGCGTTAAAGACCCATAGGGTATCCCGAGGACATGTAATCCTCTCAAATTACATATATCATGATGGCTTCTTCCTGGGTAAAATATTCCAGAAGTAAAATAGTCGCCCAGTCGGATCTCCGGGAGGGAACTGCTCAGCGAGCAGTCATCAGAATGGATAGAAACATTCTACGAGTCGGAGTGTGGAATGTTAGAAATCTGAATAGGGCAAGAAGGTTAGAAAACTTAAAAAGGGAGATGGAAGAACTTAAGGTAGATGTTGTTGCGATTAGTGAGATTAAATGGAAGGACACACAGTATTTCTGGTCTGGGGAACACAGGATAATTAGCCCACAAGCTGTCAGTGGAGTCACTGGTGTAGGATTTGTAATGAACAAGAAAGTATGGAAATGAGTGAGTTATTATGAACTAGTGACAGGATTATTTTGATGAGGTTTGAAACTAAGCCCATCCCAACCACATTAGTACAAGTGTATATGCCAACGTCACAGGAAGATGACGAAGAAATAGAATAAATATACGCTGAAATTGATGAATTAACCCAACATATGAAGGGGGAGGAAAATCTAATAATCATGGGTGATTGGAATGCAATATTGGGAGAAGGAAAAGTGGGGAATACTGTAGGAAGTTTTGGTCTAGGAGAAAGAAATGAGCGAGGGAGCAGGTTGCTAGAATTTTGTGAAAGATATAAGCTAGTAGTGGCAAACACATTGTTTAAGAACCATACGGAGCATGGTGGTGTAACGGCTAGCATTCTGGCCTCGCATTTGGGAGGACGGCGGTTCGAATCCCCGTCCGAGCATCCAGATTTGGGTTTTCCATGGTTTCCCAAATCACTCCAGGCAAATGCCGGGATGCTTCCTTCAAAAGGCAATGGCCGAATTCCATCCCATTCCTTGCCCCCCATCCTTTCCCGTCTCTAAAGACCTCACTGTTAGAGAGACGTTAAGCAGATAAAAAAAAAAAAAAAATTAAGAACCATGCAAGAAGAATATACACCTGGAAACATCCTGATATCAGCTAGATTATATCATGGTCAAAGAGAGATTCAAGAATCAAGTTCTAGACTAAAGCATACCCAGGAGCAGACATAGACTCTGACCATAATTTGCTAATAATGAAATGCAGGCTGAAATTTAAGTGAATAATGAAGCAGAATAAGCAGAACAGACTGGAAGTAAATAAACTGAAACAATCTAGCACCAGAGAAAAATTTGCAGTAATGGTAGACTTAGCTCTAAGAAGTAACTCTGAGAGGAGCTCAACAGAGGACGAATGGAATGTATTAAAGACCGAAATAATGAAAGCTGGCAAAGAAACATTAGGCTTTAGAGAACAAGCTGCCCAAAAACCTTGGATCACTGAAGAAATATTGGAGCTGAAGGTACAAAAATGCTCAGGATGAAGCAGGAAGGGAGGAAGCAGTACAGACAATTTAGAAATCAAATAAATAGGAAATGCAAAATAGCAAAAAGAAAGATGGCTGCAAGAAAAGTGTGAAGAAGTTGAAAAGGAAATGGTCGTAGGTAAAGTAGATGTTGCATATAGAAAGATCAAACAGAATTTTGGAGAAATGAGGAAAAGAGGTATGAACATTAAAGCTGCCGATGGGAAACCTCTTTTAAGCTCAGAAGATACAGCTAACTGATGGAAGGAATACACTCAGAAACTGTATGTTGGGGACGACTTGAAAAAGGGTGTAATGGAAAAGGAAGGCGATGGTGACTTCAATGACTTAGGAGATCCTGTTTTGAGGACAGAATTTAACAAAGCTCTGAATGACTTGAAAGCAAATAAGGCAATTAGAATTGATGAGATCCCTGCAGAACTTTTTAAATCCCTAGGAGAGGAAGGAATTGAAAGATTATCAAGCTGATATCAAAAAGTTATGAAACAGGAGAAATTCCAACTGATTTTAATAAAAATATCATCTTCACACTTCCAAAGAAAGCACAAGCCGACAAATTTGAGAATTATCACACCATTCGTCTAACATCACATGTTTCAAAATTACTGACCAGAATAATATACAGAAGGATGGAAAGGGTAGTAGAAGAGATAGTAGATGAAGATCAGTTTGGGTTTAGGAAAAATTGCGGTACAAGGGAAGCAATTCTGTCTTTGAGATTAATACTTGAAGGGCGGATCAAAAAAAATAAAGATACTTTTATGGCATTTGTTGACTTAGAAAAAGTTTTTGATAATGTTAGGTGGGATAAGAGGTTCAAAGTTTTAAAGAAGTCAGGTCTAAAGTATCGAGATAGAAGAATACTCTA
Organism: Vandiemenella viatica; assembly: GCA_031002005.1. NCBI lineage: Eukaryota > Metazoa > Arthropoda > Insecta > Orthoptera > Morabidae > Vandiemenella > Vandiemenella viatica. The sequence goes on along the minus strand of JARYHS010011408.1, from coordinate 169,849,234 downwards.
TAAACTATATAAGAATCAAGTGGCTATAATAAAAGTAGAGAATCATGAGAGTCATGCAGCAGTTAAAAAGGGTGTTAGACAAGGTTGTAGTCTATCCCCATTAGTATGCAACTTGTATGTAGAAGAAATAATAAAGAAAGTAAAAGAAAAATTTCTATGTGGCGTAAGTGTTCAGGGAGAAAAAATCAGTATGCTACGATTTGCTGATGACATTGTCTTGTTAGCAGAGAGGGTTGAGGATATTGAGAAGTTACTGAATGGCATGAACAAAATACTGATGGAAGATTTTGGACTAAACATAAATCAGAGCAAGACAAAAGTGATGAAATGTAGCAGAAATAATACCAATGCTAGTAGATTAAATGTAAAAATAGGACCGAATGTAATAGGAGAAGTAAGTAAGTTCTGTTACTTGGGAAGAAAAATTACAACCGATGGCCGAAGAATGATGTTAAAAGCAGAATAGCACTAGCAAAAAGAGCCTTCATGAAAAAGAGAAACCTTTTAGTTTCAAATATTGATCTAGGAATTAGAAAGAACTTTTGAAAACTTTTTGTGTGGAGCACAGTACTTTATGGTAGCGAAACATGGACTCTAGGAATACCAGAAAGAAAGAAAATTGAAGCATTTGAAATGAGGTGCTATAGAAGAATGCTGAAAATTAATTGGACTGACAAAGTAAGAAATGAACGAGTTTTGGAAATGATGGGTGAGTAAAGAAGTTTGTGGAAGAAGCTTCCAGAAAGAACCGAGCGGGGCGGTGTAACGGTTAGCGTTCTCACCTCACATTCGGGAGGACGGCGGTTCGAATCCCCTTCCGGGCATCCAGATTTGGGTTTTCCATGGTTTCCCCAAATCACTCCAGGCAAATGCCGGGATGCTTCCTTCAAAAGGCCATGGCCAAATTCCTTCCCATTCCTTGCCCCCATCCTTGCCCCCCATCCTTGCCCCCCATCCTTTCCTGTCTCTAAAAGACCTCGATGTTAAAAAGAGACCTAAAAGCAGTTAAAAAAAAAAAAAAAAAATCCAGAAAGAAGAGACATTCTGGTAGGTCACATTTTGAGACATGCTGGATGGTTAATTTGTTAGTGGAGGGAACAGTCGAAGGTAAGAACTGTAGAGGAAGACAGAGATTAGAATATAGGAAGCAGATAATTGAGGGTGTGGGCTGTATGGGTATGTAGAAATGAAGAGGTTAGCACAGGATAGGAAGGAATGGAGGATTGCATCAAACCAGTCGAAAGGCTGACGACAGAAAAAAAAAAAAAAAAAACGTTGACGAAATATATATCTACCACATTTGTAATCTACCGCATTTCACATCGCAACTGACCTATTACGATGCAAGTAAATGCTGATTACATTTGATTCACGTATTCCATTTATTTTAAAGTACTGCGGTCCAGAAAACTGAATAACGAAAGTGAAAAAATGAAACAGACTCTTAAGTTTTGTCAGATTTTTGTGAAAGGAGCGAGTGTCTGAAAGCACATAACGACCTGTGGTCCTCAATTTAGCATATATTAAGGTTTCTAATTGCTTGCTTCTTCCCACGGTACATATAAGTTATTGGCTACTTCCGTAGGTTTTGATTTGAATCATTACCTCTAAAAAGTTGCAAACCCCGTCATATATGCTGTTGTAGTTTTTGCAGGGCTCCCGTACAAATAAAGAGATACACGCAACTTGCTCACTGATTTATAATAGTATAGATACAATAATTGCTCATTTAAAGATAGTACCTGGGTGACGGATCTATGCTCGGCATCTTTCGATTTTTGTTCAGTGAGATTAATTAATGGTGCAAGATTAGTGGTAATTCTGTTAGACGAGTGCAACATCAGAGTTAAATTAATTCACTCCGATAAACTATGCTTTTACTTCACATTAACCTCACACCACCAATCATGCTTTTCCAAATGACAGGAAAACAATTCCCACTAAAAATAAGATTCATTAATAAAACACAAGGACAAAAGTTTCAAAAAGCAGGATTGCATTTTTAGAACACTATTTTTCACTTGTATACACGTATGTGGCTTTTTCATGAGTATATAAATTCATTAATATCTACAGTCAAAAAGTCAATGATGATCAAATTATAACTGCTGATATTGTTTTCAAAGAAGATTTGTAAGGTTAAGAAAATTGAAAAAAAAAAGACTTTTGACAAAGCCAATAGATATTTGCTTCAAATGTTTTACATTTACACATGTAGTATTTATTGATAACGACTTTTTACAGTGGAAGTTATATTTATTACTACTCTTCAAAAAAAGTACCTTTCATTAATAAATACTTGCATTTACTTATTCCTCAGTGTTATGTTATGTAAGGTACCCTTTAGTTCGCCAAAAGTATTCCTACCAGCTAACCCCAGCAGTAACATATGCTATAGTTAGATTTTGGAGTCACTTATACAGAACTAAGAAATTTCGTGTAAAGTAATTTTCAACTTGAATAGATTTTCCTGCATTCATTTTGACAGTTAAAACTTGTTGTAAGAATCATTTTAAAGTGTATTCATTATGTCCGGAAAAATTTAAGAGATAATTAGGTTTGTTTATGTTTTAAACCATGCTGTTAGGAAAGCTAAAATTTAAGATTTGAAATGAGTCACAGCTGATCTTTTATCACCAGCTATAGTCAGCACTGTCTAGCATATTTTAAAAGTAAAATTAACTAAATTGACAAAGTTTAATTAATGGTTTTAATTAAGAGGAAAAATAAAAAACTAAAGGAATGCAATTGAGAAATTTATATCTGTAGTAGACTACATTGTAACAGATAGGTTCAGTGGAGAAAAAGTGCAGGATGTAAAAGTAGTACCCAGTGAAAGCCTCAACAGTGACCACAGACTACTTGTTGCAGGTATGAGAGTTACTAAAGCTATTGCAAAGGTAACTAGGAAGAAAAGACCCAGAATTAAAGATTGGAAACTGAAAGACATGAAATGCAAACAGCAGTTCCAAGAGGAAATTAGAACCAAAATATCAACAACAGATATAAAAAGGGCCATGAAGAATGGAATTATTTTAAATCAAATCTTGTTGCAAGTGCAGAAAAAAATATGTGGAAGAACAAGCAGGAGAGTTAAAGAGCAAAAGGACATCATGGTGGAACGACAAAGTAAAAGAGGCAATAACCAAAAGAAATAAAGCCAGAAAAGCTCTAGATATGGCCAAGTCCTATAGAAGAAACAACAGTGACCAAGTAGATAACAGCAGATTTGAAGAGAATGCAAAATAATATAGAAGCAGCAAATTGGAAGTTAAGAGAATTGTACAGGAAGGAAAGGAGAAAAGCTGGGAAGATAGTACATCTAAACTGGAATAAGATAGTAAAGTGAATATGAAACTGTTATATGGAATTGCAAAACACAAAAGATCGGATAAAGAAACAATCACAGCAATAGAGACAACAGATTGAAATATAGTTCGTAATATAAGAAGTATCAGGGAAGCCATGAAACAATATTTTGACAAGCTACTAACTGGACCTAATGGATAGATGATGAAGAAACAAGTCAGGGGATGATATATGAAGACACTCCAATAACTTGGTCAGAAGTTGAGCAAGCTCTTCATAAAATGAAAAATGACAAGTCAGCAGGAGCCGACGAAGTTACTGTCGACATGATTAAAGCTGCCAGTCCACCAGGGATACAATGACAGTATAGAGTCCTCAGAGCAATATGGAATGATAACCAAATACCGGAAGACTCGACAAAAACGGTGATAATTCCTATCTTCACGAAAGGGAACAGAAGGAAAAGTAAAAACTGCAGAGGTATTACCCTCCCATCCCATGGCCTCAAAATTATGGAAAAGATAGTTGAAGCCAGAGTACAAACGGTATTAGAGCCCATCATAGAAGAGGAACAACATGGGTTTAGGGCTGGAAGAAGCACAACAGATCTAATATTTGCCTTGAGAATACTAGTAGAAAAATATTGGATAAGAGGGAAAAACCTAATTATTGTGTTTATGGACTTAGAAAAGCCATACGATAATGTTCCTATATCAACTATCTGGAAAAGTCTAAGAAAACTTAAAATTCCAGGGTACCTCATTAGAAAGATCCAGATACTGTACAATAATTGCAAGAGCTGCGTCAATGTTGGGGATGGTTTAGTACAAGCAAAGGAGTACAACAAGGAAGTGCCCTTTCACCTCTTCTGTTCATAGCAGTGATTTATAACATCTCGAAAGAACTAAAGATGGCAATCAATATAGATCTACAGCCATTGGTGTTTGCGGATGATGTGGCAGTATGGGATGAAACCAAAGAAGGAATACAAAATGAACTGAAGATGTGGAATAATAAATTTGGAGATTATGGAATGAATTTGAATAAAAAAATACCATAGCACTAAAAATGAGCCGAAAGAATACAGACTCCCATATAAAATTACAAGACCACCAAGTTGAAGTTGTTGACCAATTCAGCTACCTGGGGAGCATAATTGCCAATAATGGTAGAAGTGAGTTAGAAATAATGAGTAGATTAACCAAAGGAGCCAACTTCTACAGTACCGTGCCAGGCTTACTATGGGACATGAAGATTCCCAGAAGAACAAAAATTGTCTTGTATAAATCTCATTCCTATTCTCACATATGCTTTGGAAACATGCACACTAACATCAAGGGACCTTAGCAAGATCCAAGCATGTGAAATGAAGTTTCTTAGAACGGCCCTCCAGAAAACTAGACCACATAAAGAATGACGAGATTAGATCAAACCTAGAGCTAAGGGATTCTATGGAAGAGAGACTAAGGTTATCAAGACTTAAGTGGTTTGGGCATGTCAAGAGAATGATTAGTACAAGACTACCAAAAACATATTTGAAAAAAAGTGATAGGGGCAAAAGACCAATGGGAAGACCAAGTAGAAGATGGGCAGACCAACTGAAGGAGGACATAGAGAGAAGTGGAATTATATCATGGACAGAGAATCCTTTCTGGATAGGAGACAGTAGAAGACTATAATCTACAACATCCAAGGCTCGTAAACCACACCCGGGAAACTGGAAATAGTCCCCTATGATAATGATGAGATAACCTAAATTGAGAGGATCCCAAGTATACAGTGGTTTCAGTAGAAAGTTCAACTATTGGTGAGATAATTAAGATTTTGAAGATAGATTGTCTTTAATTGTTGTTGGTGTGCGATAAAGGGCGCCAAGTCAGTGACATAAGAGACTTCAAGATTGATCTTATAGAAATCCCTTTGACTGTTGTAATAAATTAAAACCGATAGAATAGGATCATTGGAAGTCCTTGTATTAATTGTAAGTTAAACCATTTAATATATTGGGAGATATTAATGTTTTAAAAAAGTTACTGATGTCATAGGCATTAGAAAGCTCCCTGGAGCCATCTTGAATTTGTCCAGTCTTTCATTAGAAATCAAACAGTTAACTTCACGTGAGTTCATGGAGCGAACTGCTACATTCGGGTCAGTGGTGCAGCGCGTCGTAATATGCCATAGTAGTATGCTCACTAAAGTTAGGGGGACTTAGTGAGTTTGTCTTCTCATATGAATGTGCTTAGCCTGTTAATATTCAATGCAACTGTTGTCCGATGTCTTATCTGCAATTTTGGTACTGACAATGTATGAGTGAATTAAGAATATAAGCATTATATGATTAAAAAACTATGTCAAGAGAACTTATTTAATCAGACCCTTTGTGTTTGGGGGTTATAATACAAGCCTGTAGCGACTGATTTATTAAATATTAAGGTACCAGAAGGCTACTCAGGTCATAAACTTTTATGTTCACATCTTAGGGAAAGTGTTGCAAAGCCCCATCAACCTTCAGGCGCAACAATTACCATGCGGTGACTGATCACCATACTGTGTGAAATATTCGCATTGGTCAGTTAGTATACATTTAAATTGACAAAACCAAAGAGAAACTATTAGTAGGCTTTCTGGTACCTGAAACGTCTATGAGATGGCATTACAAAAATTGTTCTTTTTTTTTGTTGTTGTTGTAAATCTACATTTTTGCGGGGAAAACACCTATTTAGGTAAACTTAAAAGCAATACGTTATCTAAATATGAAGTTTCATTCAAATCATTAGAGCAGTTTCTGAGATCCCAAATGTATATATAATAACAACAGTGAGCAGGAAAATGCTTTAAGGCAGTAAAACTAATGAAGGATAGGGGAATACGACTTACCACAGGTGAAGGCGGCTGGGAATGATGAACATATGAAAGAACAAAAGAACATATTGCGCGTTTATTGTGTTTGTTCTTTCTTATGTTAATCATTCCTGGCCGCCTTCATCTTTGGTAAGTGTTGGGTCGTATTTATATATATATATATACAAGAATTGCTCATTTAATGATAAAAGACTAAATATTATTAATGCTTATTATGTCCGATGCAAGTATTCATTTTGTTTACTGCATTCAAGAAAATTGAACAGCTAAATATTCGAAGTCAAAATATTAAATAGAATCCTAAGTTAAATTGTGTGATTTTTTTTTTTTTATCAATTTTTTGTGAAAAGAGTGAACATGTCAATTACATTGTGATCCATGGCCCATAATGTTCTGTCTAGAAAGGTATTTAATTATTTCCTTCATCTTTTGGCACGTATAAGTCATTTGCTATTTCTGCAGATTTTATTTCAGACCATTAGCTATACAAATTTGGAAACACCATCCAAATTGCTGTGGTTTTTGGCAGTTCCTGTTCAAATAATGAGACATGCACAGCTTGCTTACAAGTTTATAATAGTATAGATGAAGTGAAATGTGTTGGTACATGTCGGCAGTTAATAAAAACTATGATTTACAACAAAAGAAGTAGCAAATTATTCATTCTTCATTGATTTTATTAATTACACTTTATTTATGTGGGGAGTATTAATTTACTAAACCATGTTGGTTTCAGATGTGACAAGGCTGAGGATACCTATATTAATGGTTAATGTTATGTGGGGAAAGATTATAACTGATCAAGATTATATAAATTCTCTGAAATTCTAAAGTACAATAAGAATATTGTGTGAGTGGAAAAGTTTTTTCAAGCTTAAGAGTACCACTACCAATAAAATAAAACCTTTTTGGTGAAATTTATAAATGCCACATCTGGAGTAAATTATTTAGACTAAAGAGGCATAAAGATTAATGGTGATAGATCATTAACAAGATATTGCAACTTAGGAAGAAGAAAATGGATGAAGGAAATTTGCAAATGTGGTATGCGAAGAAAGGTTGGTTATGAAATAACAATACAAATACATGAACAATAAGCAACTGACCCAACCTGGTATGTGAATATGGGCCTGAAATTTGTGAGGATGTTGCTTCAAATCCCTGAATGGCCATCCAGAGCTCGGTTTTCCATGGTTTCCCAAAATCGCTCCATGGAAGCAAAAATAAAAGCAAGAGAGGAGAAGAAGAAACAAAGGATATAATAATTTAGACACTGAAGTGCCAAAGAAACTGGTACACCTGCCTAATATCGTGTAGGGTCCCCACGCGCACACACAAGTGCTGCAACACAACGTGGCATGGACTCAACTAAAGTCTGAAGTACTACTGGAAGGAATTGACACCATGCATCCTGCTGGGCTGTCTATAAATCCGTAAAAGTACGAGGGCGTGGAGATCTCTTCGAACGGCACGTTGCAAGGCATCCCAGATATGCTCAATAATGTTTGTGTCTGAGGAGTTTGGTGGCCAGCTGAGGTGTTTAAACTCTAAAGAGTGTTCCTGGAGCCACTCTGTAGCAATTCTGGATGTGTGGGGTATCGCATTGCACTGCTGGAATTGCCCAAGTCCGTCGGAATGCACAATAGACATGAATGGATACAGGTGACAGACAGGATGCGTACGTACGTGTAACCTGTCCGAGTCGTATCTAGACGTATCAGGGGTTACACGTCACTCCAACTGCACACACCCTACACCATTACAGAGCCTCCACCAGCTTGAACAGTCCCCTGCTGATATGCAGGGTACACGAATTCATCAGGTTGTCTGCATACCCGTACACGTCCATCTGTTCGATACAATTGGAAACGAGACTCGCCAGACCAGGCAAGATGTTGCCAATCATCAAGAGTCCAATGTCGGTGTTGACGGCCCCAGGCGAGGCATAAAGCTTTGAATCATGCACTCAGCAAGGGTACATGAGTGGGCCGTTCATTGGAAGTGAAAACAACTGTAGTTGAATTTATACTCACTTTGGACTTTGGTTATATACTGAATCCATAAGGCATTTGGTTGACACATGCTTAAAGCTTTGTAGATCAATATCCTTACTGCAGTCTAAGTGTGATGTCCAAGTTGCAGTTCATATTGATAAACATTGTGTCGTATAAACACGCTTGATGGGAACTCAAACATTTCTACCGAATTTGATCATGTTGGTTGGTACCTTGCTTTCATAGGTTCTTTATAATGCCACCAATCCCTCGTAATTACCCCAAGAAATAAAGGTTTATGGAGTAAAACAGTTCTTGCTTAGACGAGGTTTATATTCTTGAATTCTATATAAGAGCTGGTATCAGAAAGATAAGCCATCACTACTATCGTCTCCTTGAATTAGATTGCAAGTTGACGTCACTCACATGCACTGATGGCAAACTTTCACGAAATTCCCCCCAAATTTGAAAGATCATCCTGTGGCATCCAGGAATAGCATCAGAGTCTACTGTCCTGATCGTTAATGTAAAGTTTATAACAACTTACAATTTTCTAAGTTCAACGTTTAACCACTACTAAAAATCTTCAGAGTTCCCAGCCTCATAGTTCGCTGCCCATCATGTAGCTCTTCTCGTCTCGATGGCCTACTTGAAAAACTGTTCCTGGCTGCCTCTCAAGACTACTTTTTTATAGCCTCAGCTACTCTATTGCTGAATTGCCATAGAACAACGGTGTATTCCTGCAGGGAAACCCATTTCTTTGGTGAGTTACTAAAATCCCCCACTCCTGTGGAACACTAATTTTACTCGGATTTCCCCGAAATTTTAATGTGTTATAGTTTAATTTATTCCTAATCTTTTTGGTCATGGCTAATTTTCTCGCAACTATTCTCATTTAAGAGCTATTAATTTCTAAAAGTCACACATGGTGATGCCATCACATTTTGACACTAAAACTTCATTCTTCTTATTTTAAATTTCAAGTAACCGTTGAACTGTTATATGATTGTTATAAAATGAATCTTTCGCTCTTATTTGAGCCTATTTCTATCTTCTTAGCTTTTTTATCTAAAAAGTTCCAATTCTTTATTTTTCCAATATCTTCTCTGGTAAATTTTAAAAGCATAGAAAATACACCTTAACATCATTGTCATTCTCTGCTTTCTTAGTGGAAATGAATGCAACAAAATTCCTTATTTGAATCTTATCTCTTTTATGAAAATGGTTTAGAATCAATTTAAAAAGTGCTTTTGTTAAGAAAATGGTAATAAAAGTTCTTCATTATACCCCTTCTAAATGGTTTTAGCCAGATAATGGACATATAACAAGGTTATGTTCTGATATGAAAAGTGTTTTGCTCTTGAAAATGATTGTAAAAGTTATTTGGCATATTCATTGTATGTAATGGGCCACCTGATGAATAGTTTACGAGGGGCAGTCAATAAATTCCCGGAATTCTGTCGTAGTGTTGGCATTTGTGATGAAATTGTTATGAGTTTGACAGGTCTGAACAGGTCATAACAGGCAGTGTGACTGCAGTGTAGCTGAAGGGAGATCTGTGTGGTAATCAGTAGGCGTGATGTTGCAGTTTGGGCAAAGGACGAACATCAAGTTCATGTGCAGATTAGAGAAATCTGCTTCAGAGACTGGTAACCTTACAAACAGTTTACGGTGATAATTTGTTAAAGAAAACAGCCGTTTATGAGTGGTTTTCAAGATTTAATGGTGGACAGGAATCGCTGGAAGACGAGAGTCACAGTGGGAGACCTTCAACCTCCAGAAACGAAGCAATGGTCGAGCAAGTGTAACAGTTAATCAGATCAGACCGAAGAATGACCATCGACGAGTTGGCACAAGAAGTGGAGATCTCTCACACAGTCCTGTCAGATGATTTGAAGATGAAACGTGTCACTGCAAAGTTTTTCCCAAACCTGCTGAATCCTGATCAAATGGAAACTCTGAAGTTGACTGCGGCCGAATGTTTTGAAAAGAGCACAGAGGACCTGACCACACATCGATTGTTGTGCAGACATGGCTTGCAGAAAAGAACATTCCAGTCCTCCAACAGCCTCCCTACTCACCGGATACAGTGCCATCGGATTTCTGGCTCTTTCCCAAGATCAAAATGGGCCTCAAAGGTAACCATTTTGCCACCATAGAAGACATCAAAACCAAATCGACGGCTGTACTTCGAAAGATACAAAACAGGATTTTCATCATTGTTTCGAGCAATGGCAGCAGCGGTGAAGCAAGTGTGTGTGTTCAGAAGGAGCCTTCGTTGAAGGATATTAGGTAAATGTGTACTTATGTTATATATATATTTTTTTTTAACATCGAGGTCTTTAGAGACGGGAAAGGATGGGGGCAAGGAATGGGAAGGAATTCGGCCATGGCCTTTTGAAGGAAGCATCCCGGCATTTGCTGGAGTGATTTGGGGAAACCATGGAAAACCCAAATCTGGATGCCCGGACGGGGATTCGAACCGCCGTCCTCCCGAATGCGAGGCGAGAATGCTAACCGTTACACCGCCCCGCTCGGTTTATGTTTTATTAATAAAGAGTTACAATGAAATTCCAGGAACTTTTTGACTGCCCCTCGTAAGTATTACAATAGGTATATAACATGACCCCCCCCCCAAATTAAACGTATTCTACGAATTACAAGAGCTAACATAAGTTGAATTTAAAATGTAGGAAGGTAACGTTTCCCTTCTGACTATATGTTGTGGACAGCTTCCCCCAGTCATTCATCATTCATACTACAAAAGACTCAAACCAAACCTGCTTCTTCTAATTAAATAATGTCATAAAAAAAAATATGCTTGAAAAATTTAAATTACAAACTCAAATTCCCTAAATTCTGATACCAGTTGCAAAAGTCATACATGTTGTTACAGATTGACATTAAAATAATACAAAAATATACAACATGAATGAATAAATGCCAACATATACATACATATTGTGTAATAAATTGACTAAAAAAATATTTAAAAGTGTGTGAAAATGTTCATTTATTGCATACTTAAATTTTACATTTGCACCTATAAGTACCTATTTGTTTAAATTTGAGAAAAAATTGGTTCACACTTGAAATACAATATTCTAGGCATCTGGAGATTGCCTAGAAAACTATTATAAACAAAATTACAAGTCCTGTCACAGTCGCCATGTCGTATAAACATGCTTGATGGGGATTTCACCCAATTTTATTGTTAATACATCTTCGGATGAGAAATTTTGTGTTTTTGTAAAAATTTAAGCTGCAATTCTGGGTATTATTTTTTTTGTCACATTTTAGCTTATACACAAAGTAATGTGCACACATGTTTTGATTTTTAAGAAATCATTAATGTAAGGTTTTACATTTCTTCACAATGATATATTTTCATGTTCATGTTATAGCAAGTAACATTTTTTTATTGTAATGTTTTGATAGGGATGGTACCAGACAATAGGGACTTCATTTGAATTTTATACTTTTATACTTCTCTAATGTTCATAATGTTTGAGTGAAACAGAGAGAGAATTTTGTAGAGTGATTGATGAGTGAAAGTAAGCAAACTTCCATAATAAAGCCAAAAGGAGGGAATATTGTTGTAGAAAATTCAACTCATTACTGCTGTGCAGAATAAATTTAATTTTGGGGGAGCATGTCACATAACCTTACTTCCGTCAGTAACTTTCCAAAAGTTTAAAGGGTCCTTAACACACTTAAAACCAACAGCAGATCATTTTTGAAGCATTTTCCAGTAGTTTGAGAGACAGAAAACGTTAGTAAGGAGAGTTTGTGCTATTTTAAAAGTTTTCGAAAGTACCACAAAGAAAGTTAAAATTTTTTAGATGCCTTTTGTTCACATTCATTTTCAGAGGTATAAAGACAATTCAAATTAGATCTAACACTTGCGTTTTAGAAAATTATATCGTGAAATTGGTGATTTTGCAAGCTCATTGAAAATATTACCCAAGAAACTTTTTTCACCTAATTTTCAAGGTACAGCTAAGATTCAGGTCTCAGAATGTATGGCATAAAATAATACGTAACATATGAAAAGATAGAGTCAATAACTAACAGGAAAGTATGTTTTTTAGACAAAATAAGAGATTCAATATTTTGCGGACATATGGATCTGAGGGCATACAAATGACATTTTGATTAAAGAGAAGCATTCACTTAACACATGGATTGATTTTCATAAAGATTCCGACAATATATAAGCCATAAAGGGGAAATTAAGGTTAAAACGTAATTGCTTCTACAAAGCATAATTTTGGAAACAAAGGATTAGCATTAAGGGAAATAGATAATGAGGAAATAATATTACCATCAGATAGAGTATCGAGTTTAGCAAAGTTTGAAATATATTACAGATCGGTAGCACATATATTTGGAGATAATCGACATCAAAGTTTTTAGCTGTCTTTGCACTTATAGTCAAAGTAGATTTTCACTATCAAATGCATTTGGGATCTGGACCGGTTATATGTCAAAAGTTGAGGAAATTTTTATAGAATATTTTGATAACAGAATCATTTCACAGACTGAAGAATTGTAGGATTGATAATATATTAAAGCTTTTACAGCTTTAACTCGAAATCCACAAATCCTAGGAGAAAATCTCTCATAACTTAAATTGACATTTAAAATATGCTTCACAACATATCAAAATTTCAGAATGATCGGAATAAAAATAAGGTTTCCCTTTGTCAAATTAAACATATGGCCCAATATGAATATAAGGAGGCACTGCTAGCCTAGGTGGGCAGTAGCAATCCAGCAGAAATTAAGCGGTGGGGGCGGCGTGTTAGTCGGTCGCGGAGATGTAGAAGGTTTTAGTAGTGATGCAACAGTGGTGCGGCCTCAATCTTCCTTCAAGATGAACTTTTTACTTTCATCTAGGGGTTAGGAGGAAGTTGCTTACTGTGAGAAGATGGTTTAACCCGTAATCATTTATTTCGGATAGAATTCTGATGCTTTTCTATTGGGCCTATGCTGGTACCGAGTTTGTGTATTAGAACTTTTGAAAACTATATAATTATCAAGAAGTCTAGAGTTTTATTGAAAACATACCTTTATTTCTTGGGGTATCCTTTTTTTATTTTATGAGGGATTGGCGATTACAGTCAAAGAACAACTAGGTACCAGGACGCAATCATAGTTAAGACAGCTGCTGTATGCTACAACCCCAAGCAAGCAGATGTTTTACAAGTGCATTTCCTTTTGTCTCAAGTAAATGTTTTATAATACTCTATTGAAACTAAGGAAAAAGGAAGTGGCTTTTAAGTGATGTAAATAATAAAGGAAAGGGAAATTAACCCATCACATTCCAAAGTTGACGGCTGTGACAAGAGAGATCACTTAAGGCAGACACACAAATACAATATTTTGGTATAAACCTTCTTCATGAAATAGAGAACCAGCCATTTGGTTCCGGATGTGTGTGCACACACATCACTCCATGACTGGTGAGGTAGTGGGAGAAATGATGGGGGAACTGCTAAAACGTGTCCGGACAAAACCGCGAAGTGACAAAACCGCGAGGACAAAACCGCGCAGACAGAACCGCGAACGGACAAAACCGCGAAAGGACAAAACAGCGAAACGGACAAAACCGTGAAACGGACAAATCTACGAGTTATCCCCTCACTGTTTGATCTCTTATGCTCCAAAATATTATCCTAACGCAGTTTTTAAACGATTTGGGGATCGCAGCTAGGGTTATGTTATTATGGAGTACGGTACTGTAATTTATTTTGTGTATATGTAATTTATAATCTACGAGTTATCCCCTCACTGTTTGATCTCTTATGCACCAAAATATTATTCTGTCAAGCGTCATCACTTCGCATTTGACGATTTTGTTTTGGTTGAGGTTAATAAAGAAATAGACCCGACGCGTGGTGGGAATGCAGCTTAATGGGGCTTCTGTATACCTGAGAAGAGTGACAATGGCCTTCACAATGGAGTGAGTGGGAAGACCCGCTTATCTCTGGTAGGTTCGGCCTAACTGACCCTTCTCAAGTCGAGCGAACAATTTGCCTGGACGATCTTTTGTTGCCGTCGCAGGAGAAATCCCCGCATGCAAATGGAAAATTCGGCAGCCAAAGTCAAAACCCAGAGACGTTCGGGCATTTCCGAGGCAAGGCCAGTATGGCAGATCCAAGCATTCTGTGGTGGTCAGTTAACCGAAGAGATTGTGTATCTTCCTGAATAATGGCTCTCGTGTTTGTAAAAAATAACAAAGGGGGAAATCACCTCGTTTATTAAGGATATACATTTAGGCAAGAAAGGAAAGAAGTAAATCTCGACCGTCTTCCAAAATATTGGCGATGCACCAGTTATGACAGTACAAGATGCCCAGCAAGAGTTACATTGGAAAATCAATCAATCTACGAACCCTTGTGGTTTTATGTATTCCTGGTTTTTCTGTATTCGCGGTTTTGTCCTTTCGCGGTTTTGTCCGTTCGCTGTTTTGTCCGTTCGCGGTTTTGTCCGTCACAGTTTTGTCCGTCGCGGTTTTGTCCGTCGCGGTTTTGCCCTAGAACCCTGCTAAAAAGTGGACTATTGATATATCAGCAATGTTTGAGATAATATATTGCAGGCGATGGTAAAATGAATATCTATAGCAAAGGGCAGGTACCTAGTATTCGCATGAATAATTATTACTAGTTAACATATGTAAGTAAAGAAAAAAAATAATTAAATTAAAAGTGATGGGTTAAGTGGTAGGATTTTATTGGTGGTTAAGGCTAAGGGGGTGTCTGGTATCTAGGATATTCTGGTGTGCTAGTTCCCATCTCTGGAGTTCTGATGCATTAGTGCTATTGGGGAAAACTCTTTATTGCTCTCACAGTAAAGCAGTTATTGGGGTTGTTTGAATCATGGCTATTGGCATGTTCTGGTATTGGTAAGGACAAGTTGTGGGTGTGGCCATTCATTCGGACTGAGAGTTGCTGTGTGGTGAGCCCTATATAGGAACTATTTCAATGGCAGCAAGAGAGTTGGTATATGACATGGGTAGCTGAGCATATGACATGTTCAGTGATGGAGAAAGTTACCCTTTCGGTAAGATAGCAATATGTAGTGATGGAAAGAAGCATGCTGCAGGTTTTACAGCAAGGTCTATTACATCAAAAAAGATCCATATGGTGTTTTGGAGATTCTGATGGAGGGTATTTGTGGACCAAGATATTCTTAAGATGAGGTGGAATTTTTGGTAGAAGAGTGTACATTTCTGGAAAGGAGCTCTACCAGCTGCAGCTCGAAAAAGTGCAGATCATTGCAGTACCCGACTGTCTCCTGAACCTACGTTTTTTTCATTGTACCTCTCCCTTCCCCTCCCCAACTGTGATAGAAGAGGGGCAGTTTATTAAACTGCTTGCTGGTGCTGTCATCACACAGTCACACACACACAATAATTCTGGTAACTGTCTTGACCTACTCTGCTGGTCAATGCTCTGACTACACATACATTCCTTGGCTGTAGACAAGCATTTCTCAAGCTTTTTTACCCGAGTATCAGTAAAATGTCAAAAATAATTTTACAGACCACTAACTTACATGATTTTTTTAATGTATGTGTTTGTTATGCTCAAAACACGAAAATGCCCAATGAGTGAAATCAAAAGTCTACAATGCATTGTGGTATCTTTAAAATGGTTATAACACATTATAGCATTTACAAAGATAGCCAGATCGCATTGTGGCTAACTCAAAAAGACCACAACATGAAATTTGCATTGTGGCTCTCATGACACTACGCTTTGCAGTTATTACGAAAACCCACAATGCATTCTGAACGTTAGCTGATACAACCATGACACAATAAACAGGTTATAACTACATCTTCTGGATATTAATTAATAATCAGGTGATTTAAAAAAAAATATAAAACACTCTTTTTCATTATCCTTTCTTTTCCTTTAATCATTATCTGATATAAGTTGACAATAAAATTATTAAAACAAAGAGAGTTGGTAACAAAATTGTCAAGAATGTTGCAGAGATATTTATTTTTACAAAAACTATTAATGTGTCAATTTACCGAGCATGGTGGGCGAGCAGTAAATCTCTGGCCTCGCATTTGGGAGGACCCGATTCGAATTCCCATCTGGCCATCTAGATATGATTTTTCCATGGTTTTGTGAAATGAAAGGATGGTTGCTTTAAAAACACCATGGCTGAATTCCTTCCCCTCCTTGCCCTCAGTACTTTCCCACTTGTGACCTTGACGTTGATGAGGTGTAAAGCTATAAATGAAGGGGGGGAAAATTTACATTTTTTTTAAGCAACATTTTTTTTATAAACACAGTATCTTTTACACTGACACATTATTTTAGAAAAAGCAAAAATTTAATAAGAAGTTGTGTATTTGTTGAAAATGACAGTCATGTTCACATTATCTGTGGAAAAAGGAACAAAAATGAGGGATTTAGTGCAAATTTTACTTGCAAGCTTTGTTTGAGAAAGAATGGCATCAATGTTGAGAGAGTAAAGTTGCATATCTACTACCTGTGGCAAAACCTCAAACATTGACTCATGCTGCAGCCATGCATAATAGATACGTTGTTGGCTCATGAGTCACTCCAACATTGGCACAGTCGAACATGCCGTGCTGTGATCCATTCTGTAGGTCAGTCTATAGGCATATGGCAAAGGATCTCCACTACTTTGCTCGCGCACAGCTAACATGGGGGTGTCTCTGCATGAATTGGCTCGCACGACGGTTTGCTACCATTGATAACAAAAAGTGTTGTCTTTCGGTACAATTGTATGGTGCCAAAGTTTTTTGTGGACTAGCAAATGTGCATCCTAATCAGACTTTGATGGTTTCACCTCACAACCATCACTTCAAACTCCAAACTGAGTGTGGTGATGTATCGGTTAGCATTGTGGCCTCGCATTCAGGAGGAGGCCGGCTCGAATCCCCGTCCGGATATCCAGAGTTGGGTTTTTCATGGTTGCCCAAATCACTCTAGGCAAATGTCAGGATGCTTCCTTCAAAAGGCCATGGTCGAATTCCTTCCCATTCCTGGCCCTCCATCCTTTCCCGTCTCTAAAAGACCTCACTGTTAAGAGACGTTAAGCAGTTAAAAAAAAAATGATACTCCAATTAATGAATCTAGAGAATCATTAAATGACATGATTAGCTTAATACATTTTACCTAAGTAAGGAGTAAGTTTTCATTAAGCATAGCAATAGAAAATTGTATAACAATAAAAACTTTAATATAAAATGTGTATTATTTCCTTATCTTTGTCCATTCTTTCAGAGCTTTGCATAATGTGTCAAAAACATCTTGAACTGTTCAAGAAAATGATTGTTTTTGACACTTCAAAAAAGTATTGCAAGCTAGTACATGAGTCTCCAATTGATACAAATCTTGAAGTCACAGCGTCTTTGTGTGTTATAGCTGTTGTTATGAGCATTAATTCATCAGGTCTCCATCAGTTACGAAACAAGGAAGGTCTACTCAATCGACTTTATGCTTATAATGTTTAACTGAAGTTGCCTCCAAAAATTGAGTGTTCTCTTTCCTTACACTTGGCTCTATTAATGATTTTAGAAATTTCCTGTTGACATTCTCATAAAATTTTGTTGTATCCTCGATGGCTTCATATTTCAGTGCCTTCCATAAGTTTCTCACCATACTGCATCCTATTAAAATACAATTTCCTTATCCACCAATGCATATTTTGATTAGGTTTCTAGTATACTATGTGATGCATCACAGTGAAAGTGGCAGCAATTCATGGACATGAAACGTCCATGGTGGCTTCATGAAAACACAGTGCCTGGTTAGTTTGCCGTGCCATCCAGGTTGGGCTGTGTTACCGCACATGGCAGCCAAGCTCATCAATAGAAATAGCTTGAGCAGAAAATAACCAGTTTGGCCTGCTTGAACATGGCTCGTGTGGCAGCTGCACTTAGTCGACACTCAGCTTAAGTACCAAATCCAGCAACTCAAAATATCCTTCAGTTGATATTGATTGTAAAGTTTTATGTAGGGTTCCCGAAGTTGATAGAGGACTTGCAGCTTCCAGAAATAATTTAGCTGTTGTTATGAGCATTAATCCTTCAGGTCTGTATCAGCTAGGAAACAAGGAAAGTCTTCTCGATTGACTTTATGCTCATAATGAATTTACAATTTCAGAGAGTAACTTAACGTCTGGGAAATATCCTCAACTCCTTTAACACTTTGCTTAGCATAACTTGGCAACATTATTATTCTTATTATTATTAATTTAATTGCAATGGAGCACACTCTCTAGTGACAATTATCTGTCAGCTAATTACCAATTTTTATTTTTTATTTTGTTATATAATTTGCTATTTTAATTTTAAATTCCTTCAGCGTTTTTGGTAAATTATTCACCACTTGGTAATTTGTTCCAGTTGCTGACACACTTACACACAAATGAAAATTTCCCCTTTCTCTTATGCATGAAATAGAGTGCCAGTTTGTGGTCATGGTCTTCTTTCCCCTTCAATGCACAGTTCCTAATTCTTCAACCAATATCCCTCCAAGCCCCATCACCAACAAATGCCTTGTATAATACGTTGCTGATGTTTCCATTTAGATATTCTGTCCAGATCACCCTGCAGCTGTTCAGTCTTCTCCTATTTCGATTCTGTTATATATTTTTATGTCATCTGTAAACAACACAAATTTTGACTGTAAACCATCAACACAAACATTAATTAAAAAGATGAACAGCAGTGGTCCCTTATTTACCTCCACCCCTTTTGATAACGTATTTCCTACCCTAACACTTTTCTTTCTGGCTTTTAAGAATTCCTCTACCCAGAAAGTAACTTATTCAATCAGTGCAATACTTTTCAATTTATTTAAAACTATTTTATGACTCACTGAATATACTTGCCTAAAGCTATGTCGTCAATCTACAAACCACAGACATTTATGATATAATTGCATATCAATTTCTCCATCATTTTGCCTATCACTGATGTCAAACTAATCCACTTGTAATTTTCAACCCTATTTGTCTCTCTCTCTCTCTCTCTCTCTCTCTCTCACACACACACACACACACACACACACACACACCTACCTCGCCACCCCCCTCCCCTCCCCGCAGTCATCTTATGCACTTTTGGCTGACTCCGAAATATTGCAATTACTTCTGTTTGTTCTTTGTTATGTTCATCATTCCCAGCCACCTTCATCTGTGGTAAGTGTTACGTCGTATTTCCCTATTCTTCCTTAGTTTTACATATACATATATTAGTAAACAAAGGTACTATAAACCTGATAAATTAAAATTTGGATAAGAGAATAACCAGCACTTACCAAAGTTGAAGATTTGCAGCGTCAAAAGATGTATAGAATCGTACTCGCATAGAGCATTGAAATTTTTGGGTTAAATCCCATTATGAACATTAGTGTGGGATAGTTGCATGATGACAGATGCTAACTAAATTAGTTAACTGAGCTACCCAGTTAGCTGCCAGATTCCATTATGCAGCAATTTCACTCTGTTGTTGATGAAGAGATTTAACCTGAAAATTTCAGTTCTCTATTTGTGTATAGGTCTGTATGTGTTTTGACCCCACACATTCTTCTGCTTTGGTAAGCAGTAGTTATTCTCCTATCAAAATTTTATATGTATGAATTACAAATTTGTAATTCTTTTTTGGTACTTAGCACCTGTTATTTCTTATATATTTGGTTGCCCTATACTTTTAAATATTGTTTGTAATGAACATGCCAGTTATAAAGTATGAGATATCACCCTTATCCAGAAATTTCTCTTATGCAATTTTTTCTTACTGTATTATTTCTTAGGTCTGTTGGTAGGATTAGCTGGTCACGAAGACAAGCAGAACTTTTCATAGCTCAACAGTCATCTCTTATGCAGAATAATGAAACCGCAGCTCTTCCTCCTCCGCAGTTGCAGGAACAGATTAGAAAACTACTTCAAGCCAATCCTGAATATGCAGAAGCGGTATGTTTTAAATTCTTTTATTGATGTCATTGGAGTACAATAGTTTTGAATCATCCAAACTTCCATTGCCTTTAGGAAGCACTGGTTTGCCTCAATCATATCGATATCTTTTATTCACACTCTTGTCCAATGCTTTCATCCCTCTTTTGAATTTATACTGCTCACATCTGTTCAGAATGTCAGCCAGTTTACTTTGTTCCTTTCACTTCACATTTCAACTGTAAGTTTCTTCATCTTTCCATCACAACTGAGCAATCTTCACCATGACCTCAAGCCCTGTAACACAACAGAGGGTTGTTGAATTCTTAAAACATATGGCCTCCTATCTCTTGAGTCTTCCCTCTATAATCCATCACTTGTCACACAACATAAATAGTTTTCTGACTCCAGCACACAGCTTGGTTCCATCACTAATATATGTTAAGACGTCCATGCCTGCTTCCCACTAATCATTTAGAATCCCTCCACACCATCATCTATTACCTAGGATAGCATAGATATTACACAGCATGAAACATCAACACTTTAGTTGCATCCCTGTCTCCATCTTCCATGGCCTCTATGTGAAAAAAACTCTTCACCACTACACATTAAATAAATGCCCATATTCCTAAATAACACATCTATATCTTATAGAATATTTTTTCCTAAATATCAAACAGTTGTGGAATGTTTTGGGCACTAGGACTTTTTACTTCTATATTATTAGCTTACTGACCCACTTTAAAGTCATTCCATAAGAATATAACTTTTTATATCCCTTTGTGATTTTCTGATAAATAAATTTTAGTTATGCTATCTCCTCCTATTTGTAGCAGGACTGGCAATATGATCCTCTTGTTTGATTTATTACTTTACCCAGTCCCACTAATTGTGACCGTAATGGCTGTTACCTTTGGCGTTTTTAATACTCAAAGTTGTTTGCTTCTTGACATGGCCACCACAGAGATCTAGCTCTAAGAATATTAATGTTCTGTTTAAGGACACTGTCAAATAAGCATTGTGCAGGTACTCGATACTGAATAAAATACTAACATTGCAATCACAAGTTCTTCTTGAATTAGTCAAAATGTTTTCACAAACACAGCCATTAATTACATAATTGGAACTCCGTATCATCATCAGATTGTAGACTCAAGCTAGTAACACAGTACTATTTACATTCACTAGATACAACTCGTACAAGTTGTCTCCTTTATATTTCCGATTATTATATACACTTACGACATTTAAGTTAACCACTTTTCACTGCTTTGTAACATCGTATTAACAAAAATATAATTTAACAGACTAATAATATACCAGCAATGAATGGTTCACCTCAGAGACTTAACACCAAACTTAACACTTCACTCTGTATGTAACCGATGTTACCCGACTCAGCCAACATACTTTAAGCTACTTTCAATCATGGTTCTTCAAAGCCATTTTGAGTTATAGTTACTGTTTACTTCCCAAATACTTCTTGAAATGATAACCGTGTCCCGTTACATATTAACGTTTATCAGATTCCTAGATGTTACCGTTTTCCTGCGCAACGTCTCCTACATACTAATTTCTGTCTCATTATCTAAATAACTTCCAATAGTGCCATTTTAAAGTGTTATCACTCTACCAGATGATCCCTTCCTACAACCATTTCAGTCAACTGTACGAAAAAAAATACTTTCAGCAACAATGGAGTAGGAAGAATGTCGTACGGCAATATTGATTTGGAAATGAAAGATAAAATATACCCACAAC
Organism: Vandiemenella viatica; assembly: GCA_031002005.1. Taxonomy (NCBI): domain Eukaryota; kingdom Metazoa; phylum Arthropoda; class Insecta; order Orthoptera; family Morabidae; genus Vandiemenella; species Vandiemenella viatica. The sequence continues at coordinate 169,827,359 of JARYHS010011408.1, read as the reverse complement.
TCACCAAGGTTGAAAGGAAGCAGGCATCAGGAACAAAAACTCTCTACAAATTCAAAAAAGCCACCATTTTTGGTGTTTGTAAAGTTTTTGTTGCTGCTAACCTACTGTGTACAGGTTGAGAGAGAGGTAGATATATTTTATAGACATGTCCAGAGCACTTATATCCTGAAAGTGTTCACCTGATCTGACGTGTAATTAAATTTCTGTACATATCACTCCCTCTCTAAATGTCAAACCATTTTTACACTATGGATTACAGTTTAGTTTGTCTCTTCATTATGTAATGCACGAAAAGTACTTAATCCACTCATCCAGTTTTTTACTTGAGTTTACTTACCGTCTTCCTTTTTATTCTAGAAGTCCAACCTGTCTTAACATTTTCTTCAACAGATCTTTCCACATCAAACCTTAGAAATAATTGCTCCACAAATGTGAGCCAGATAATTCCTCTAACATCATCATTTTGTACACTGAAAAAATAGGACACTATCTAAACATGCAAGACTATGTTTATTTTGCTGTCAGTTTTCTCTGTGCTTAGCATTCTGTATACTACCTTTTTCACTAAGGATAATCCAGAACTATGCAGGTTTAAGTGACACACCATGGATCATTGATACTGAATGTTCCTTTGGTCTCAAATCCTTTTTCACAAGCTTCGAGTTTGCTCCATTCACTATTCACACCTCAATCTCATAACTCTTCCTTCCGCACCAACTTCCTTGACAGCATGTTGAACTTGTAGTTGTTTGTGAGATCACATTTAATATTGTTTCATAGTTCTTGTTGCTATTTCTTTCTTTAAATATTTCATATAATTTACTCTGATGAAAATTAGCATTGGGGAGAAAATCATTATTTCTTCAAGTGATAATAGGACGTTGCCTACATGTAAATTAATATTGAAATACACCAAAAATTATATTGATTGAGACTTACTAGGTGTGTGCAGTATAAGCATACAAAGCAATCTGCCATTATTTGTGGTGATTAATAGTGGTTCTAGGTGGCAGGAGTTGGAGGGTTTGCAAAGAAGAGCAGCTAGATTTGATTGTGGTAATTATCGCAGGACCCAATCAGTATCTAATATGATAAAGGAGCTATTGGGAGTCTTTGGAGGTGCAGGAGGAGGGTGAAGAGAGTGCTGGGAATGTACAACGCATACGTTGGTGATGGGGCTTGGAGATATATTGGTTGAAGAATTAGGAATAGTGCATGGAAGGGAAAAGATGACCATGAACACGAGCTGACACTCGACTTCGTGCATAAGGAGTGGGAAAATTTTCTTTTGTGGGTAATGATGTCGGGGATTGGAACAAATTACCAAGTGAATAATTTCTGAAACACGCTGAAGGACTTAAAATTTGTAAATCACCAAAGTAGCTGGGGAAGCATTTAAACTGTCAAATTATATAAGATAATTTAAAAAAATAGGAGTAAATAGATGACTAACAGAATGCCACTGGAGCATGTGCTTTCTCACAATTAAATTAAATTAAAACATTGACAGCATAGGATAAACGCTTTGGTGGAGTTGAAGTGAACATGTAATCAGTCTTTGTACAATAGACAAAGTATAAGGGAAGAAGCAGAATTGAGTTGGAGCATGACGGTACTGAGAGGAAGGTAGAGAAGGAATCACCACTACTGGCTGAAGGTCATCCCCACTATTGGTGCCAGGGAGGGGAGCAGCGATCAAAACCAAGGTGCATGAGCAGAGAAGGGCGAGCCTGTGAACCTGGTCAAACTTGGTCGATGGGTCGGTAGCTCTCTTTCGCTTGCTGGAGAATCGTCTTAGACAGCTATGGAGTGATGGAGCTAGGCGAGGATGGACTTAGAGATGAGCCGCAGTCTACAATAGTGGCAGCCAGCAGTACATCTACAACAGTCATTATAACAGGTGGGAGAAAGCCGTTGAAGCTATAATGGGGAAGTCAAATAGTAGATCCACGTGATGGGAGTCATTGTCTGTGGAGGTGTTAAAGGGATTTAAGAATGTTATTGCTGTACATAACCTTGATGTGAATAAAGTGTACATATATATATCCTTACCGAGAGTTTCCATTGTAAGTACTACTGCTCATATGACAGAAGAGTCTTACCCACAATTTATATGTTTCCCTTGGGAGTGGCAGGGCGAAAGTAAAAAGAATCGCCAGTCCACCACCGTAGGATCCAAATTTGGTGTCATGGTGTGGCGTCAGCCAAGCAATAAAGCATTGGGGTTGAGGGTAGCAGTACTCAGTGAGAAGACAGACGGAAGAGTCTTACCCACAATTCATATGTTCCGGTTGGGAGTGTCAGAGCATGAAAACGAGGCCAGTCCACCACAGTAGTATGGTTAACCAAGCCACAAGAATGGCGTTCTTTGAAATTTACATACCGAGTGGAGGTTGTTAGTGAGATAAAAACAATGTCAATGGAAATAATCATGATGCAATGGACATGTACGGAAGGTGAAAAATATGAATTAAAGATAGATAAATAAATAAAATAATTAACTATAATAAGTAATAAAGATGAAAATGTAAACAATGAAATTAAAGTTATTATGTAGCAAGTCGGAGGATGATAGATGAAGACACTCCAATGACTTGGTCAGAAGTTGAGCGAGCTCTCCATAAAATGACAAGTGGCAAGTCAGCAGGCGCCAACAATGTTACAGCCGTCATAATTAAAGTTGCAGGTCCACCAGGGATACAATGGCTGTATAGAGTCCTCAGGGCAATATGGAATGATATACCAAAGACTGGACAAAAGGGGTGATAATTCCTATCTTCAAGAAAGGGAACAGAAGGAAAAGTGAAAACTACAGAGATATTACCCTCCTTTCCCACAACCTCAAAATTATGGAATAGATAGTTGAAGCCAGAGTATGAACAGTATTAGAGCCCATCTTAGAAGAGGAACAACATGGGTTTAGGGCTGGAAGAAGCACAATAGATCTAATATTTGCCTTGTTAATACTGATAGAAAAATATTGGGAAAGAGGGAAAAACCTAATTATTGTGTTTATGGACCTAGAAAAGGCATACGACAATGTTCCTAGATCAACTATCTGGAAAAGTCTAAGATAACTTAAAATTCCAGAGTACCTCATTAGAAAGATCCAGATACTGTACAATAACTGCAAGAGCTGTGTCAATGTTTTGGGTGGTTACTCTGAATGGTTTAGTACAACCAAAGGAGTATAACAAGGAAGTGCCCTTTCACCTCTTTTGTTCACAGCGGTGATTTATAAGATCTTAAAAGAACTAAAGACAGCAATCAATAAGAATCTACAGGCATTGGTGTTTGCGGATGATGTGGCAGTATGGGATGAAACCGAAGAAGGAATACAAAACAAACTGAAAATGTGGAATAATAAATTTGAAGAATATGGAATGAATTTTAATAATAATAATAATAAAGAATTAAGAAGATTCTACGCCGCACCAGTCTTGCAATTGTGAGGGAGAGGATTCATCAAACTCGCCGTGATCTTGTTAGAAATGCTACAGAATTGATGGGATGCCATTTGCAACTAGCTGCTGCCCTCTCGCCGATGGATTGGGAATGGGTCGATAACTTCACCACAGGACAGCAAAACTCAACATTGAGGACAGCTATACGCAAGCAGTGCTGCAAATTCAACCGCCTGTCAAGGGGTTCGCACGACGCTCAGCCAACGGAAGACAGATGAACTGTAATCAACCTGTCGGGGAAGGAAATTGACGAAGGTGCTATCTCAGCCCTGAAGAAAGGATTAAATTTCGCACCGGCTCCACGTTCCGTACCTATCATGGGTATCATCAGTGGAGTGGAACAAGCAGTGCGGAATATTCCAACGGACGCAGCAGAAGAGGTTCGCAGGGAAACGATGCGCATCCTGACGAGGGCCAAACCACCTAAGCCCAATATGACTAGAGCTGAACGAGACGGCTTACGTGTTTTACGTGAAGACTTGAATTAATGGTTTTACCAGCTGACAAAGGCAATTCGACTGTGATCTTAACCGACGCTGACTACCACCAAAAGATACGTGAAGTCTTAGATGACAACGCATATCGTCTGATTCCCCGCGATCCCACGGCACGGATAACCAGGAAGACAAATATACTCATGATGAGAATCCGGATTGGCGGAAGAAACGGTGAAGAATCTAAGTGTCCAAGCCCAAGACCACCAAGTTATATGGCCTTTCAAAAATACATAAACAGCTTGTTCCAATGTGTCCAATGTTACGTCGTTGTTTACATGTGTGCGTTTAGGGGAAACTGTTGAACTACTTAGTGAACATTTTGATCCGAAACTTGTGGAGTTATTCAGACATACCCTCACGTCTACGTACTTTGTACCAGGGCGAATACTACGAGCAAACAGACGGCGTGGCTATGGGGTCCCCGTTGTCTCCCACAGTAGCTGACTTCTACATGGAACATTTTGAGCATATAGCTCTTGACACGGCTCCTTTAAAGCCTAAATGTTTCTACAGGTTTGTTGACGATACGTTTCTCATGTGGTCTCATGGAATTCCGGCATTATATGAATTCGTGAACCATCTTAATGGGATTCATTCCAATATTAAATTCACGATAGAATCGAAAGGAATGGATCACTTCCATTTTTAGATGTTCTAGTGTCGGAAGCCTAATAAAAGGTTAGGGCACAACGTTTACAGAAAACCTACACACACCGATTGCTATCTTAATGCTCAAAGTTTTCACCATCCTTCTCAGAAACTAGGAGTTCTCAATACTCTTGTCCATAGGGCAAAGGTGGTGTCCGACAATGAACATTTAAAGGAGGAACTGCAACACCTGGAACGTATTTCGTGCCAATGGTTATAGCACTAAAGAAATCCGACGTGCAACCATCGGAAAAACAACAGAACCAAGACAGATCACAGAGATCAAGACAAGCCGCGTACCTTTCTACCTTTCTGTGGTGCAGTAACATCTAAAATAGCAAGGTTACTCAACAAACAGGGCATCCGTTGATTTTTCGACCTCCACCAAAAATTGGACAGCTGTTGCGAACTCCGAAGGATTGTCTCAATCTTCGGGCTCCTGGAGTGTACAAAATTCCATGTGAATGCGGCACTTCTTACATAGGGCAAACCTTAAAGACGATTAATGAAAGACGCAAAGAACACATCAGACATTTTAAACTTGACAAAAAGAAAAATCTGCCTTAGCCGAACACGCCATTGACAACGGACACGAGCCATGCTTCGACAAAATGACACGGCTTTGTTACGCAAATAACTTTTGGGACAGTGTTGTGATGGAGGCTATTGAGATTAGGCTTAGCAATAATGTTATTAATCATGATGAAGGCCTCAATTTAAGCCAAGCTTGGAAGCCAGTAATTGGATTATTACAAACGAGACGGAATCGAGCCATATTAGGGCATAGGAGTGACCTGATCGTGACGTCACCAAGTGAGCAGGGTCCAACTAGACCGCCCCTCCACGCGCTTTCCCTCCATCCCGGCTGCTGGCGCAATATAAAAGACTACCGTAATGTTAAGTGGGGGTTTGACAATGGAAGCAGTGCAAGCTTCTGAAACGTTGCCAGATGGCTCAATTTTGACGCGGCTTGAAACCCGAGAAGTTTTTATAAAGCATTGCTGCCGCGAGAACTTATATAGTTATCTAATAATAAAAAACTTAGAACTAAAAATAAGCCGAAATAATACATACTGCCATATAACATTACAAGACCACCATGTTGTTGACCATTTCAGCTATCTAAGGAGCATAATTGCTATTAACGGTAGAAGTGAGTTAGAAATAATAATGAATAAAGTAACCAAAAAAGCAAACTTCTACAGTACCTTGCGGGGCTTACTATGGGATATGAAGGTTCCCAGAAGAATAAAAATTGTCTTGTATAAATCATATCTCATTCCTATTCTCACATATGCTTTGGAAAAATGTGCACTAACATCAAGGGACCTTAACTAGCTCCAAGCATGTGAAATTAAGTTTCTTAGAATGGCCCTTCAGAAAACTAGACTTGACCACATAAAGAATGACGAGATTAGATCAAACCTAGAGCTAAGGGAATCCATGGAAGAGAGACTTTTCAAGACTTACGTGGTTTAGGCATATCAAGAGAATAGCTAGTACAAGACTATCAAAACTTATCTGGAAAAAATGATAGTGGGCAAAAGACCAGTGGGAAGACCAAGAAAAAGATGGACAGACCAATTGAAGGAGGACATAGAAGAGGCTGGAACTGGGAATACGAGGGCTGTCCAGAAAGTAACAGACGTTTTGACCTGGGCGCAACAATGGGTGCTCCTAGCGCCGCCATCTTGGCGTCAGACTGTTCATACATCAGTACGCAACCAGCCGTGGTAGTTTGCACATCGTTCCTATCGTACTTTGAATACAGTAGAGTGTTAAAATGAGCGCTGCAATTAAAAATCCCGCCAGTTGTGAAGTGCGAGCTGTAATACGGTTTTTGTTGGCGAAAAATCACAAACCAATTGAAATTTATCGCCAGATTTGTGATGTGTACGGCCAAGGAATAATCAGTGAAAGCCGAGTGAGGCAATGGTGCATTGATTTTAAAAATGGTCGAACCAATGTTCACGATGAGGACCGCATGGGTAGGCCTAGTGTTGTGAGTGATGAACTGGTGGTGAAAATCAACGAAAAAATCCGTGAAAATCGTCGTTTCACGATTACGGAGCTTTCAGAACATTTCCCCCAAATTTCACGGAGTTTAGTTCATGAGATTGTGGTTGGTAAACTTGGTTACCACAAATTTTGTGCCAGGTGGATTCCGAAAATCTTAACAGAAGACCACAAAAAACAGAGACTTGCTGCAGCACTGACGTTTCTGGAAGACTACGCCAAAACTGGAAACCAAGTTATCGATCGTATCGTAACTGGCGACGAGACTTGGGTAAAGCACGTCACCTGTGAAACAAAACGGCAGTCTATGGAATGGGGACACACGCATTCGCCCAAGAAACCGAGGAAGTGTCTGCAAACGCTGTCAGCAGGAAAAATTATGGCTACTGTGTTTTGGGATGCTAAGGGTGTGATTCTCGTTGAATTTCTTGAACGTGGCCAAACAATCACTTCAGAAAGGTATTGCGAAACACTCAGAACATTAAGACGCGCGATACAAAACAAGCGTCGGGGAAAACTCAGTGAGAAAGTTTTGTTTCTCCACGACAACGCTCGTCCACACACGGCCAATCGTACCCAAGAGCTCTTGGATGGTTTTGGATGGGAAGTTTTCAATCACCCGCCGTACAGCCCGGATTTGGCACCGAGCGACTACCACCTGTTCCCGGCGATGAAGACGTGGCTCGCAACACAACGGTTTGAAACTGACGCTCAACTGCATGCCGGTGTAAACCAGTGGTTGAAGTCTCAGGCGGCAAATTTCTACAGAGAGGGTATCGAAAAGCTTGTACCACGTTATGATAAGTGCCTTAATTTAAATGGCGATTATGTTGAAAAATAGCCTAAGAGTTTACCTCTAAAATGTATATAATAAAAATCGTTTTTCACTTTGTTTATTTTTTATTACAAAACGTCTGTTACTTTCTGGACAGCCCTCGTATATCACGGACCAAGAAACTTTTCTGGATAAGACAGTGGAAGACGATCATCTAAAACAACCAAGGCTCGTAAACCACACTCGGGAAACTGGAGTTAATGGTGATGTAGCAAAAAAGGAATTGCAAATTAGGATAGGAAAATGAACCACTACTTCACTTAGATGATGGATGTAGGGCATGAACACACAGAAAAGAAAAAAAAAAAAAAATGCACATGATATAGTAATTTTCAGGTCTAGCCTTTTATCAATAGGAGAACATTATGGGGGATGGGTGTTGCAGGAGACTGCCTCACAGAAAGTCTGTTGGCCAGTAAAATGGTTGGGGTAGATACAAATGGAGGACAGGTAGAGGAGCAGTTACTCAGATAATACCCAAGCATTGATTAATATTAAAGCTGATTTCTGGTGAGCAGAAGAGAAAAATAAAATAATAAAATCTAAAGATAAATAAGGTAAAAGAAATAAATAATTTTAAAAAAATTACCCAAAGGTTCTACGAAGTTAAACATCACCTCAGGGTAGTGGTGGTTCAGTTTAGATAATGGGAATGGAGGCAAGGAGAGGATAAGAAAAAAATAAAGGTAAATAAAAATAATATTAACAATGACTAGGTATTATCTTGAGTATTAGGTATTATTATGTAGTATTATGTTGAGACCAGATGGTTGCCTTGTGCCTAATTTGTACTGGTATACAAGTACCCACTTTCTGAGTTCAGAGGAGCTGCTGTTACATGGAAGGTTTCATAGGTGGCTTGTTCTGTGTCAGCATGTAAGGTACCTATTAACTCACCAAAAACATTTCCACTAACTATCCCCAATAGAAACATATTCCATAGTTCGATTTTGAAGTTGCTTATTTAGAAGATTGAAATTTCATGTAAAGTAGTTTTCAACTTGAACAGATATTCTTTCGTTCATTTCCACGTCTGAAGCTCACCATAAGAATCATTTTTAAGTGTATTAATTATGTCCGGAAAAATTTA
>JARYHS010011408.1:169771106-169817809 GCA_031002005.1 Vandiemenella viatica | reverse complement strand
CTGAAGGAGACTTAGTTCCATTACTGTCGATACCATATTGGTGAATCTGGGAGCTACTGCGTGTGTTATTCCTCCCATCATAACTTAGTTGGAAATGCAGACGCGTGTATTATGTTCAGTATCTAATGAATAAATACTCTCATTCAATCCACTCTTCTGGTGTTCCCTAATCATTTATCAGTCGTTAGAGTAAGATACCCAGTTGTTTCAGATATAATATACACAGACGGAAAAAAAAATCCCAACACCAAGAAAAAATTATTGTAGAGTAATGAAATTTGGACAATGCATTTGTCAAGTTAACATGTTTAATTGATTAAATTTTCAAGATCACAGGTTAATTTAAGCTCAAGAAAATGCATTTCAAATGTGAAATACTGTTAAATTAATAGCCGGTGTAACCTCCAGAATTTTGAATGCAAGCCTGCAAACGTGAATGCATTGTGTCATACAGGTTTCGAATGTCACTTTGTGGTATGGAGTTCCATGCTTGTTGTACTTGTGCTGTCAATACTGGGACGGTCAGTGCTGGCTGTGGATGATGCTGGAGTTGTCGTCCAATGATATCCCATACGTGTTCAATTGGAGACAGATCTGGTGATCTCGCAGGCCAAGGTAACATGTCGACACTCTGTAGAGCACGTTGCGAGACAACAGCGATATGAGGGCGAGCGTTATCCTGTTGAAAAACTCCCCCTTGAATGCTGTTCATGAATGGCAGCACTACAGAAATTCGAGCTGCAGTTGGTACCACAGTGACACAACGAACTGTTAGAAATCGGTTACTTCAAGGACAGCTCCGAGCCAGGCGCCCTGTAGCGTGCATTCCACTGACTACAAGCCATCGCCGTTTGCGACTCCAGTGGTGTCAAGCCAGAGCTCATTGGAGGACGGAGTGGAGATCTGTTGTGTTTTCTGATGAAAGCAGGTTCTGCCTTGGTGCCAGTGATGGCCGAGTGTTGGTCAGAAGGAGGCCAGGGGAACGCGTGCAACCAAACTGTCTGCGGCCTAGACACACTGGACCTACACCTGGAGTCATGGTCTGGGGAGCAATTTCCTATGACAGCAGGAGCACTCTTGTGGTTATACCAAACACACTGACTGCAAATTTGTACGTCAGTCTGGTAATTCAACCTGTAGTGCTGCCATTCATGAACAGCATTCAAGGGGGAGTTTTTCAACAGGATAACGCTCGCCCTCATACCGCTGTTGTCTCGCAACGTGCTCTACAGAGTGTCGACATGTTACCTTGGCCTGCGAGATCACCAGATCTGTCTCCAATTGAACACGTATGGGATATCATTGGACGACAACTCCAGCATCATCCACAGCCAGCACTGACCGTCCCAGTATTGACAGCACAAGTACAACAAGCATGGAACTCCATACCACAAAGTGACATTCGAAACCTGTATGACACAATGCATTCACGTTTGCAGGCTTGCATTCAAAATTCTGGAGGTTACACCGGCTATTAATTTAACAGTATTTCACATTTGAAATGCATTTTCTTGAGCTTAAATTAACCTGTGATCTTGAAAATTTAATCAATTAAACATGTTAACTTGACAAATGCATTGTCCAAATTTCATTACTCTACAATAATTTTTTCTTGGTGTTGGGATTTTTTTTTTCCGTCTGTGTATATGATGTTAGTAATATGTCCCCAAGGTAAGAAGTACATGTTTTATCTATTGCTAAGAGTAATGTTAACTTCATCGATTACTAATTACCGCAGTTGGCGAATCTGCTTCACAAAGCTCACCTGGTGTCAGATTGACAATTCCATGTAATTCTATATTAATCTGCCCACTTGATAGTTGCTCAATGTAATCTATTAGTATAATAGGCTTAATGTAGCATGTCACGCTGACGTCATGTCAAGGCATTACGTCAATCTATGACGTTGCGCTATGACGTCACACTTTACGATATTATTCGCGGGAGTGCACGTTATTTAATAACATTTCCAAGCAACAGTGAATAAATTAACTCACAGAACACTGAAATAAAAGTATGTATTGCGTTAAAATTGACATATCAATCATTAAATGCTTATATTTACATAATATTCTTTTGATATATAGAAGTATTCCTTAAATTCTTTGTCCATAGATGTGTAAGATAAAAGTTCGTATTTCGAGCATCAGTGTTCCGAAAAGTTTGGTTAGAGTAATACACTATACTCTATTAGTAATCTAATATTACCTGGCAAGCCGTAAGTTGTTCATATTTTTTTAAATTTCCTTTGCTTTTTACTGATGACATGTTTCAGCCGTATTTAACTGTAATACTGATCTTAATAACGGATAACGTGAAAGGCAGATGTAAACATCTTTGAAGATTTTTGATTTAGTTTATATCGCGATGAATTATTGCCACTAAAATGTGATAAGTATATGTATTAATATGCGTGTAACGGAACTAGGCCTATTGTTTCTCTGGCGGCATGTTTAGCATAGTGCTGTATGTGGTTAGGGGATTCTACGATAACCGTGAAGCCGCAATTTGTTGATGGATTCTTATGTAACTCGACGAAAAAAATTGAAAGTAGAGAATAAAATTTTTTGACATCTCACTTAATTCTCGAGATATAGTATCTCAAAATTGACGTGGTTAGGTTGAAATGCGACCTGGAACAGAAGAAAAATTTCGCCATTGCAAAATTTGATGATGATATCGTATGTAACTCGAAGAGACAAATTGAAAACAAAGAATACATTTTCTTTCCATATCTCGCTTAGTTTTTGAGATATTGTATCTCAAAATTGAGGTGGTTTGGATGAGATCTGGCCTACCAAATCCGCTATATCTACAAGGTGGAAATGCACTATACGTGTATTATTTTCTTCCTGGTGGTTGTTGATAGGTTGAAATACGTCCTGGACCAGAGGAAACTTCACTAAAATCACAATGAACTATACCTATAACCGGTTTTCAACATGCTATATCTCGAAAACCAAGAAAAATTTCAAAAATCTTTATTCATTATTTTCGATTTTTTTCGTCCAGTTCTACAAGAATTCATCATCAGATTGTGGCGCCAAAGTAATGATTTGCTGCCTGTGGTTATATTTAAATGCAACCTGAACCAGGATAGCAACAGAAATATTTTGTTACTGCGCAAGGCAATAGGAATTATACTATGATTTATTTTTGTGTTTATTTAAAACTATGATTTATTTTTGTGTTTATTTAAGTAATTGATAAGAAATGATTTGCCAGAACACTGAAGTTGTTATGATTTAATTTAGCTTCCTTCGTTTTCACTGTGGTCATTATTTCAACTGTATGTAACCTATTTCATCCGTTAACACATCGATCTACATCATAGATAATAAAAAATAAAGATGTAAGAACACGTGAAGAATTTGGAAGAAGTTTATATTGCGATTCATGATGACACTCAAATGCGATACAGGGAATATTTCAATTTGCATATGATAGAAGCTTTAGTTTTCTAGCGCCATTATTAGCGAAGATTGTGGTTAGACTGAAATGCGACCTCCATCAAGTTGACAACTGAAACCTTTTGCTACATCACAAGGGACGAGAAATTAGAGCACATTGAGCTTTATTTCAAAACAATGCTGTTTAGGTAACAACTAAACAGAAATTAACTGACAGAATACTCCTTCAAACCTGTCATTTTTGACGGGCTTTGTGGCTAGTAATATCATAAAACACCCACAAAGTGAAAGACCACTACAACCACGGTTAATCCTTTACACTATGCAATTGTAAGCATTTTGTGACCCATGTTCTTAAAACAAACCACAAATGTTTTGTTTGTTGTATCAGCATTCTATTTTTTTTATATAATTCTATTTTATGTATGAAAAATTTCTATCCATGGCCCTATCAATTAACTAATTCATCCTGTAACCAATTAACGATGGTTTCACTTTATCACTTCATTCTCCAATTTACAGATTGCTGCTGTGGGATGGCAGGGGATTTTACCTTTCCCCAAAGGTTACTGTTCTCGACTAAATTAAGTACCAAACGACAACACATGAACCACTTTTCAATTTTATATTTATCTTTCTATGAGTAAGATAAAATAAGACATCAGATTTCTCCAAAGACACTAAAGTACAAACATACAAATATTCCAGCAAATAATCTCACATACAAAAATTCTGACAACTGACTTTCAATTAACAGCTCACTTAAATAGACACTACAGAAACATCCAGAATAACATAAAGTCAATCGATGTTTCTTGAGAGGCGACAATGTAGCCAACAATCAAAACCAAATTAAAACAATTAGAATTGATAAAAAAAAATTCAAAATCATCAAAGATACAGATATTTACACACAAAAATATCTACATAAACTAGTCCAAACCATTGACCTCAAAACATCGTGGCTTACATCAACACTTACAATTACAAATTTTTAATCAACGTTTCATGCATAATACTGTCCTTGAACATATTACACAGAATTTGCATACAATGTTCATTTACACAAATTCACAATTACACAAGAAATATACAAAACCATAATTAATCAACTCCCAGCTTGCTACACATAATTCTTAAAATAACATTTCTTAAAAGGGCTGGGTCTGTGGACTATTATAAGACGTTCCACCAATTCAGTATCCCTCATTCCAGGATGATAGTACCTAAACATTAAAGCAGTCACTTAATATCACTACCATTTTCAAGTCATCAGTAGCTTCTATTCCATTTTCATCTAAAACTGTCTGAATAACTTCTCTTCCAACTGTAACATAGATGCTGAAACTCCAGCTGAATAAGCTTCAGAGGACAAAGTGTTTTGATCCAGGTAGCAGCTGGAATGAAAGCTTACAGAATCAAAGAATAATGGCACTATAAGGGTGGTTGTGGTGGTGTAATTTTTGTTCTTAATTTACTGTTGAGATATTAATTAGCATGCATCATACTGCTATTTCACCATAGTATTTATGTCATGACTATTTCATGACTATATCTGAAAGCTGCCGAAGAATACATAACAGTTTATTAAAAGTAATTGTAATGCTTCCTTCAGTGGATGGATATGAAACTTTGACCATGAAATGTTTGAGAGATACCGAGCCACTAAAAAATATTGACTATATTAAAGTTTGTAGAATAATAATTATGGTCACCATTCCTTTACGAGATAAGTACATAGGGACTCAACTTTAACGTTGACGACTTCAGAAATACTAACTTACTAAAACCTGGGCGAATAGGTCCCTCGGCTGATCATAATCATCTCTCACCATCAGGCATTTGAATGAAGTACTGAGAATATTTCTGGCACTCTCTTAAAATGCTTACAATTATGAGATGGTGAGAAGAATTATCTATCAACAACTAACTTATGAACAATGCATGGCTGAGCCAAACAAGACTGATCGGTTTTTTACTTTTATAATTATTATAGTCTTTAATTGTGAAGGAAATTGTGCCAAGGTGGCAATTTCCCCACAAACATACTTTTGGTATTTTTCCAAAATTTTACTTTAAATGTCTGAGGTAACTGTTCAACACATATTTCAATTTATTCAACCTCCTGACTCCATTAATAAAAACTTTCTGACTTGCTTATGCCTGCGATCAAGTGTTAATTTATAGCCATGTTCCTTGTTTCCCTACAACATGTTTCAACAAATTATTCTCGTAATATACATCCACATATCATAACCAATACATGATTTATAAAATCCCATTACTCCCTTCGCCCAATTCCTTTCTCTGCTACTGATGACTCTGTGTATCATCTTTTAGCAGTATACTAGATTGTGTCACAATAACATACAGCCTCTGGACACATTACCCAAAATCTCCAGGAACATTAATAAGTCATAGGAAAGCAGTTTTAACAACATATTAGTGGAATAATGTTACTTCAAGACAAAGTCTTGGAACTGTTAGAGAAAATAATTTCCTTCCTCCACAAATAAATGACTAACATTGGTGCAGGGAATAGTGATAAAAGGCAATGTTAATTACAACAAGAGTAGAGAAAATGTGTCCAACATTTGGCAAGGTTGAATGAAAGAGGGCTGAGAAAGCAAAAATATAGGACAAAAACAAATACTGAATATCCCCCTGGTTGCAAATGACTAAAACATATTTACAACTCAGGGATCGACTTAAATACTGTGCATTTTCAATCATTTTGTTTCTTTTAGTAACCAAAACCTTATTATAAAAATTCTAGTTTATAGCTTTTAGTATTTACATCAAGAATTAAACATTAATATTAAAAAATACAACTGCGATATTTTCCATACCGTTACCTAAAAATTTGATGCTTTGAAACTAGTTTATTACTCTTAATACAATAAATCAAATAGCATTTAGAAATTAACATGTCATACATACTATCTCAACAACCACTACCAGAAAATGGGCCCTTAATTAATAACAAAGGCTTGCTTTTAAAACAACTGCAGATAACTATATAAAAGCTATGTATTTCAGAAAAACACATACCAATAATACTACTCTTGTTCACAACTGGCATCATAAGTGAAGGTACCATCATTAGTCGATTCAAAACGTTCATTAAGTCTAACAGACCACCAACTCCTCCTTTGTAAAATGCAAGTAGTTCATTTTCAAAGCTTCTATAAAGTGAAGGTAACAGAGCATATTTATTTTCTGTTAATAGTTTCTTCAGATCTTTCAGCTCCAAATCAGGACACTGTGAAAATTACAGATTGTTACCAGCTTCAGAAGAAGAATGGAAGAAATTCCATTGCATTATACAATAAAGTTAAGAAACAGAAGTTATGTTATAAATTCTTCAAAACAATGAACTAAAAGACATCAGAAATAGTAAACTAAATAAATGTTTCCACTATTTTTATTGGAGATAAACATGTAAAAACAATAAAGTATTAACTATAGCAGATCATTGCAAAGTAAAAGATTACATCAGAAAGATAAAAAAAAAAATAATTTATGCCCTACTACATTCTATTAGATAAACAGATATTCATAAATGATACTTACAACGATCAAACAAGTTCCATATTTGTTTCACTGGGAAAGAACTGTGTGACCAGACTTCTGCAGCCAATGACAGTTTCACCCCGTCAGTTGCACAGTGTTGAAAATTATTTATATAAATATATATATATAAAGACAGCTCTCAAGCTTCCAGCCACATCAATTGTTCTATAGTACAACTATGTGCCCTCAGTTTCAAAGATTGATGGACCCCAAAAAGATACCAAGATTGCAACATCAGGATACAGCTGGTAGCTCAAGAGATTTCTATCAAAGGTCACTGACAATTGACCACAATATTCACCCCCAGTAGAAGTTATGAGAGGGAACACAAACAAATAAAATCACATTTGCCAAAATTCCTCAAGAAACATTCTATTGCTCTTGACTATTATTACAGTTCTGACTGTTCAAGAGTACAGTTTTGAAGAAACAAGAAAGAAAATTATGAAATGAATATTGAATTAAAGATTTTAATCAAAATATTTATATTAAAAGACTGCAATTTTTTTTACTGACCCATGAATGCCTTACTTTAAAATAATTTCTAACAGATATTATCATTGTGTACCACTTCTGATTTTGACAGACTTTATCAGATAAAGGACCAGCACAACCAGTTGCAACCGAATATTATGAAAAAATTAATTTGACTCTAAAAAAAATGTGCAATATTTGAAGCCATCATAATGCTGTCAATAACTTTGGAAGATTCACACTGCATCCACACACACTCCTTTTTCCTCACATTTGACCAATGCCTATGATATTCTTTAAGGGTCAAGCTTGTTGAATCTGTTAGAGACTGCTAGCAGACTCAGCAGATGGCTTGATCAAAATGTCGAGAGAATGGGGAGTGTTTGGACACAGCGTAAATCTTGCAAAGTTGTTGACAAAATTGATAGATTTCATCAAATTAAAATATTCCTGAAATAATTTCATACTACGACACTAACAACGTGTCTCTTGCTTTAACTAGCAATCATTCGTGCAGCATTTCACTAACAAAATTTGCTTAAAGAATGTCAAGCTAACAATAATTCTGTTGCAAATCATTATTTAAATCCATTTTCTTACATGTTTCAAGGATTAAGTGAAGGTAAACAGTGATATCAGTTCGTAACATAATGTAAACATAGCTGCAATATAGTGTTTGGCTTGTTTTGTGATAGAAAACATTGCATTCATTTTCAGAGGTACTTGAGGCCACAAGGAGTAAAATTAAGTATGTAAATATCAGGTAGAAATTTTCACTGATGAGATTTCTATCTGCATTTTAAAATCAAAGTTTTCCTGGTATCATAAGTAGTAGAAAACAGACATAAAAAGTTCCTGAAGCCACAGTTTTCTAGATATGAGAATTATTCATATCCAGAAAAAGGCATAAATTTTTATTACACCTTGTGTAAAACTTTGAAAGGGTAGCTAAAAGTTAAATATTGTTTATAGGAAAAGGATAATTTGGCCAAAAATGTGCTTAACACAGACTAAATTTACAGAAGACATGTGTTAGCCATGTGTTGATCACTGGTGATCGAAAGTGGTTTTGGATTAATTTTAACTCCTCTGAAGATCAGGCCTCACTTGCCTGATACTGCTCCGCTATTCTAGCATCTTCGCATTAAAAAATCAAAACTTTACCGGAGTTGAAGATCAATTTTAAGACCCACAAAAATTGCAGCCGAGATCTGCATTTGTAACGAGGATCTTATACACCCGAATCGCACACCATAACCATACGCCAGACTAATTTAGTACTGAAAAATATGTATTCAAACACATAAAAGTTTATATATATATAAATCTCACTTCTACTGAAGAAGAGCCATGCTCGAAAATTTTATTCTTTGTGTGTTCGTGTTTTTTTCGTGTACCAACGCCGCTGGAATCCCCTTCTTTGGTAAGCGGTGGTTTTTTATCCTATCCAATGTTCAATATATATATATATATATATATATATATATATATATATAGAAAAAAAGCATGTTCTTTTATCATGTTTGCAAACTTATTTTTCATTACACCTATATTCGGACTGGTGACTCAAATGACTGCGTGTGATATGGATGCTGAAGGTCCCGGTTCAAATCCCGGCATCAACTGTAATTTTTGTGGGCCTAAAAATTGACATTTACCTCTGGCAAAGCGTTTATCTGTTATTGCTAAGATTTTAGGATGCTCCGTGTTTCGAATTTCACATTAATCTGCAGGTCTCCTTTCCAAGTTAGGTGACTACGATATAGGTGCACTGCGAGTTTCCCAAAAAGAAACTCTGACTAGAACTTTGAGATAGCATTAAATTATTATTTTTATTATAAAAAATCTTTACGACCCACATTTAAATTAAAATATGTTATAATCTCGTTTTTTACTAAACAAAAAAAAATTACTGAATGAATCGAAAAGAATCTCAAACAAGACAAGCACGTCAAGTGCGAAGTGACTGACATTTCACATTTCATTGTGATTGCGTTGAAACACACGAGAATCTTTCATTCTGGTACACTGTGGTGATGATTTGTTAATACTGAGCTGGAATACTATTTTTGTACAAAAAAGATCAACCAGTTAGGTGATTACGTGAGTCAGATAAAAAAGTATTTTAATGCACTTTCGTACCAAAACTGTGCAAAATAAGTTACAGTACAATAAAGTAGGGTGTCAAACCAGCTGCCATCCCCAACACTGATTCCCTGAAACAATCACTTGAAAACGTTAAAGGAGACTAAAGACGGAGTGGGAACACGGGCGAGCTATGGAAAAGTGTGGACGCCAAGGGGCGAGCAGCCACTCTGTCGGCTGTCGTTGTGGTGACGATACAGACCAGTGTTGGCAAAGTAGAGCTCGACCTTTACACGTAGCAACTGATATACAAACCGGCGCAAATTAAAACCCCTTTTGTGTTAAATTAATGAAATTTGGCCCCAAGTATGCCCATATGAAGAGTACTATATGATTGAAAATTGAAAGTTTGATATGTAATAATACAAAAATTACGGTGGTATCTGTTATGTAAATTGATATTTTTTATGCTTTTTTTTAACGTACTAGTGACGAACAGTGTGGTGTAACATGACACTTTGTTGTCCACGAGTTGTTGTTGGCTAAGTATGCCAAGGCGAAGAGTGACAACTCTCTACACCCAAATGGCTAACTGTGAGATAGGTCAGAGAATTGACGTGTTTTAAAAGGTTGCATCATATTGTGAAATCTACCAAAGGCTTGGCCGTAGTGCAATGTCAATATACAGACTTGTTGAATAGTGATGAAAGAAAGTTCCAATACTCCTCGAGCACGCCAAGGTCCATACAGGTGTATAACAACACGTGAAGACCGCCAAATTGTGTGGGTGGCTGCTGCTGGCAAATGGTTGACTGCAGGCCCGATCCAAGCAGTGGTTACAGAGAGAGTCACCCCCGTCGCAGGACGATTGTAATCCAATTGCTTGAATCTGGGTAACACTCTCTGACCCCTATGCAATGTGTCCTATTAATCTAATTTCATTGCCAGAATTATCTAACCTGGTGTAATGCAAAACACAAATGGACAGGAGAATGGCGTACATTTGTGTTTAGAGACGAGTCTCGATTCTGTCTGTGGCAAAGTGATAATTGACGACATATTCGCAGCCGTAGTGGAAAAATGGCTTACTTGCTGTGATTTCAGAACATCACACAAGTGTAGTCAGCGGTGTCATGTTTTGGCGGCAATCAGTTTCGACAGCATGACTGAGTCAGCTGTTGTTGGTGGCACAATGACAACCCACCACTATGTGGACGGGGTACTGCATCTTATTGTGACACCCTTCATGTTCACTATTCAAATCGCATCTTCCAACAAGATAATTCCCATCCTCATACTGCGGCCATCGTTACACAAGCATTACGAGGAGTTTTGATCACAATTTGAACAGCACAGTCCCCAGATTTATCCCCAATGTCTAGGATACCAGGAGCAGATACATTAGAACACATGGTCACCCAGCAATAACTGTGCAACAAATGACTGCAAAAGACATGCAACCTTGGTATTTGCAGGACCAAGGGATATCGAAAGGAAAGTTAACAGAAGTGGCTTGATCCAAGAAGAAACAATTCCAGACCCAGATGGGGTTCCATCGGTGTAAACCCAGAATACGGGTCCCACAAATCGTGAGACCCTGGGGGACACTGCATAGTTAGAGAAGCAACTCTACATTAAGTTCCTTCATAAAAATAGAAGAATAAATGCAATATAAAAACAACTCAATTAAAAAAAAACAACGGGTCTGGTAATGTAAGAGCATGCTTTTGCGATATCTGCTGTATTTACATGAAGACAGGGCCGGATTAAAACAGCGCGGAGCCCGTAGCAAATGTGAAGAAGGGGTCCTTGATTTTCGCCTTCTGGAGGAATTGTTAAAAAAAAAAAAGTTGCCCGTCTAGCCTGATGGGGAGGCCTTGCGCTCCTAGGTGCGGGGCTCCCCTAGGAGCGCGAGGCCTCCCAGTAGGTGCGGGACCCGTAGCATTTGCTAACTCCCCGCTACATGGCTAATCCAGTACTGCATGAAATACTTAACAAGTGAAGTATTTTACTACACGCCTAAGGTACACGTAGCTACAGACTCCTAAATATGACATTGTATGTATTGAAGACCATCTCCACGTGTAAATTTTAGAATTATGCGCCGCTCTCTTGCGTATAAATAAAAATGTTGTGAACGGCTCGAATGTTTATTCAGTTTATAATTAAAGCTCAATTTTTGTTCAGGAACAGAAGTTCGATAACCCTGTCTATTTAAGGAACCCACAATAATTTAGGAAAATGTATTCAACAGAGAGGTTACCCATAATACAAATTTTCTTCTTCTCTAAATTTATTTTGGAAAATTCTGAGAGAATCATATGCTTATTTATTTCATTGCGATCATATTTGAATATTCTTGATTAGAAGAAAGTGTAGCAAACTTCATGAACCTAGAATTTAAGTGCTTGCTAATGTTACGATTTCGCTAGCAAGATACGCAGTTCCGACTGTTTTAAACACATGCTCTACAAAAACTGATTACCAATGACAGACGATACCATCAACGAATACTTGGACCCGTTCGGATTGACTTCAAACCTGACAGTACTGCTAGTTTAATGCAAAGTTTTTATTTGCATAAATTCCAACATGATATGATTTCATGTCGCGTATAGATGCACTGTCGACGATAGGTAAGTACGCAGACTGTAAACCGGATAACACGAAATGTACTCAGTTTATACAACACGAATCTATCAGATAATAAATTCAAAAATTACTAGAAAATACTCCAAGGGTCTTGTGAATCTTAGCTTGAAAGCTGATGGAATTCTAAATAAGCAAAACAATTTTGAAGCCTAGATTACACGTATTTAGAAAAACACTTGGGTGCTTTGTTTTCATTTTAAAAAAAAAAAAACAAAAACAAAAAATCTAACATTTTTCTTTAAATATTTTAGAGGAAACTGTCTAATTACCATGATTTAGCAATTATATATATATAAACTTTAATTTTTAAACTTCCGCTCTTTATACAAGAAAACTTACATCATATCCACCGCCGCAAACAGCAAGCACAATCAACGATTTCTTGTGATTGTTGGAGCTACAGAGCGATGCTCTCTTTGTTTAGAGCAGACGGTATTGCCAACAATTATACTCTACTATAACAAATGAGCACAGCCCCCTGGATCACATTTGAAAAAGCATTAGATAAACCTAAAAAAATGAATATTCATAACAATAAAACTAGAAGTGTTTCAACACCAAAGGGTAAAAGAAGTCTTTTTTGTCACACTAATCTTGATTACTATTTTTGAAATGCAGGTGTCACCCCCAAACGGGTGACACCCGGGGCGGACCGCCCCCACTGCTTCCCCCCTAGCTACGCCACTACAATGAATCTTTCCCTCACTGTTAAAATATTCCAAAAAAGGTTTCGAACTTCATTTGCTTCCCATCCAGAACGTCTATTATGTCGTGTTGCAGTCCACAAACGGAATCTGAATCGATCCAAATATAATTAAACCAATCATCAGGTTCTAGGCTCAATTCATTTAGTAAATTGATGTGACTAAATTGTGCTCGTTTCAATAACCACTTTTTTTACCATTTCTGTTCCTTTCTTTCTTTCTAATTATTATCAGAACAATAGCCGCAGCAACAACTAATTTCTGTGTGTCAGCCATATTGACATTTAGCAACTGACAGCAAAATGAAGTAGTAAACGGAGTGTCTGTGGAATCAACTGCGTTCCGTCAAATGTTTCGTCTTGTATTACAACTTGAGACTACAAGCAAAACAATCGACAAGCGTGAGTGTGTGTGCCAGGCTTTAAAGGTTCATGATTGTGGACCTGGCTTAATTCACTTATCTGTACCTGCAACAACTATTTTGGAGAATAATTTCCAATGCCAATAGATTGTTTAACCAAATTGTAAAATTTTTATGAAGAATACAGTGAACCTTAAAATTTAGTTGAAACTACAGTGAACTTTAATTATATCGCCTACCTTTGCTAGTTAAAGTGAATAGCATACTGGCAACCAAGACAATCTATTCTCTACAGGCAACATTACGGTCAGAGTTTCAGACTCAGCTATTATGCATACCCTCATGATCAGCTTCGCGTTTGACAAGAGATTAGCAAACACGTTTGTAAGGGAAGGAGATTTTACACAAGTGGTACGGCAGAACACGAGGGGACCGAACATGTTGGATGTATTTCTAATAAAGCCTGATAAAAATCTTGCGGGGTGTCAAGTAATGGAAGGAATAAGTGATCACAATGCTGTACTGATGGATATTAGGGAATTCCGTAAACCAGTGGCTAAAATTGAAGGGGGAAATGGGTATAGTTATAAAAAGACACAGGCACAGAATTGGAGAGATGTTTCAGGGAAAGGTTCAGCAAATGGAAGAATGGCACAAATACATAGGAGGTGAAGTGGGAAGAGTTTAAGTAGATAATAAAAATGGGTGAGGATATGTTTATTCCAAAACAGAAAATAAAGAGAAGTATAGAACCTATGTGCTACAATAGGTGAGTGAGAAGATTAAAGAGGTTAGTAAGATTTGAACACAACAGAGTGAAGAGACAGGAAGGCAGTAGGGAATACTTAAAACAACTAAACAAGCAATTAGTAAGATCAAAGACAGAAGCTAAGGATGGGTTTATTAAGAATGTTACTACTTCAGGGGGACTACTGAATGATACATCTAGAAATTTCTATGCCTATGTTAGAAAACAGAGGGGAAGGGAAGGTATATAGCCAATTGCACACAAGAATGGAATTGAAGTCACCGAGAATTTTGAAATGGCAGAAAAATTGAGTGACTAGTTTAATGAGACCACTAGAGATTATCATACTGTGATGGTAGGGAACAAATCAGTGGTGAGTCTCTAATATACCTATTATATCTTCAAAATATCTTCTAAAACAGTTTTAAAGAAGCTCACCATATACACATTTATATATCAAATTACTTTTTGTTTTCTTGGTTAAAAAGCACTTTATGAGACATCATAGTAAATATTCAAAGTTTTAAAAGGCAAAACCATTAATTAGAAGCCCCAGTTCTGCATTCATTTTCACAGATAGAGCATGGAATTACAAAAAAGTGGGATATATAACGTACAGCAGGAAAAATCAAGTTAAAAAGTTATAGCAGAATTTAGAATACTGCACAATGTGGGGAGGCCAGACTAACATTTGGTTTTTTTTAAAGATATAGGCCATAGTTTTTATGATACTGGAAAGTATTATACAACATTAGCTCATAATAAAAAAATGCATCTTGTATGAAAAAATACACCTATAAGGAAAACTTTTTTTTTTTTTAATAGGTATTGACATATTTTGTCGTTTGCAGGAATAATAGAGATACAGGCTTGAAACTATATTCATATTAAAGAGAAAAATAAACTGATCACAAATATATGTTTTGTTTTTATATTGCCACCAGGGTGAAGCAGGCATGATGCAACAGTGAAAAATCGACAGTGCAAGGTCAACAATAGAAATAATGAATTGAACACTTTGGGAATCAGGAAAAAATACTAGGAGAAACAGGATTTTTTTCTAAAGGAAATAGTGTTTATTTCAGCTCCATCAGAGCAAGCTTTCAGGGGAAATAAATTCTGAAAGATTTTGGCAATTATGAAACTACTGGGTAGTTTCTATTTTACATTAATTACTCTTAAAGTACAAGAACACAGTAGAGTTCGATACATCAAAAATTCGGGGAAATTATATGGAATATTTTGGCGCTAAATTAGTGCAGGGGAATATAAACTTTAAGACAAGATTTGGTGCTTTAAAAATTTAAAAATTAATATCTCCTAAATGAGGAAGTTTTCAGTGTAAGTCCTCGTGGGATGAAATGATAAGAAAAACTGAGGCTGTAACATACTAAAATTTCAATAATATTGGAGCAATTCGCTTTTACAAGAGCCATATTGCAAGCATCATTATTCAACTGGTTTTAAGATGTTGCTTTGGTATCATAATCTGAAATTGTGATCATTAATGACATCACTAACATATAATATAGTTAATGTATTAATGTGCGAGTGATAGAAGCTTTGATTTTCTAATGACAATATTAGTGGAATTTGTGGCTTGGTTGAAACCAGAATGACAACTGAAACTTTGTTAGTAATTTAAGCTGCTTTCATGAGCACCAGTTTATTGACATGTATCGCGTTCTATCAAAATTGTATCAGAAGATCTATAATAATAGTTCTGGTGAAGGAAATATGAGTCATTGTTAATTTTTTTTTAATTTAATTCGCGCTGTCGGCAAGCTCAGAAGGAAATATTATGACACCTCAGGCATCTCACCATAATTTCATTCATAATACATGTTTATAATATACATTGAAATCAAAATTTGGAAAAAAAAATGCTGATTTTCAAGGAGCTGTATTAACGAAGATTGTGGTTAGATTGACTACTAATATTCCATAGTATATAGTGGATGTGGAGTGAAGAAAGTGGCTGCCATACCAAAGTCTGACTATGATGAAATCAGAATCGGCTCAAGACATCTACTGCCGCTGAGTGAGTAATGTGCATAACTTTATATTTCAGCGTACGTATCAACTTTGTTACCTGTTTTCTGGATTTGAGGCACACTTTTCTTTGAAGAGTAAAAGACAAGAAAGCAGTTAACCATATTTTCAAACAAAGGAGAAATTTTTCTATCGACTTTATTTTGAACAGTAACAAAAACTTTTATAACACACTTTCAAGCAGACAAAGTCTGGGTAACTTCTAGTAGGTGGATAAATAAATAAATTTTTACTTTCTGTACACTTGTCTTTCTTTTGAACATAACTTTGAAGCTCATTTACACAAGGTCATATAGAGAGAGGCAAGGGGAACTGGGAGCAAGAACAAGAATGAATCTGGCCACTCCCTTTTTAAAAAAAAAAACGTACCAGCATTCACCTAGGATTTCATAAACCACAGAAAACAAAAATTTTGAATGCAGAATACATGTCAATCCCAATCCTACCAACCTAAATTCACCCACCAAAATTAGTATCCATGCTGGAATTGTGACATTATCAGTAGACTTTTTGCTGCATGCAAGTATACAATAGATCAAAATTCTTATTGGGTGTTCTGTCACAAAAGTTCTGCCATGCACAGCATTTCAACAGCTACCAATGCTGTCTTTATCAAGAGAAATTGTAGGTTGAAGTGGTTACTGTGACAACATGTCACTGACTGTTATTGCCAAGCAATTCTGATCATAAGTGCTGATGGTGTTGCGGAAGCTGCTGTACCGTTGGCAATTGCATCATCTAGGCTTCATACGCAGCCCAAAATGGACACTGTTTCTTTGACCTCGTGCTAGAGCTGTTCCAGCATGTGCTTGTCTATTGCATTGCTGTTGCATATCATGGATGATGGGCTTCCACACTTAACTTGAAACTACCATCTCTGTTCATACTGTTGCTGCTCAGTGTTATCTCCAGCCATTCTCTAATTGCTGAAGCCCAGAAATACACATTCCAAGCCTTCAGACTTTTTAAAATTTATTCTGTGGAAACTTTCAGCAGCATGTTCAGTTAACACAGACGTGTATAACTGTAGCAAGTTCAGATGTCATTGGTGCTCAATGTGGTGTGGTTCAAATTGTTTGACTGATGTACATCAAATGATAGAGGAACACAACATCCATCTAGGCAAGTCTGTTAGCTGAACATGCTGTGGAAAATTTCCACAAAATAAACTTCAACAAGACCAAAGTTTCGGATCGGTAAATGTATTTCTAAGAGTTAATAATTAGGGAATCACTGAAGATAAGATCAAGCAACAACATGAACAGATGTGGCTTCAATTTGAATGAAACGTAGAAGCCCATCAGCCATGATCTGTAACAGCAACAGAATAACTCAAGTGAGAAGACCAAGATGGAGTGTTCATTTGGGGCCTCATATGAGACCTAGACAATACATCAATCAATGAGAGAATAGCTTCCGCAGTGGGCTTCATATGTGTATGCTAGTGCCAGCAGTTCTGCACTAAAATTATGAACTAAAATTTTGAGGAAATCACAGTTAGTGACGTGCTGTCGCAGTAACCACTTGTGATGTTTTCACTTTCCATGTCATCCTTCTTTCCTTCATGAATCGGCTCCACTCGGTTTGCAGTATGATCACAAAACCGGTCATCAGGAGTGAAAACCCAGATAGGCTCTAATCAGACTATTAGAACTTTCTATCGTTTATTTGACATTAATTTGCAAAGTGTAAAGTCAAACTGTAAGGAACTACACAAAAAAACAGAATAATACCCTTTGTATTTTATTCTCATAGTAACACATGTATCTTCACAATTTACCAATTAATGTACTTCATTCTTTTAAGAAATACGGTCTTAAAACTTAAAAATATTCACAGCTACAAGGCTTTCTTCCTACTCACCATATTACTTCTGTGTGCTCCATGACTGACTGGCCAAAGGTAATCACACTCTCTTATATGTCACTCTCCAAAGATGTTTCATTAATAACACACACACACACAAATAATAACAGAAATATCTAAAGAATAAGGACTGTTACAGTTGAGGGTGACTGTTTCTCTCCATATCCCCACATCAAATCCATTAAAAAAAAAAAAAAAAAAAAAAATTGGCTTCATCCTGAATCTTACATAATCTATTTTACCACTCATACCTCATTCACTTTTTGTACAATTTTAAACAATTTACCAGAAATAATTTGATACACAATATAAACTTTCACATCCCATTGACTTACACTTTGGAAACACCTTACCTTATCTACGATAAGTCACTACACTTTACATGTTCGTCATGTGCATTACCAGAAAGAACAGTTAACAGGTATCTATTAAATTTAGTAACTGCGTGAAAATTTTTTTTTTCAGAACCACGAGTTAGATTAAATAGTATTGCATATTATTTATATAGTCAGTTTCTATATTAATTTAAGCTAGAAAGCAGATTTTTACAGTTTTTAGATGGTATTTTGTATTGCAACATTCTTAAGCATTCGCCTGGAGTAATATTTCAAAAATTCGTACCAAAATTAATTATTTTCGGCTAAACTATTAAAGCTACGAAATTTTTGTATAACAACCAAATTCGATGTATGCTACATGATCTAACAATTTGTAAAATTTCAGAGCAATAGGATAATTTTAGTTGTCTAGGTCAAAATTAGATGGTGAAAGAGTTTCTGACATGATATTTGAAATATGATTAGCCTTCCATAAACCACCCATGTGAATTTACACGCTATACTGTGCTATAGTGTGTGTGATATGGAGGCATCGCAAAGTTTTAGGGTTTCAGTTGGGATAACAACGATGCAGTTTTGAAATAGTATTTCGCCACGATGGGCCTCGGGATTTCTTAAGTGTCAGTCACTGGCTAATCAAGTGCCTTAACAGAAGCGTGTGACGAACTTTTCCATATTTTCAAGTTATAATCCATAATATAGTGAACTATGGGGTGTGGTTTGGCTCGAGTCGGTTAATCGAACTTGCAAACTTTCTTTCTGTGACTGTCTGACGCCTATCCAGCTAATGACTTTATAACATTTTCAAGAATATAGCAATTTTTAATTCCAAATGATTTATGAACATTTAATTGTCTATAACTTTCCTTAACTTGAGGTACAAAACAAAGTTAAGTGGTGACCTTATCATTCTAATAAAGCAATAGCTGGTCATCCTAGGCTACACACGGTCAAAGCTAAGACAAAGCCTTGTGCACCTACCCCAATGCACATCTAGGCCTTATACAATCAAAAGCAAGAAAATATACACAAGAACAAATTAAGTATAAAAAATGTACAAAACAATTGATAACCATAATCTAAATCTTTTTTTACTGTCATAACCATGCTTGGTAAATAAAACACAGTTGAATTTGCAAAGAACACAAAAAATATGTTTACAATAAAGAAATGTTGGGAAATCTTTAACAAAATAACACGTGTAAGGTAAGGTAGCTTGTTCTATTGCCCCTAAAAATTATGAACTGGTTTCCTCCTCCTTTTCCAGTTTTCTTTGCAAGTTCTCACCCAATTAAGAACTGCCTTTTTGAGAATAACATTTTTTGTACTAAACAAAAAGTTTATAGCACTCAGCAAATAGCATAATCTCGTTCTCTGATTCTTTACTTTCACTGGGGCATAACTTATTTTATATAAATCATCATACAAAACACCATCATCCATTGAAGAATCACCTCCCATCAAAACATCATTATACATTGAAACATTTACTCTCCTCAAAACATCATTATTCAGTGAAAAGTCTATCTCATTCAAAACATTATAAATCACTGAAACCTCAACTTCATTCAAAACATTATCAAGCACTGAAACATCTACCCATATTATTCTCACTTGTTTCTGCTACTTCAGCTGTTGTTACAATAGTCAGGTCCAATTTACTACTGTTAATACAGTGGTCACTACCCGTGATAGGATTACAATTACCTCTTTTTCAACATTTACACTGCTACAAGTTTTTACATCTTTATTTCCTGAATAATTTATTAAAGTGGGTCCTTTTTGGATACTTTCATTTTCTCTTGGGTTTATACTAAGCATTTCTTCACAGCACTTAATATATTCTGCACTGAACACTTTATTTAAATTAGGCTTCATTGCAAAGAAATTATTAACTAGATCTAAACACTCATCATACCCAGAAGATTGATTCTCATAACTTTTGTCCAATTTCTCATAGTTGGTTGTCCCTTCAATACCATTACTCAAATCCATACCACTGCCTGTAAGTACAGGAGTCATGTACACTTCATATATTTCTTTACAGCCAACAAAAACACAGTATCACTTAAATCTCTCTCTTCAATATTATGGTTCTACTTCACCTTCATTGGTAACTGACATTTTAACTTCAACTCCAATACCATTTTCTGTACAGTCAACTGCTTTACCAAAGTCACTACGTATCTGATTCACTACATTTAAATGATTAAACTCTTATCTCTGCATCTTTCCTAGTTTCTACATATTCAATCACATCAAAGCTAACATCAAGTATTTTATTATTAATATTATTTATGGCAGAATTTATAGTCAATTTGTCACAATATTCTACCATTTTCCCTTGAGATTCTTCTAACTTGACCATATTATAACTTTACACATTTCTGTATTTTTCACAGCATTATGATCCACTGACTTTTCATAGTTCTGTAAATTTACTTTGCATTTTCCTTTAAAATACCAAATCAAACTCTTAATATCCTAACCAAAATGTCAAATTCTCCCTATCTTCCACATAACATCTGAAATAAAACCCGGTTTTTCACCCTCCGTTTTCTTTTACCCAAAAAATCCCATTTACCCAAAACTTCCACGTTCAAATGACAATTCCAACTTTAACAAAAACTTTCAAATACTACTAATATACTAGAAGGCATAGCATCATTTGGTGTATCGATCGATGTCTTCTCCACCACGATAACCCATACTTTATTACCAGGCGTTACATCAGTGATTCAAGCATCATCCTTTTCTTTTCTTAATCCTACCTTTAAAGTCTCCTCCGAAGTTGCCAGCTACCTAATCACTGAATTAATTACTTAATCCTGTGTCTCTGTCATGGTAAACCCACATATGATGGTTTTTAACTTCATGTCGTCGTTTCCTCCATAGATTGGTCGCGCTCCATCTGTAGTATCAGTAAAAAATTGATCTTGAGGAGTGAAAACCTAGACAGGCTCTCAGCACATCTTGTTTTATTGTTTATTTCACATTAATTTGCAAAGCATAAAGCCTAATTGTATGGAACCTCTCTCTCTCTCTCTCTCTCACACACACACACACACACACACACACACACAGTATTCATCCCTTTATATTTTATTCTCATAAAAACACACATATCTTCACAATTTACCAGTTAACGTACTTAATTCATTATAGAAATCAGGTCTTAAACTATATTACTTCTGTCTGTTCCACGACTGACTGGCCAAAGATACTCACCCTCTCTTACATCTCTCCAAAGATACATTACTCTCTGGCACAGTTTTATTAATAACACATATATAGCAAAACAAATAACAGAAATATCTAAAGCATAAGAACTGTTAATGCTGAGGGTGACTGTTACGCTACACACATCTACCTACCATTTCACCTGATGAAAAAAGCGGAGGTAGCTGTCGAAACGTCGTGTATGGTGGAACTTGAATGGCAGAACACCCAAGAACAATATTGAGCAACTGTATACCAGGAAAAACTCTGTTCTTATATATAGTACAAGCTCATATTTTTAATTATGGCAGCAGTTCAATTAACAACACTCACATTTTTTTAAAAAAATAGCAGATTGGAATCAACATTTGCTCTCTTTCAGAATATATACTGTCTTATGGAATCCAAGAGTAACAAGTGCAAGCACAAGCACTTTTTCTACTGCTATTCAATAACACAATTACATGCATTCATAGAAATTGTAATGATTTAAAAGCAGAGATAAAGTTATACACAGAGTGTACTTATTTTAAGAGAATCTTAAAACGTATTTGTCTAGACTTCTGAACAAAAAATTAATTTTGGTATGGTACTTACCTGAATTAATTTCAAAATTAACATGGAAAAATCTCTTCTGTGGAATGGCTTTAGTCTGCAAAAATTGTCCACTTCCATCAATCGTTCTGGCCGAGCTGCAATTTTATTTTTATTTATTTACTTGTTTACGGAGATTGGGTCCATTTGTACAACTTTAAAAATTCACAATGGTTGGTGTACACTGCTTTAAATATCATACAAAACAATTTAATAAAGAAAAATGGCTTATAGTCTACTTTTACTAGAATAATAAACTTTTACAATATACTAAAACTACCAAGCAAAAAAAAAAAAAAAAAAAAAAAAAAAAAAAAAAAAAAAAAAAAAAAAAAAAAAAAAATTAAAATTTACTGTTACTTGTTCATTTTATAACACTAATTCAAAAATAATTTGAAGAATAAAACATAAAAAAGTGTATCATAGTTACACAAAGGATACAAGTATTGATATAAAATATCAAAAAGTGAAGAATTAACAGTTTAACTGTGCACATTATTGAAACTTAATGTGGCTGTTAACTGTGGACAACCATTTTGACCAAACTGCATTATATATATATATATAAAACTAAGGATGGATAGGGAAATATGACCCAACACTTACCAAAGATGAAGGCAGTTAGGATGACAAACACAAAAAAGTGCAATATTTCAGCAACAGCCTTATTCGTGCAGAAGTAAGACGTGAGACACAAGGCGGAGTCAGATGTGTACACAGCGACCGCCGTCCAGAAGGCTGTTGCTGAAATATTGCGCTTTCTTGTGTTCGTCGTCCCAGCTGCCTTCACCTTTGGTAAGTGTTGGGCCTTTTTTCTCTATCCATCCTTAGTTTTATTACCTTAAAGAATTTTCCTGCTGATTGTTATTAAATATATATATATATATAAAGCAAACAACAGACAATTTGAGGACTTAAATTAAATTGAGAAGCAAACACAATTTATTTCCAATAAAGAGCCACAGGCTCCAAAACAGATCCAGCAAGAAAATAAAAGGGATGTATCAGAAACTTTTTCTAACATTATATTGAACATTGGTACTTAATGACTTTGGCAGGAAAGTAGAGATTTTATCTGGAGAAACATTCTGATAGTAGTTTATTCAGATAACCTGGTAATTTCATACGAGGTGTGTTAAAAATATAACGAGACTTTTTTTTTTTAAGATTTTTATTTATTCAAAATAGCCCCCATTGGATATTATACACTTATGCCAGTGCTTCAAATTCCCAAAACATTTCTGTAACTTGATCTTTGGGATAGCTTTGAGCCCTTTCAGTGATGCTTGTAAAATGACGAGCCATCAAGTTCTCTTATATAATAGCAACATCAAAAAGGAGAAATTTTGAGAAATTGTTGATGTCATATCTTCAATACCACTCATTTTACTCTGTAGAAGAATATTTAAAATATAGTAACTGAAATAATTAATGTAAATATCTTAATTTATAATTGATGTGTGATATCATTACATATAATGTACATTAGAGTACAAATAAAATAATACTACTACACTTCATTTTATTTTTGGGAACACAAAAAAGTCACACGGGGCCATGTCTGACAAATATGGAGGCAGGGGCATCATTGTAGTGTTGTTTTTTTGCCAAAAATTCATGACCAAGCAATGATGTGTGAGCAGGTGCATTATCGTGATGCAAAAGCCATGAATTGTTTTGCCAGAAACACGGATGTTTTCTTTGGAATGCTTCATGCAAATGGCGTTGAACTTGAAGGTAGTAAGTATTCTTTATTAATCGTTTGACCTTGTGGCAATCGCTCATGGTGACTATGCCATTAAAATCGAAGAACACAATGTGAGCATAACTTTCACATTTGACCGGACTTGTCGAGCTTCTTACAGTCTTGGCGATCCAGAGTACCTCCACTGGGATGAGTGATTCTTAGTTTTGACATCATACCCATAAATCCATGTTTCATCACTTGTTATGACACGTTTCAATAAATCTACCAGGTGTGTAAATATGAAACCGGAATTTGCCAATAGATGGCTCTAGCTATCAATGTTGTTAGCATCAGATTGCATCATTGTTACCATTTTCCTTTTTTGACATCTGGCAGCAATTTTCAACCTACAACAATACAAGTTTCAAACGACAGTGTAGTTTTCAATAATGTTGAACATGTTGAGTTTTGAGCCTCCAAACTACGATTTGTGGACATCATTGATTTTCTGTTATCATTTAAAGAAAACTGCTGCAGAATGACATCAAATGCTTATTGAAGCTTATGGTGAGCGTGCTCTCGGTAAATCGCAGTGTTTTGAGTAGTTTAAAAAATGCAAAAAGGTGATTTTGATGTGAGAAATGAAGACAGTGGAAGACCTCCAAAGAAGTTTGAGGACAGCGAGTTTCAAGCATTGTTGCAAGAGGATGATGTCCAAGTGCAAGAACAACTTGCAGACCAATTAAATGTAATATGGGAAGCTGTCTCCACACGTTTAAAAGCGATGGAAAAGATCCAGAAAATGGGAAGATGGGTTCCACATGAACTGACTGACAGACAGCAAGAAAAAAGAAAAATCACTTTTGAAATGCTGCTCGCCATGTATAAAAGAAAGTCATTTCTCCATCAAATTGTGACAGGCAATGAAAATTGGATATATTTTGAGAACCCTAAGTGTAAAAGATCATGGGTAACTCCAGCTGAACCATCAACATCAATGCCAAACAGTGGCGTAGCTAGGTCAACAAGGGCCCCGGTGCAAAAAAATTATTTTGGGCCCACAGGCCAGACGGGCGACCTTTTTTTTGCTTTGTGTGCTGGTAGGGGCCTCCTGAACTGAGGATAGGGGCCCTTGAATTGTTCTTTAGGGGCCCTTGAGCAGTGAGGGCCCTTAGTGAGGGGCTCCTGTGTTCTCAGGGGCCCCTTAGACGACTAGACGACGGTAGAGCTAAAAAAAAAAAAAAAAAAAAAAAAAAAGTCGCCAGTTTGGCGTGAAGGCTCGTGGGCCCTCTAAACTGCGCTTGAGGCCCCTAGAGGTGCGCTTAGGGGCCCCTAGAGGTATGCTTGGGGGCCCCCTGAGTGTGAGGGCCCCGGTGCACTGCACCGCCTAGCCCCATAGTAGCCCCTGATGCCAAATCGCTCTGGAAGGAAGATAATGCTCTGTGTTTGGTGTGATCTATTACACGCTACTTAAAACCCAGTGAAACTGTTAATACTGAACTTTATCAACATCAAATGATCAATTTGAATCAAGTATTGCAGGAAAAACAACCAGAATACCAGAAAAGGCAACACAAAGTGATTTTGCTTCATGACAAAGCACCATCACATACAGCAAAACCGGTCAAGAAAATGATTGAAGCGCTTAGTTGGGAGATACTGATGCTTGAAGCTTACTCACCTGACTAAGCTCCATCTGATAACTCTCTCTTAACATTGATGGGACATGCACTCACTGAGCAGCACTTCACTTCTTATGAAAATGTACAAAAATGGCTCAATGACTGGTTTGCGTCAAAAGAGAAAAAATTTTTTTGGTGTGGCATTCATAAATTTCCAGGAAAAATGTATATCTAGCAATGGACAATATTGCAAATAAGGTACTTTGTACCATTTTTATACAATACAGGCATACTTTGTATGAAAAAATTCCAGTTTTATATTTACGCACCTGGTACACCTCATTTATTGATTCCTGAGCAGTGATTGCTGCCGTTTTTGTTCAAAACTCAACATTTTAGGAACAAATTTTGCTGCAACATGTTTTATACCCAAAACGGGTGGAAAAATTTCATGGCATGAGACAATTCATATGTCAAAATCATCAGAAACTTCTCTAATTGTGATTTGGTGATCATTCATAATCATTTCTTTCACTTTTTCCACGTTTTCATCGGTTATTGATGTACTAGAATGATCCGTGTGCTCATCATCTTCAAGGCCATCTTTAAAATGCTTATACCATTTGCAAATCCTTGTTTTAATCATAGTAGACTCAACAAAAGCAATATTTAACATTTCTAAAACTTTGTTGCACTTAATTCCATTATTATAGCAAAATTTAATGCAAAGTCTCTGGTCCGCGATTTATACAAATGAAAAATAGTTACATTAAGGGTATGAGAGAGGAGATCAAAAATCAGAATTCACAGTAGAAAGACATTTTGCTTTGCTGGTTGATGAGTTTTGACCCTAGACAAAGTGTTCCCGATCAGGACAATGTTGCAAAATGGAATTGATCCCAGGTAGTAGACAAAGTTACAGCTAATTGCTAATATCCCTACAGAAGCACTCAAAAGGCAAGTTTATTGCTAGTGAAACTCTAATAATCCCACGTAATGGTAACATTTAAGCTATCTGAACTAAGGAAGAGAGGGAAAAGTTGAGATCCCATCAAGTTTGTACCTATAAAAACCCATTAGGGTCAAAGAAGGTTTTCATATTTACAACAGTATATTTTTTCACATTGAATCAGGTCTTCAATGTCGGACGATTTTAAAACACATGGCGGCAATCACTGATTGTGAGATGACTCCCATTACATCATAAACTGCCAAAGTAAGTCATAGAATCTCACTGTCTCTTATGAGATGGAAAATTAATACTTCCTGAGTAATGTGATTTGCAGAAATATTCAGTGTGCACGTGTGAAAAAAAAATGGACTTGTATGATATTAGAGAAATAACATCATTTAATGTATGTAGAATGCAGATAAAAATCTTGAATTACAGAGAAGAAAATATCCTGCACAAGATGAACTGTGGTCCACCTCTGGCTATCAAATAAATATAACATTGTTACAGACACCTTATCCTAATTTTATTAAATGGTTTTCAAAATAAAGTCAATCTAAAATGAAAGTAGCAATCTACAGTAAAGAGGCTGATGGCATTTTAACTACATTCAAGACTTTGCACATGGGTTTTAGGAATTAGTCAACACCTGGAGACATATTCTACACTTGGGTACTCATTTACCAGAGTAGAAGACCATTTGTACTCACACCAGTTTGCAGAAGTTTGTGAAATACTGTGAAGCTGTAATTAGGTATGTAGGTCTTATTGATGCTGCATACTTCATATTTCTATTATATTTAGATATCAGCAATCTTAGCAAACATACAAAATTTTGTTATCTTCCTGTACTTAGTTTGGATGTTATTCATGTGCAAGTATCATTGTTTTTTGTCACTCGCTGAGTGACTGATGATTATCAAAATTCTAAGGTACTTCCCGTAGATGTAGAAAACTGAAATTTGCTATACAGATAAAGGTTTACCCCCAGATTATAAGAAAAGTCTTAAACTATAAAATTTCTTTATATCTACCCCTTCTCTACCCCAAACGTGAAATTGCCTTCTACACTAATAACGTCACATGACTCAGATTTTCATGTTATAGATGGTGCTTACTAAGTTTATCCAATCTGTTAAATTTTATTTTCTTCTCTCCTTAATTTCGAAGTTAAGTTGACTGCGACATCCCAAAATCCCATGGTTCTAGAAACGGGTAATTTTGAATACATATAGGTGTTAAGTATGGTGATCCCATCTCTCCAAAATTATTTTCAGCTGTCTTGGTAATGGCAACATCAAAGCTAGAATAGGAGGAAAAAGGAATTAAAATCAATGGTAGAAAACTTAACAACATTGCACTCTTGGTTAATGACATTGATGAACTCCAAACCTCGGTTACCGACCTCGCCTCCGAGTGTAAACCAGTTGGCCTAAGAATGAATATTTCAAGAACATTAATTTTTTTTAACTGCTTAACGTCTCTCAACAGCGAGATCTTTAGTGAAGGATGCCGATGCCGATGCAATCCCGAGATGCAGATTGACTTGCATTTCAATTTTCATGTACAGACAGGTTATTTTTTTTACCACTAATTCATATGCCAGGTGTTTTACACAGGCTGGTGTCAGTCCATGGAACATCTTGCTGCTTTTAAAAAGATAATCTGACAATTCTTCCTCCATGCAAGGTGTCAAAATTTGACTTTTTTTTTAAGTCTGGAGCACAGTTAACGTTTTCTGGATTCTTCTTTGTTCTTTCTGCATAGTCAAGAAGTGTTGATTTCTTTAAGCTGGTATTTATCAGCAGTTTTTCTAATCAATGCCCCTCTTTCTAGGGCTTTGTCAACTGCCTTTTCTATTGTGGCAGCATCAAAGGTCCTCCTATCAGTCCTCTTTTTGTAATACATCATTTTACAAACTAAAACAAATACATTCTCTTAAAACAAACTTATATAACAGAAATAGGGAGAGATTAGATATAAGGAAATATTTCACAAATTATGGGGAGATTTTGGACATACTGTCCCATCCCACCCATATAGCCATCATAAGAAAAATGTTCATTTTAACATGACTAATATGGACAGTAGTAGAATCAATTCTGATTTATTATGTTCATTACCGACCATAGTTTCCACAAAGAAAAATATATTCTTATTGCCAACTGAATTCTTTCCAAGTCCACACCTTCTGAATGCAGCGCTGAAATTTAAATCTGAATACACGCAATCAGAAAAAAGGTTTGGATAATATGTGGATTGTTAGAGCTTGACTGTTTGTGTCGGTCATTCAAAAGTGATTGATGACTCACAAAAACAAGCAGCAGGGCTGCCAACTATCCTCCTTGTATGAAATCTAGCAATGTCTGGAGTCTCCCACTGTCTGAACTCTCCCCGCTCTCCCCTACTAACGTAAATTTTGAAGGAAAAAACTCATTACCTGTAGATGAGTTTGAAGGCAGATTTATGATGATAACTAGTGTGTTGGATGTATTAGAAGTAGGCCTATTACTCAAGGACTTAATATCACAAGATCCTTAATGCATAGTCATGGACCAGCAAAAGGATTTTAGTGGCCAAAAAAATCTGGTGAAAAAAAAGATGAATGTCTAGTGCTAGTAAAAAATGTTTAGTTGAAGATGAAATATCCCAGTCCATATGGACTATCTGCACAACTCCGTTCCTGTTAGGAAAATAAACTGAAACAGATTTATCCTCTTTTCCACATTTAATTTGCTGTGGCTGTTCAATAGTGCAGTTTTCTATTTAAAAATAATTTAAATTTATAATATCTTGATTGGGTACAAAAAAAAAGCGGTTTGTATATTTACATAAAAATGTAATTCCAAATTTGTTTTTTTTTCTTTAAAAAAAAATGAAGTCTTGGTGTTAGAATCTAGAATTAACGTTTTCTACTTTTTTCTAATAGGTTATACCAAAAACTACATCAACAGCTGTAATTTTAGTTATCATCGAAGTATTTTATTAATTTTTATATTGAGTTATCAATAAATATGGAAATACAAGGGCTATCGAACATCTCACTGCGGATACCTAATTTATATGTCAATCTATCGCTGTTACTGTCATTTCAGTCTTACTACAACCTGGACCATAGTGAAAGGTAACCGTCGCACACAATATTGCTGATACCCAATTTCCACATCTTATCTATCTCTGTTAGTATGGTCCAGGCTGCGTTACAGCCTAAATGCAAATGGTTATTGATGAAATCTTTTTTTATAAATATTTTATTTCATAAGGTATCGCTATATAAAATTAAGTGGATGGACTATATTCTAGATACCGATATCAAATATCTTCACAACTGCGATTGTAATTTCCGATTAACATTTACGTTTATACAGTTAATAAGAATTTTCGTTACCAAAAGTTGAATATTTAATTTTCCGTGCAGTCCCGCAACATTTGTTGCATGGCGAAGGCTGAACATGTCACACACGGAAAAACAGTGACATCATAGGTATTTGTGTTTACAATGCTGTAGTCGGTGAAGCGTTAAGTGACTGTAGTGGTATCGCGATCTAAATAATACCCGATTTTGATGTACTGAATATTTTTCCATTTTTTTAAAAAAAATTGTAGTAGCTATTACAAGGCAAAACTCCACATAACTTGCTCCATGGCTCAGCAATATGTTATTAGGACATTGTTTGGCCACATTTAAAAAAAAAAAACGGGGTTTGCAAGTTATGTTGCCTAAACAATGTGAAATTTTGGCATTTCGGAATATTAACGAGCTCTTGACTGAGCCAAATTCATGTTGGACTAGAAATAAATGTATGAGTAGGTCTACGGTATGAGAGGTATAAACTGTTATTGTTAACAAAATAATCAAACTTCTTTTTGTAAGAGGAAAAAAATTCTTAATTTTTTTGAATGATTTTTTTTCCATTAAATATGTAATTTTTCATTAATCTATGTTAAACTCTATTTCAATAGCTTCAAAACAAAAGTAATTTCACCTCTCTAGCGCTTATAGTTTAAGAGTTATGTGTAATTAAACATATTAAGATTTACACAATTCTCGAAATGTATGGAGTTTTAACCAAATATAAAAGGCCTGTAAATCAGAAAAAAAAAAAAAAAATTAAAAAATGGCAATAGCCTTTTTGGGATATTTCGTAACTCCAATGTGATTATCTACTGCAATTTTTTCAAGGAAACTGCAGCGGGGCCATTGACACCCCTGTCTGTTTTGAAATCATGTTCAATGAAATCCATCCATAACCACAAAGATTAAACTCAATGTGCATTTATGCTATAATAGGGCACATCAATTGGCATTCTGTTCGAGACTGCATTTCAAAACTATCCACAGTCTAGCTAATACTGCTGCTAAAAAGTCAAGAACACAACGTTTTAATAAAACCCAAATTTCTAGTAAATTACACTTTAACAACAAATGTCAATTGCCATTTTGACACATATTCATATACAATATCATCCAAGTAACGACAGTAAAAATTTTCAGACTCAAAAGACAATTCCTTCTCGTCCCAGTCATTGCTTAAGAGCAACTTAGTAATTAACTTTAGGTATAAGGGAGTATGAAAGTTTTAATTTGTACCTAGAGAAACTGGAACTAATTGCCAAGGATGTGATGAACGACATATTTCAGACTGAAAGATTTTACGGTAAAAATATGTATGAATCTAAAGAAGATATGTACGGAAATTGTCACTGGGGTTTCACCACAGTAAAAAACTGGGGAACTGCACCACTTTCGGAACCTGCCAGAAACTGGTACAAACCTGTTTAAATTTACATCAGTCGCTTCGTCAACATGTCCTCTTCACGTTTTGCTATCATACATTGCGGAAAAGTTGCTAGAAATTTAATTAAATATTCCGAAATATGAAAGGCTGAGCAACTGCTAAATGCTTTCAGCACTGCTAAAATAACATAAAAATTGTCGGTACAGGGCTAATTTCAACCTAAACAGTTTTGTCATAGGAACCGTGGTTAGGTTGAAATACGGCCTGGACCAAGTGAAAAAAAATACAAAATTTTGGCTATGCGGCATCCAACACGCAGAGGCATATTTGTTTACAATGGAAGCAATCGTTGCTATGTAAGATGACGGTCATCACGTCATCAACGTATTCAACTCCGATAAATACTGCGTGTTTGTCAATTTTGTGCGACTTTTTACATAGGAGCAGAGCTGAAAAGGCATGAAAACATTACACCAATGACTAAATCAACATTTTAAGAGACTGTCACTGATTTTTTTTTTCAAAGTTGGCAGTGTGTAACTGCAGTTTGTCATGTCATATTTTGGCATTTTTAATTAAATTCCTGGCAACTTTTCCGCAATGTATGATCGCAAAACGTGAAGAGGACATGTTGACGAAGCGACTGATGTAAATTTAAACAGGTTAGTACCAGTTTCTGGCAGGTTCCGAAAGTGGTGCAGATCACAAAAACTGTAAACGATAATTTTTAGAAGTCTGTTCCCACAGTTACATGACGTTTCGAAAGGCACAAAAAATGAATCCTTTCAGTAATATGCAAATCAACATTCATAAGCATTTCATATAGTGGCTCTGGTCCAACAGTTACTAACGTGAAGGAATTTCATGACAAACCGGCAACTGCGGGAGTAGTTTACGTCGCGATACACGACGTCACAACGTGATATAGTACTTACTAAAGTTGTTTAAATAACTAAATTCCTCGTGCCTTTTGCTGTGACTTGAAGGTTTTGTTTTCATTCTGGTCCAGGCCGAATTTCAACCTAACCACAATCTCCGTTAATATTGTCGCTACAAAATCAAAGCCTCAGTCACACGCGCATTGATACACTCATTGTATCTTAAGTTAATGATGTCGTGTATCGCGACGTAAACTTGAACCGAACTGCTTCTCCGTACATCCTTAGTGTAGTTAGCCACATAGTTTTTCAATAGTATACTTAATGATTAGGAATCCCTTTACTACTTCGACATTACATCAGTGATTTATTACCTTTCTCTTTCAATGCACAAAATTCTTTTATGAGCAGTGCAACAGAAATCTTATGGGGCGTTATATTTTCTATGTTTCCTTTCTTCTGCATTACAGCAAAATTATAAATATCTCGCGTGGATGACATCCTCGTAAATAATATAGTAAGTTTTGGTTTAAATTAATCTCTTAACTTCGCACAAAATCATCACTCATACCGAAACACATATCTTCAGAATCATAAACCCCACCATTCGTCACTATGCCACCAGCGACTATAAATACCAAATTAAAGAACACATTGATACCATGGAGGAAGGTCCTCCATGATTGATACCATGATTGATACGTAGGGTTTCATCTGAGATCTAAAATGAGAGGGTGACCATAGTACCATGTTTTGCGTCACAATGGTTTGCTTGAAGGAAAGATAGAAGGAATAAACCACAGAGAAAGATTAACCTATCTAGCCCAAATTTTGAATGACATGAAATACAGCCGCTTTATAGAATAAAGAGGAATGTAGAGAAGTGATAACCATGGACGATTGCTACAAACCAATGTTCGGAATGATAACTAAAACAAGACGTTTCAGAGATATAGACATGATTAATTTAGTCTTAATTGTTATTGAAGTGAAAACTTCTATCGGCGCTTTACCCAATGTTTGGAATGGGGTAACTGTGTGAGTTCGTGAAGTCACCGTCAACAATAGATGTCACCTGTTGCACGCGTCCCAATCCACATATTTCCCGTATGATTTGCGCGTTGGACGCTTTTTGCAAAATCTTTATACAGCACACAGTTTTTATCCGATTTCGATGAAACTTTTCATATATATACTTTTTAAAACAAATAGAAAAAACTGTGTACGTTTGATTTACAAAAACCTAAACCCTCTCCTCCTTTCCCACTCACCATAATTTTTGTCACCGTCGTTCATACAAACCTACAGTTTTTATCCGATTTGGAAAGTAGTTAGCACAAGTATACATCTAAACAAGACGGTTTGGTAGCTCAGCGGTTAAGGCACATACTTCCGAAATTTCTGTCTACGGTCGCGGGTTCAAATCCCGCGGTGAGTAGGAATTTTTAGGAGTTGTATTTCATTATATGAGCTACGCCAGGATGTATCGTAGTTTTGATTCCACGTTAAACTGCAGGCTCCTGAAGAAAGGAATTAGCCTTCTAGCCTCTGCAATAGCTTGGTACATTTCCTTTGGCAAGATTCGACGAAGAGTTAGATTTTTTTTTTTAAGTGAAAACTTTTTTTACGCGCGTTGAGCTATTTTTGAATGGGTAAAATCTTATGAATTCGTAATGTTAACGGTATATGGGTTGTGGTTTCGTGGCTCAGTGGTTAAGGTGTCTGACTGTCGAACGAAAGGTTCCCGGTTCGTACCTCTGACTCGTCGGGGATTTTAACAGACCATTAAACCCAGGATTCACCTCTGACATAGTTAGCTGTGTAATGTGAAGTACACCAAAAAGCTTCCGTGGTTCAGATTCCATATTAAACTGTAGGTCCCTTGTACCTGGTAGCAGTAGGTACCGCGTTAGGTTAAGGCGGTTAAGACAGGGGTGAAAAGCGCAGCCAACAGAAACCTTGTCACCAGTTTATTATGTCCATATGGAATTATTTTTATTTAGTATACCTGTAACTATAAGTATGACATGGGGCGCGTATGATATTAATAGTTTTCAGATTTTGCTTCTGTCGGCAGTCCCCGATGACTGCCAATTGGTTTTTTTTATCTTTAGTTTAAACTCAATGAAAGGCACTAAAATTTTTGTTGTATTGGAACTAACGTCTACGTAACATTAGATCCGTCACTGGAAATGAGAACTATTACAAATAGCAAGATATTACTGAAATAATGCATAAATCAATTTTGCAAGAAGTTTTGTGACTAAAACTTCGACTGCAAACAACTGTTTTCGTGAATGTATGTGTTTCCCAGAGGTGTTTTTCCCTTATGGTATGGGAATTTATTTATCAGTTGTGTTGAAATAGTGGTAATCCTCACATGGAAGAAAAATAACATTATTTGTCACTGTGACTAGCAGACCGTGATTAAGTAATGTAAAAAAAAAAAAAAACTCGTGAACTAATTTTACTTTCTCGTTCCACAATGGCGGCTCAGTAACAGATAATGTATGGACATAGTGAAGAAGCTGTACCGTCATATTGCACGCATTCTTATTAAGAAGCATTACATAGCACGGAACACACTACACATCATAATTTTATGAATCGTAGATGATTAATCTGGTATAAAACTGGTCAATACCGCACTTAAAACTATATACTGTAATCATATACATTATTTCTAAAAGTTGTTTTTGTCACAGTCCATTATCTCCCTTCATACCGGACCGAAATAAATAAATGAGGTATCATTTTAAAGATTAAGGTTTCTGCTTTCTTTACATTATATCTTAACAAAGAAATTTTTAGGAATTTGACCTTTACAGGGCAATAGTATCATTATTTCCATAACTTTTTTTTTGCGAGTAATTAATTTACTTGATACTAACCAATACCGATAAATGAGATATTATTTAAAAAAACTAAGGTCGCGACTCAGGCATCATTATAAATTAAAAACGAAACTTTTTGTAATATGACGCTTGAACGACAAAAGTAATAAATGTGAAAGTCGCGTGTACGAGAAAGTTCAGAGCCAAGCCTCTAAACCGTAGCAGTACATATCACATTGATATTAATAAACTGCTTCTCTGGCGTCGACTTTTGTTAAGTACCTATCATACTAAAAAAATAAACAATCGATAAAAATGAGGCGGTTCTTCTTTCATCCTATTACAAAGTACCAGCCTTACTCGTCATCATATTCGTGAAATTTTCGCATGAGTCATCTAGCAACATATATATATATATATATATATATATATATATATATATGGAGAAAACAAACGTTAAAATACAAAACTTTGTATTTATCATGTTTATAAAATAATGGTCTCAAAACCACATACCTGACAGTTTACCTTATGTGACGTCATTCTCAATAAACGGTATTTTAAACGAACAATAAAATACAAAATACATCCATTTTCCGTGAATCCCTTTATATAAATCTGGAATATGGAAAGTTGTCAATTAACAGATAAACTATTGCATAACAAAATAGATAAATGTACACCAAAGGATCTGCAATAATAGTATATATGCAATATACATTAATTATATTAATAGCATTTGCACTAACTACTGGCAATTATTTTGTAGATACCTTAGAAAAGAGGTACGAATGGCTAGCTCGAGCACCTGTGGAGTAGAGGTGGGCGCCGCGCCGGCGTGACACCGCCGTGTCTCAGTGGCGCGCCGCCGCCGCCGCCGACACTTGCTTAGCGGCGTGTCCTTGAGCAACACGACAACGCATTAAAAAAAAAAAAAATCGTTAAATTGAGTGAATAGGTAAGTATTTAAATGACTTTGAATTAGTTGACACTTATGTAAAAAAAATTCTCCGTAACAGTGTTATATGGATCTCTAAGCCAAACTAGTTTTTGTTGAAAATATTTCGGAAGTTAAGTGAGAAGAAAATCGTGAATTTCGATAAATT
The DNA here is from genome assembly GCA_031002005.1 of Vandiemenella viatica. Taxonomy (NCBI): domain Eukaryota; kingdom Metazoa; phylum Arthropoda; class Insecta; order Orthoptera; family Morabidae; genus Vandiemenella; species Vandiemenella viatica. The sequence continues at coordinate 169,781,915 of JARYHS010011408.1, read as the reverse complement.
CTATAGCTTAGCTAGCCTAAATGTAGTAAAAAAAGTATTTAACCCTGAGTACTCTAAGTATGGAGGAAATTGAGACTGGAGACAAAATAGAAGATATAAAGAAACAGTTGAGACTGAATGAAAACAAGATTCAAGCAATTGAATGTGCAGTGTAGTGTTTCATATCGTCAGAAGATTCCAAAATGAATCCTACAAAAACAGAGAAGCTAACCCTGACCATGAGGACAAAATAAAATAGTAACATATATCGCTGATGATGCTCTGGAAATAGAGTGAAACGCGTGCGACACAAATAATAAAACAATCATTCAATTGCATTTGGCGTGTTATTCACCTTTATAAAAAATAAAAAAATTGATTAACTCGCAATTGAGGAAATGGCCCACAATATCCAATTGTTAAGATTCAAGCTGTCACTGATACTGGAGAAAACAAGGAAAGAGCAGTTTCTTTTGGCTGATATGGAACATAATCTGTGTCTTGTCATGGACTCCATAATCTCGTGACAGTGGAGACATAAACAGATTCCCAGAAATTGAAACGCTTATAAAAAGAATGCAAGAAAATTGTTAAGAGACAGAGATATCCCTTGCCATAGCTAGAAGCACATGTCTAAAAGATAGAAAAAGGTTTATGGATTTCTCTGATAACGTCGTTAATACCTAGAAAATGATGAGACCGATCCTATCATATATATTATTTCTATAAGGTTTTTTTTTTTTTTTTTTTTTTTGTCACAAGCCTGTATCTTCCTTCATACTTAACAGAAATCAATGAATGATGTGTCATTTTAAGGCTTATGGTCTCCACTTTGGTCTCATCATATTTTAAGAAATGAAGTTTTCGGAATTCTACCCTTAAAGGGCAAAAAGTCAATATTTCTAAAATGCTGTTTTCTGTGTTACGAGTCATTTATTTCCCTGGATATCAATCTGAAATCGTTTAATGAAGTATCATTTTAAAGATTAAGATCTCCACATTAGTGACGTCATATATTAAGACAGAAATTTTTCGCAATTCGACCCTTAAAGGGCTAAAGTATCAATATTTTTGTAATACCTTTTTGTGTCACGAGCGATTTATCTCCCTTAATATCTAACCGATATAGATAAATTAGGTATCATATTAAAGACTATTCTGTTAAGGTCAGTGACAGTTTGTCGTAAATACAGTGTGTTTTAAATTTTCCTAACTGTTTCGTAATATGTTGCGAGTATTCTGATGCGTACCTATTACACTAATACATATATATATATATTTGCTACAAAAGTACGGTTCTACTTTTCATTATATTACAAGCATTCAACCTCACTATTAATGGCATTTTATTCGCGAAATTTTTGCACGGGTCGTCTAGTTTTAGAAAATTATTAGACGGAATCAGTATGCACAGAAAGATTGGATGAAGTAGTTGAAGAAAGCTCGCTATTCATATACTTTCCTTCTATCAAAACTGCTGACCAACTCGTTGGACACCAATTCATTGGCACAGATTTCCAGAGTTGCTGGAAAGTTTAACCCACGTATCCAATCGTGAGCTAATAAACAAGATGTTTAGAAAGATTGGACAAGATGAGGTAAAGATTAATCAAAGTGAGTCGGAAAATTTTTGAAAATGTTTCGCGAAGCAGTTGAGGTCAAGTCGTCTGAAAGATATGTACAATGAATGTGACTCATCTGTTTTGTTCTGAAATAATTGACATCCTGAATTCTGTCTTAGATGACGAATTATTGATTATGTTTTGGCTTAATCGCTGCATGGCGGCACAAATTAACAAACGATTCTCTGACACAAGAACGGTCATAGTAGTATCACTTTTGGATTATCGTTTTGTGGGTCTGAAAGAAGTAGATACATATTTGGAGTCAATACGACAGACCAGTACTTCCTTTCTTGCCTCATATATCAAGAAAGTAATCACCATGGAGGAAATCACTGCCCTTAATGTGCCAGAAACAAACGAAGGTAGGGACCCTGTTGCTTCTACAAACTCAACCAATGATACATCATTGCTGCAAAAACTATCGATGGAACATCGTATACATGCTGATAAAGATTGTGCTATCAATCAAGAATGTTGGTTATATTTAGCTTCATCCGATATATCAGATTCTAAAGATGGAAATCTTTTAAGTTACTTAGACAGCCAAAAAAAAAAAAAAAAAGAAGCCTTTCCTCGGTTTTTTGCCCTTGTCATGACTTGTCTTTGTGTGTATTTTCTGTAGCTAGGTTATTCATTTATGCGAAAAGGTCTAGGCTAAGCTCAGTTTGCTTAAATAAAATTATCTTTATACACGATAACTACAGAGAGTGCAAAAATCTGCACTATTATGAATATATAAGTGAAACGTTACTTCTTTTTTTCTTTTTTAGACTAAGTAATGATATATACAAAATATTATAAAATCTAAATATAAAAGTCACGCCGCCGCCGGCTGAAAATGTTCGGCGCGCCGCCGCCGGCTGAAAATGTTCGGCGCGCCGCCGCCGAGATTTTAGCAGGCGGCGCCCACCTCTACTGTGGAGCATACTGATGGTTCTAGGTATGCTCCCATTAAATGCCTGGAAGTGCCCTTCTGTAATGGCATCGAGTCGGAAAGTCCTATCTCAAACTTCCTCGTGGTGTCCCTGGATACTCTGGGATGTAATTTTCAGGGTAACTGAAAAGGCGAGTGCAAAATTGCGGAGCCTTAAAGCGGGGACGTTAGGCTAAGGGAAAGGAACCCTGACAGAAAACTGTGGGTAGATGGAACTCTCCATTCTGTAAAGTTAAACCGTCTATAGAATGGTAACGCGAAATATTATCCAGCATGTTTGGGAGCTGCAAGATTGCAGATCCAATACCAAGCTTAAACTGCTAGTTGGCCAGGGGATTGAGATATTACTGGCTCTCTTCACGATGTGCAACCGGAATTAGGCATGTCAAGGACAAGCGAATAAGTATTGCGGATTGAGTAGCTATTTGGAATATTAGGGGAGTTGGTAGTGAAGAAATGGAATTAAAAAACAAACTAAATGAGAAAGAAAATGATATGGCTGTCATAACTGAAACTAAGAAAAATTAAAAGGAAGAAAAGATCTCAGCCACTACACTATGATATACTGTGGAGAACCCAAGAACAGACCTGCTGTGTTGCAATACTAGCCAATGAAAATTGGAAAAAGAAGATAATAGGATATTCGCACATTAACGAAAGAATAATGACATGAAAGTTTAAAAAAGATCCAGGACGCTTAATATTAATTGGCGTATTTTCCCCGGAAGAAGGGTAGCAAGAAGACACAAAGGTATTTTATGAGGAGCTTCAACACCAGCTGAGTAAATTCATTAAAAACAATCGTGTCCTCGAATTTTGTGGCGACTTAAACGCAAGAGTTGGCAACAACCCAATTTTAGGAGTAGTTGGGGAGTTTGGAGAACAGCACATTACAGAAATAGGAAGGAACTTCTACACTATGCAACTTTTAACCAGCTGAAGATCATTAACATCGTTTACAGGAAGAAAGATTTTCAGAAGTTCATTTGTAGTGCTAGAGACCACCGATCATTGATTGACTATATAATCTCAAATGGCAAAAATTTGTAACCAAATACATAATGTTCACTTAAACCAAGAAAGTGATACCTAGTCAGACCACTGAAGGCAGGTAGGAACTATACCCTGTTAAACCACAGCCTTCAAATCATTTGTGAGAAAAGAATTCTTGGCTTTTGGTTGTGAGTGATTTTTTGGCCAAAAACAACAACACAATCATTCCTCAGCCACCATATTCACTGGATATGGCCCCCTGAGACTTATACCTGTTCCCAAAACTGAAGAGACCAATGAAAAGAAGAAGATTTGCAACGATTGAGGAGGAAAAGACTACATAGCTGAAAGACATCAAGGGTATACCAAAAAGTGCTTATTAGAAGTACTTCCAGGATTGGAAAAAACTTTGGCACAAGTGTATTATATCTGAGGAGGATTACTTTGAAGGGGATAACATAAATATTGATGATTAAATAAATATTTTTCGATAAAAATTCACCTCTTATGTCCTAAATCTACGTCCTTTTCATCTCATTAGGCGTTCTACGAGATTTTCTGCCAGATGATAACCCGAGGAATGTAGAACTCCTATCCCTTCCTCTTAGAGATTTCCAATCCATGCTTTATTAGTAAATTGTGTGGCATTGTCGGACAATATCTACTACTTTCTGACAGTATTCATCAATTACTTTCCTAATCAAAATTTTTGCAATGGATTTCTTTATTAGATAAAGTATAACATACTTAGACAAAACATCAAATAAAACTAATATCTGGGTCACCCCTCCCCAGAGACATAGGTAGCAGTTCAAACACATCAGCAGAAACCACGTCTAATACTCCACAAGAAATAAAATTATGTATTTTTCCTGCTCACTTAATATTATCTATTTCAGATATTTGGAGAATTTGACAAGACTTTATTTGCATGGAAATGTTTCCCCTCATATTATTGAAACAGATATCCCCTTTAACTCTCGGAAAAACTTCGATGGCTCATAATGACTGTAACTATGGATGTGGTAGCAAACAATCTTTTCGATTAGACTTTCTGGAAGCAATAACTTCAAACTTCCCTCATTTTCACTAGTCCTTGTTAGGCCATAAGGTGCATACTCAGGTCTTGCAACACTTTGCCTAACCTGTGAACATAAGTACATGACCTGTGTAGCCTTCTAGTACCTTAATATTTAATAAAACGGTCGCCACGGGTTTGTATTATAAATGACATGATTAAATAAGCTCTCTTGACACAGTTCTCGAATCACAAAATACTTACATTCATGATAAATTTCACTCTTACATTGTCGGTACCAGAATTAGGAATAAGGCATCGAATAACAGTTCCATAAAAGATTGACAGGCTAAGCACATTCACACCAGAAGACAAACCCACTAAGTCCCCCCAACTTTACTGAGAACACGATTACGGCATGTTACTATGGGCCGCAACAACTACCAAGTGGAGCAGTTTGCTCCGCGAAACAACGCAAAGTTCGATGTTTCCAATCTGGCGGAAGACTAGGCTACATAACGACACGAAACTAACTTTGATAACTATCGAAAGGCGGCAATTTCAAGATGGCTGCAGCGACTTTTAACAACTATTCCGTTCCTATGATGTCACCAAATTCTTTCGGAAATTAATATCTCCTCATGTGCTAAGTAGTTTAACTTGCAATTAATACAAGGGCTACCTATTATCGTATTCTATCAATTTTAATTTAACATACGAAAGGGTTTCTATAGGATTAAAATATTTTGGATATATTCCCAACAAAGTCCGATGATAACATTACTGGGTGTCAAGTAACCGAAGCAATAAGTGATTATGAAGCAGTTCTGATCGATATTAGAGGATTCAGTAAACCAGCAGCTAAAACTGAAGGGAGAAATAGTTACAATTATAAAAAGACACAAATTTCGAATTTGAAGAGAGATTTCAGAGAACGATTCGGCAAATGGAAGGAAGGCAAAAGTACAGCAGAGTCAAGGTGGAAAGAGTTCAAAGAGATAATAAGAGAGGGGGAAGAAAAATTTATTCCAAAACAGAAAATAAAGAGAAGTAGAGATCCTGTGTAGGGAGGTGAGGAGGTTAAAGAGGTTGGTAAGAAGAGAGTTAAGAGTCAGCAGGAAATGTTTAAAACAACTAAACAAGGACTTAATAATAGCTAAGAGGATGACTAAAGATGGGTTTATGAAGAGTATAGCAAGTGCAAGGGGTGCATTGACTGATGCGTCTAGAAATTTTTGTGGCTATGTTAGAAAACTGAGGGGAAGGGAGGGTGTTGAGACGCTTATAGATAAGGATGGATGAGAAGTTACTCAGGATTTAAAAAAGGCAGAGATTTTGAGCAACTGGTTTAGTGAGAGCATTAGGGACGATGAAACAGAAACGAGAGGGTCTTACTCAAACAACGAACTTAACAACATAATTAGAAATGAACAGACCACAAAATATGAAATTCATCCTGACGATATCATGAAGGAAATAAGAAAGCTGAAAAAATACAAAGGGGCTGGTGTAGATAATATTACTACAGATTTCTTAAAGATAGCCGGATGCGACATTGTACCCTATCTTGAAATCCATAAATGAGAAAATTACAAATTTCGGATGTGTGTTTGGATGTACTTATGGAATCAATCACGCCTTAATAACTCAACATATTTAAATGAAATTTTGCATGAAGTCATTTAATTGTGTGCGAAGTGACATAGGATAGATTTTATCCCGAAAAAACGCATAGTTCTTTTAGAAATTTCCATTAATATCAATTGCAAACAACAAAGAGTTTGAATAAACTGCTCTCGGGTGACTAGCCGAGTCAAGAGTGCGTTGCTACACGATATTTCGGCGACTAGATCCATTGCCGCCATCTTCTGGTGAAGACTTCAACAGAAGATGGCGGCAATGAATCTAGTCGCCGAAATATCGTGTAGCAACGCACTCTTGACTCGGCTAGTCACCCGAGAGCAGTTTATTCATTCTCAACGCCGAGAAAGACTTCGTTCTTATAACAAAGAGTTTCCTACTTCGTATATGTTTACTCTTTGCTTTTTACGTAAATCGCAAACACTACTTTTCAGAAATAAAAGCATAAACCTTCTTACATATGCAAGTTTGCGTTTAGTTTAAAAGCCCTAAAACCGACGCACTTGACAAATAATAGTTTGGAAGCAGGAAATATAATCTGTACTTTACCTTAAATTTAAAAAAGGTAGGTACTGTTGTTAAGTTAGCAAAGAGATGATTTCATTTGCGTACATAAAATAGTATGATATCTCAAATACTACCCATAATTTCGTTCGTAATATATGCGTCATAATAATTCTGAAAAATCAAAGCTTGGGGAAAAAATAACAACGTTAAATGCTATGAGTATACCAGCACTAAAAAGGCAAAATTGTCGTGCCCGAAATGTCGTATTTATAAAAGTGTAAAGGATTCCATTCTATCTCGGTTTAATTTATTTCCTGTTTCTTTTTGTTATTATATAGTCTCTGTATTACAAATTATTTTTTCCAAAATTTAAAACTTAACTAAATCTTTTTATTCTCCGTTCAAAATTTTTGTACAAATAGTTGAGACTATGAATCACGAAACAGTGCTTTTACTTACTGTTCAATATTCTGCAAATATCTATTGAATCCTTCATTTAAAACGAATGTATTCAATAGGTTAATGTAGAAACTTATTGTTACATGAAGCAACACTGCAAGTCGTTTACAACACAATACACCTCACTTACACGGAGCTTATGAAAGCTGCTTATTGATTACTAGCATTTACCCGTTGCTTCGCACACGCGGGTCTTCACGTGAATAGAATTACTCTGATTTTTTTTAGTGTAGTACCAAATATTAACTTGGAGAAACAAAAAATATAGATTTCATTTAAAGATTTTCCTTCCTTTTAGTTACTACCTGAGATTCAGTTTTCATTACTATAGTTCGAAATTTTTCATTATACTTATATTTTAACACAACATAATATATGAAAAATAAGAAATTAAAGCTACATAAAACATTATGTCTAACGGTCCAATAAGAAATTTGAGACACATTTTCCGGAGGATAGAAACTGCCTATTAATGCAAAAACAAATGTACCTTACTTTAGACATAAAGGCGACACGAAAGGTACCACCTGCGATAATTTTGACAGTACATTCAACTGCCATTTATAAAGATATCTTTGCCTCCAACGATAGCATTTACAACAACGAATCTAAAATTGCTGGCCAGTTTTCGTAAGCCATATATGTATAGTACATTCTCATGCCGTAGGTAATAAAATGTATTATTTGCTTATAACTTCTACGCATCCACCCGACCTTCTAGCCATTTTTTATCATCGTATCTCAAAATCGAAATGGTTACATTGAAATACGGCCTGGACCAGAAAAAAATATGTCGCCATTACCACATGGACATGCACAGCGGTTTGTTTTATTTTCCTGATTACACTTCATCACTAACATTGCAATCATTAAAGTAGCTTATTAATTATTAATAGTATTTGTATGAATCATACCTTTTGTTGTTCCTAGAACATTCTTGTTCAGATTGCATTTCGACCTAACCACAATCATACTGATATTGCCGCTTCAAAATCAAGCGATGAAGATACACTTAGACGCATGAAATTCATCGCTCAATACATTTTTTGTAATGATAGGATTTCAGGATTTAAAGTACGACCAGCATAAATTATTAGAATTATAATTCGTTTTCAGTGACACCGAATTACTAATGTCGTTATTTTACCCACCTGTAAGTAATTCCAGAGTTTCAAGAATCGATCACGATACAATGAATGTATCAATGCGGATGTGACAGACACTATGATATACGAACGTAATCATTAGTCAAATTAGTGGTTAGGTTGAAATGCAGCCTGGACCAGAATGACAATTGACTTGCTTTGTTATAGCATAATGCATGATGGATTTAGTTTTATTGTTATTTACGCGGTGTGGCATTACGTTTTAAGATGCTTAATCGATTTTTATTTTCTCTGGTTCCATGTTGCTGTCGTCATTAACCCAAAGCATGTATGGCGATAAACATTAACCATAATGATATGTAAATAAGAAATATTGGCTTATTAATGTACAACGTTTAGCGACCATATTGTTCCAGAGACAAACTGTTAACTGTCTACCAGAGTATAATTTAGAAATTGGTAGTCCTATCATTACCTTGGCGCCACAATATGGTGACAGATTCTTATAGAACTCGACGAAACAAATCGAAAGTAAATAATAACATTTTTTGATATCTCGCTTGGTTCTCGAGATATATTGGGTCAAATATTCCGTAGTTAGGGTGATATGCTACCTGAACCAGGAGCGTAATTGGAAGTGCTTATAATTTGCCATACCTGTTTTTGAATACATGCTTCTCTAGAAAATGTGTATATAAAAGTAAAAAGGAAACGTATTCTAGACCAGATGCGACAGATATTTTACAATGAGGCACAGAATTAATAGTATAGAACAACCAACTTCAATGATGTTATTCACGCCAAACATAATATCGAAGTAAAGAACAAAATCTTTCGATATCTAACCTAGATTTCTAAATACCTTAATTCAAAGTATCCCTAAATTCATGGCACAGAGGTAAATATATATAACTTCTTGTCCAGGTCGCACATCATCCTGATCACATCGTCTTTGACATAACATTTCTCGTATTCTTGCATAAGAATGCTCCTGGCCACATTTTAACAAATTAAAAAAACAAAACCTTTGATACACGATCTGGCTAGAACTAAGCGAAATGTCAAAATGTCTCGCCTTAAGAAAACATCGTAAAATTGCGGTACCAGGGAATTTTTTCTTCTGATATAGGCCACATTTCGATCTAACCACACAATCTATTTGATACAAACTATATCTCCAGAACTAAGCGAAGTCTGGAAACGTCTCATCGAGTTATATAAAATTCATCATGAAATTGCGGCGTAATAAGTGGTATGATGGTTTTTTAATAAATATAACAGTTTATTCTACCGCCTGTGGTTTGAACTGCAGTCAAAATGTTTACACATGTTTCTTTTGCGATATTATTACGGAATATTTGCACATAAGAAATAGGTACCTTTACCTTTTAATGTTTTTGTAGGCACCTTTCTTCGAGAAAAAAACTGATTTCCGCATTCGTATAACATATTAGCGTTTTTAGTTAATATTGTACCGCATTCAGCGAAAATTTAAAACATGTCGTACCAGAGGAAAAGTTTGTAATTGACAAAGATGTTAATAATCATAGCGACTGCGCTTACAGTAAATTATGTATTAATGACACTTGATACATTTGAGTCAGTTATTCCGTTAATATTAATGTTTTAAATTTCGGATAATAGATTAGATAAATAGCGAAGTCAAGAAACGAAACATGATCCTAAAAAAAGGAGATTGTCAGTTTTTCTGCAAGGAGTGAACATTTGAACTACAGTGTGATCTGTATATTATAATTACCAATCTAGAAATGAATATAAATATTTCCAGTTTCATTCAGTACATATCAGTCATTAGCTATTTTCCCAGATTTTCACTGGAACCATTAGCTCGAAAAACTTGAAATCCACATCCAAATTGCTGCGGTATTAATTGCGCGATACCCGTTCCAGTAAAGAGACACACGCAGCTTGCTTACAGATATATAATAGTATAGATTAATAATAACTAAATTCCTTCTGCCTTATACTGTAACAAAAACATTCTGGTCCAGGTAGCATTTCAACCAACCACTGTCTCTGATCATATTACCGCTACAAAATCAAACGATACGGACACACCTAAACACATTAAATGCATTGGAACTACATTTGGATTAGTAACAGAATTGTCTATATCAGGATTCCTAATTAGCGTAGCATAAATTAATATCTCAATTAATTTCATTACACACATTACTAAATCACGACCAATAACAGTCACTTTTTTGGTGGTAGTTAGGTTGGCAAGCATGTGGGCGCATGGTTACAATTGTCTCAGTCTTGTTTATTACAATAAATACCAAATACAATACAACTTTACACAACAATATCAACAACTTCAAACATAAGATTTCCACACTATATCATGTAATAAGCTTAGTTACCAATCGGGTACTTAAAATTCCCCCCAAGATATACTTATATTAAATAACCACAATACTAGTTGGCCTTAATGATCCAAGATGGCCCTAGAGTCCACACTTAAATTTACTTATGTCTAAACAACAATTTAATAATGGTAGAATATCCGGTGCTATAAGTCCTAAA
>JARYHS010011408.1:169735826-169770106 GCA_031002005.1 Vandiemenella viatica | reverse complement strand
AATAATACGTAACATATGAAAAGATAGTCAATAACTAACAGGAAAGTATGTTTTTTAGACAAAATAAGAGATTCAATATTTTGCGGTCATACGGATCTGAGGGCATACAAATGACATTTTGATTAAAGAGAAGCATTCACTTAACACATGGATGATTTTCGTAAAGATTCCGACAATATATAAGCCATAAAGGGGAAATTAAGGTTAAAACGTAATTGCTTCTACAAAGCATAATTTTGGAAACAAAGGATTAGCATTAAGGGAAATAGATAATGAGGAAATAATATTACCATCAGATAGAGAATCAAAGTTTGAAATATATTACAGATCGGTAGCACTCATACTGTATATTTGGAGATAATCGACATCTAAGTTTTTAGCTGTCTTTTCACTATCAAATGCATTTGGGATCTAGACCGGTTATATGTCAAAAGTTGAGGAAATTTTTATAGAATATTTTGATAACAGAATCATTTCACGGACTGAAGAATTGTAGGATTGATAATATATTAAAGCTTTACAGCTTTAACTCGAAATCCACAAATCCTAGGAGAAAATCTCTCATAACTTAAATTGACATTTAAAATATGCTTCACAACATATCAAAATTTCAGAATGATCGGAATTAGAATAAGGTTTCCCTTTGTCAAATCAAACATATGCTGAGTCAGCTGGCCCAATATGAATATAAGGAGGCACCCCTAGGTGGGCAGTAGCAATCCAGCAGAAATTAAGCGGTGGGGGCGGCGTGTTAGTCGTCGCGGAGATGTAGAAGGTTTTAGTAGTGACAACAGTGGTGCGGCCTCAATCTTCCTTCAAGATGAACTTTTTACTTTCATCTAGGGGTTAGGAGGAAGTTGCTTACTGTGAGAAGATGGTTTAACCCGTAATCATTTATTTCGGATAGAAGTCTGATGCTTTTCTATTGGGCCTATGCTGGTACCGAGTTGTGTATTAGAACTTTTGAGAAACATATAATTTATCAAGAAGTCTAGAGTTTTATTGAAAACATACCTTTATTTCTTGGGGTATCCTTTTTTTATTTATGAGGGATTGGCGATTACAGTCAAAGAACAACTAGGTACCGGGACGCAATCATAGTTAAGACAGCTGCTGTATGCTACAACCCCAAGCAAGCAGATGTTTTACAAGTGCATTTCCTTTTGTCTCAAGTAAATGTTTTTATAATACTCTATTGAAACTAAGGAAAAAGGAAGTGGCTTTTAAGTGGTGTAAATAATAAAGGAAAGGGAAATTAACCCATCACATTCCAAAGTTGACGGCTGTGACAAGAGAGATCACTTAAGGCAGACACACAAATACAATATTTTGGTATAAACCTTCTTCATGAAATAGAGAACCAGCCATTTGGTTCCGGATGTGTGTGCACACACATCACTCCATGACTGGTGAGGTAGTGGGAGAAATGATGGGGGAACTGCTAAAAAGTGGACTATTCATATATCAGCAATGTTTGAGATAATATATTGCAGGCGATGGTAAAATGAATATCTATAGCAAAGGGCAGGTACCTAGTATTCGCATGAATAATTATTACTAGTTAAAATATGTAAGTAAAGAAAAAAAATAATTAAATTAAAAGTGATGGGTTAAGTGGTAGGATTTTATTGGTGGTTAAGGCCAAGGGGGTGTCTGGTATCTAGAATATTCTGGTGTGCTAGTTCCATCTCTGGAGTTCTGATGCATTAGTGCTATTGGGGAAAACTCTTTATTGCTCTCACAGTAAAGCAGTTATTGGGGTTGTTTGAATCATGGCTATTGGCATGTTTCTGGTATTGGTAAGGACAAGTTGTGGGTGTGGGTGTGGCCATTCATTCGGACTGAGAGTTGCTGTGTGGTGAGCCCTATATAGGAACTATTTCAATGGCAGCAAGAGAGTTGGTATATGACATGGGTAGCTGAGCATGTGGCATGTTCAGTGATGGAGAAAGTTACCCTTTTGGTAAGATAGCAATATGTAGTGATGGAAAGAAACATGCTGCAGGTTTTACAGCAAGGTCTATTACATCAAAAAAGATCCATATGGTGTTTTGGAGATTCTGATGGAGGGTATTTGTGGACCAAGATATTCTTAAGATGAGGTGGAATTTTTGGTAGAAGAGTGTACATTTCTGCAGCTCGAAAAAGTGCAGATCATTGCAGTACCCGACTGTCTCCTGAACCTACGTTTTTCCATTGTACCTCTCCCTTCCCCTCCCCAACTGTGATAGAAGAGGGGCAGTTTATTAAACTGCTTGCTGGTGCTGCCATCACACAGTCACACACACACAATAATTCTGGTAACTATCTTGACCTACTCTGCTGGTCAATGCTCTGACTACACATGCATTCCTTGGCTGTAGACAAGCATTTCTCAAGCTTTTTTACCCGAGTATCAGTAAAATGTCAAAAATAATTTTACAGACCATTAACTTACATGATTTTTTTTATGTATGTGTTTGTTATGCTCAAAACACGAAAATGCTCAATGAGTGAAATCAAAAGTCTACAATGCATTGTGGTATCTTTAAAATGGTTATAACACATTATGCACATTATAGCATTTACAAAGATAGCCAGATCGCATTGTGGCTAACTCAAAAAGACCACAACATGAAATTTGCATTGTGGCTCTCATGACACTACGCTTTGCAGTTATTACGAAAACCCACAATGCATTCTGAACGTTAGCTGATACAACCATGACACAATGGACAGGTTATAACTACATCTTCTGGATATTAATTAATAATCAGGTGATTTAAAAAAATATAAAACACTCTTTTTCATTATCCTTTCTTTTCCTTTAATCATTATCTGATATAAGTTGACAATAAAATTATCAAAACAAAGAGAGTTGGTAACAAAATTGTCAAGAATGTTGCAGAGATATTTATTTTTACAAAAACTATTAATGTGTCAATTTACCGAGCATGGTGGGCGAGCAGTAAATCTCTGGCCTCGCATTTGGGAGGACCCGATTCGAATTCCCATCTGGCCATCTAGATATGATTTTTCCATGGTTTTGCGAAATGAAAGGATGGTTGCTTTAAAAACACCATGGCTGAATTCCTTCCCCTCCTTGCCCTCAGTACTTTCCCACTTGTGACCTTGACGTTGATGAGGTGTAAAGCTATAAATGAAGGGGGGAAAAGTTACATTTTTTTTTTAAGCAACATTTTTTTATAAACACAGTATCTTTTACACTGACACATTATTTTAGAAACAGCAAAAATTTAATAAGAAGTTGTGTTATTTGTTGAAAATGACAGTCATGTTCACATTATCTGTGGAAAAAGGAACAAGAATGAGGGATTTAGTGCAAATTTTACTTGCAAGCTTTGTTTGAGAAAGAATGGCATCAATGTTGAGAGAGTAAAGTTGCATATCTACTACCTGTGGCAAAACCTCAAACATTGACTCATGCTGCAGCCATGCATAATAGATACGTTGTTGGCTCATGAGTCACTCCAACATTGGCACAGTCGAACATGCCGTGCTGTGATCCATTCTGTAGGTCAGTCTATAGGCATATGGCAAAGGATCTCCACTACTTTGCTCGCGCACAGCTAACATGGGGGTGTCTCTGCATGAATTGGCTCGCACGACGGTTTGCTACCATTGATAACAAAAAGTGTTGTCTTTCAGTTCAATTGTATGGTGCCAAAGTTTTTTGTGGACTACCAAATGTGCATCCTAATCAGACTTTGATGGTTTCACCTCACAACCATCACTTCAAACTCCAAACCGAGTGTGGTGATGTATCGGTTAGCATTGTGGCCTCGCATTCAGGAGGAGGCCGGCTCGAATCCCCGTCCGGACATCCAGAGTTGGGTTTTTCATGGTTGCCCAAATCACTCTAGGCAAATGTCAGGATGCTTCCTTCAAAAGGCCATGGTCGAATTCCTTCCCATTCCTTGCCCTCCATCCTTTCCCGTCTCTAAAAGACCTCACTGTTAAGAGATGTTAAGCAGTTAAAAAAAAATGATACTCCAAATAATGAATCTAGAGAATCATTAAATGACATAATTAGCTCAATACATTTTACCTAAGTAAGGAGTAAGTTTTCATTAAGCATAGCAATAGAAAATTGTATAACAATAAAAACTTTAATATAAAATGTGTATTATTTCCTTATCTTTGTCCATTCTTTCAGAGCTTTGCATAATGTGTCAAAAACTTCTTGAACTGTTCAAGAAAATGATTGTTTTTGACACTTCAAAAAAGTATTGCAAGCTAGTACATGAGTCTCCAATTGATACAAATCTTGAAGGCACAGCGTCTTTGTGTGTTATAGCTGTTGTTATGAGCATTAATTCATCGGTCTCCATCAGTTACGAAACAAGGAAGGTCTACTCAATCGACTTTATGCTTATAATGTTTAACTGAAGTTGCCTCCAAAAATTGAGTGTTCTCTTTCCTTACACTTGGCTCTATTAATGATTTTAGAAATTTCCTGTTGACATTCTCATAAAATTTTGTTGTATCCTCGATGGCTTCATATTTCAGTGCCTTCCATAAGTTTCTCACCATACTGCATCCTATTAAAATACAATTTCCTTATCCACCAATGCATATTTTGATTAGGTTTCTAGTATACTATGTGATGCATCACAGTGAAAGTGGCAGCTATTCATGGACATGAAACGTCCATGGTGGCTTCATGAAAACACAGTGCCTGGTTAGTTTGCCGTGCCATCCAGGTTGGGCTGTGGTACCGCACATGGCAACCAAGCTCATCAATAGAAATAGCTTGAGCAGAAAATAACCAGTTTGGCCTGCTTGAACATGGCTTGTGTGGCAGCTGCACTTAGTCGACACTCAGCTTAAGTACCAAATCCAGCAACTCAAAATATCCTTCAGTTGATATTGATTGTAAAGTTTTATGTAGGGTTCCCGAAGTTCATAGAGGACTTGCAGCTTCCAGAAATAATTTAGCTGTTGTTATGAGCATTAATCCTTCAGGTCTCTATCAGCTAGGAAACAAGGAAAGTCTTCTCGATTGACTTTATGCTCATAATGAATTTACAATTTCAGAGAGTAACTTAACGTCTGGGACATATCCTCAACTCCTTTAACACTTTGCTTAGCATAACTCGGCAACATTATTATTCCTATTATTATTAATTTAATTGCAATGGAGCACACTCTCTAGTGACAATTATCTGTCAGCTAATTACCAATTTTTATTTTTTATTTTGTTATATAATTTGCTATTTTGATTTTAAATTCCTTCAGCGTTTTTGGTAAATTATTCACCACTTGGTAATTTGTTCCAGTTGCTGACACACACACAAATGAAAATTTCCCCTTTCTCTTATGCATGAAATAGAGTGCCAGTTTGTGGTCATTGTCTTCTTTCCCCTTCAATGCACAGTTCCTAATTCTTCAACCAATATCCCTCCAAGCCCCATCACCAACAAATGCCTTGTACAATACGTTGCTGATGTATCCATTTAGATATTCTGTCCAGCTGTTCAGTCTTCTCCTATTTCGATTCTGTTATATATGTTTATGTCATCTGTAAACAACACAAATTTTGACTGTAAACCATCAACACAAACATTAATTAAAAAGATGAACAGCAGTGGTCCCATATTTACCTCCACCCCTTTTGATAACGTATTTCCTACCCTAACACTTTTCGTTCTGGCTTTTAAGAATTCCTCTACCCAGAAAGTAACTTATTCAATCAGTGCAATACTTTTCAATTTATTTAAAACTATTTTATGACTCACTGAATATACTTGCCTAAAGCTATGTCGTCAATCTACAAACCACAGACATTTATGATATAATTGCATATCAATTTCTCCATCATTTTGCCTATAACTGATGTCAAACTAATCCACTTGTAATTTTCAACCCTATTTCTCTCTCTCTCTCTCTCTCACACACACACACACACACACACCTACCTCGCCACCCCCCTCCCCTCCCCCCAGTCATCTTATGCACTTTTGGCTGACTCCGAAATATTGCGATTACTTCTGTTTGTTCTTTGTTATGTTCATAATTCCCAGCCACCTTCATCTGTGGTAAGTGTTACGTCGTATTTCCCTATTATTCCTTAGTTTTACATATACATATATTAGTAAACAAAGGTACTATAAACCTGATAAATTAAAATTTGGATAAGAGAATAACCAGCACTTACCAAAGTTGAAGATTTGCAGCGTCAAAAGATGTATAGAATCGTACTCGCATAGAGCATTGAAATTTTTGGGTTAAATCCCATTATGAACATTAGTGTGGGATAGTTGCATGATGACAGATGCTAACTAAATTAGTTAACTGAGCTACCCAGTTAGCTGCCAGATGCCATTATGCAGCAATTTCACTCTGTTGTTGATGAAGAGATTTAACCTGAAAATTTCAGTTCTCTATTTGTGTATAGGTCTGTATGTGTTTTGACCCCACACATTCTTCTGCTTTGGTAAGCAGTAGTTATTCTCCTATCCAAATTTTATATGTATGAATTACAAATTTGTAATTCTTTTTTGGTACTTAGCACCTGTTATTTCGTATATATTTGGTTGCCCTATACTTTTAAATATTGTTTGTAATGAACATGCCAGTTATAAAGTATGAGATATCACCCTTATCCAGAAATTTCTCTTATGCAATTTTTTCTTACTGTATTATTTCTTAGGTCTGTTGGTAGGATTAGCTGGTCACGAAGACAAGCAGAACTTTTCATAGCTCAACAGTCATCTCTTATGCAGAATAATGAAACCGCAGCTCTTCCTCCTCCGCAGTTGCAGGAACAGATTAGAAAACTACTTCAAGCCAATCCTGAATATGCAGAAGCGGTATGTTTTAAATTCTTTTATTGATGTCATTGGAGTACAATAGTTTTGAATCATCCAAACTTCCATTGCCTTTAGGAAGCACTGGTTTTCCTCAATCATATCGATATCTTTTATTCACACTCTTGTCCAATGCTTTCATCCCTCTTTTGAATTTATACTGCTCACATCTGTTCAGAATGTCAGCCAGTTTACTTTGTTCCTTTCACTTCACATTTCAACTGTAAGTTTCTTCATCTTTCCATCACAGCTGAGCAATCTTCACCATGACCTCAATACCTGTAACACAACAGAGGGTTGTTGAATTCTTAAAACATATGGCCTCCTATCTCTTGAGTCTTCCCTCTATAATCCATCACTTGTCACACAACATAAATAGTTTTCTGACTCCAGCACACAGCTTGGTTCCATCACTAATATATGTCAAGACGTCCATGCCTGCTTCCCACTAATCATTTAGAATCCCTCCACACCATCATCTATTACCTAGGATAGCATAGATTATTACACAGCATGAAACATCAACACTTAGTTGCATCCCTGTCTCCATCTTCCATGGCCTCTATGTGAAAAAAACTCTTCACCACTACACATTAAATAAATGACCATATTACCTAAATAACACATCTATATCTTATAGAATATTTTTTTCCTAAATATCAAACAGTTGTGGAATGTTTTGGGCACTAGGACTTTTTACTTCTATATTATTAGCTTACTGACCCACTTTAAAGTCATTCCATAAGAATATAACTTTTTATATCCCTTTGTGATTTTCTGATAAATAAATTTTAGTTATGCTATCTCCTCCTATTTGTAGCAGGACTGGCAATATGATCCTCTTGTTTGATTTATTACTTTACCCAGTCCCACTAATTGTGACCAGTAATGGCTGTTACCTTTGGCGTTTTTAATACTCAAAGTTGTTTGCTTCTTGACATGGCCACCACAGAGATCTAGCTCTAAGAATATTAATGTTCTGTTTAAGGACACTGTCAAATAAGCATTGTGCAGGTACTCGATACTGAATAAAATACTAACATTGCAATCACAAGTTCTTCTTGAATTAGTCAAACTGTTTTCACAAACACAGCCATTAATTACATAATTGGAACTCCGTATCATCATCAGATTGTAGACTCAAGCTAGTAACACAGTACTATTTACATTCACTAGATACAACTCGTACAAGTTGTCTCCTTTATATTTCCGATTATTATATACACTTACGACATTTAAGTTAACCACTTTTCACTACTTTGTAACATCGTATTAACAAAAATATAATTTAACAGACTAATAATATACCAGCAATGAATGGTTCACCTCAGAGACTTAACACCAAACTTAACACTTCACTCTGTATGTAACCGATGTTACCCGACTCAGCCAACATACTTTTAAGCTACTTTCAATCATGGTTCTTCAAAGCCATTTTGAGTTATAGTTACTGTTTACTTCCCAAATACTTCTTGAAATGATAACCGTGTCCCGTTACATATTAACGTTTATCAGATTCCTAGATGTTACCGTTTTCCTGCGCAACGTCTCCTACATACTAATTTCTGTCTCATTATCTAAATAACTTCCAATAGTGCCATTTTAAAGTGTTATCACTCTAACCAGATGATCCCTTCCTACAACCATTTCAGTCAACTGTACGAAAAAAATACTTTCAGCAACAATGGAGTAGGAAGAATGTCGTACGGCAATATTGATTTGGAAATGAAAGATAAAATATACCCACAACTCACCAAGGTTGAAAGGAAGCAGGCATCAGGAACAAAAACTCTCTACAAATTCAAAAAAGCCACCATTTTTGGTGTTTGTAAAGTTTTTTGTTGCTGCTAACCTACTGTGTACAGGTTGAGAGAGAGGTAGATATATTTTATAGACATGTCCAGAGCACTTATATCCTGAAAGTGTTCACCTGATCTGACGTGTAAATTAAATTTCTGTACATATCACTCCCTCTCTAAATGTCAAACCATTTTACACTATGGATTACAGTTTAGTTTGTCTCTTCATTATGTAATGCACGAAAAGTACTTAATCCACTCATCCAGTTTTTTACGTTTACTTACTGTCTTCCTTTTTATTCTAGAAGTCCAACCTGTCTTAACATTTTCTTCAACAGATCTTTCCACATCAAACCTTAGAAATAATTGCTTCACAAATGTGAGCCAGATAATTCCTCTAACATCATCATTTTGTACACTGAAAAAATAGGACACTATCTAAACATGCAAGACTATGTTTATTTTGCTGTCAGTTTTCTCTGTGCTTAGCATTCTGTATACTACCTTTTTCACTAAGGATAATCCAGAACTATGCAGGTTTGAAGTGACACATCCATGGATCATTGATACTGAATGTTCCTTTGGTCTCAAATCCTTTTTCACAAGCTTCGAGTTTGCTCCATTCACTATTCACACCTCAATCTCATAACTCTTCCTTCCGCACCAACTTCCTTGACAGCTTGTGGAACTTGTAGTTGTTTGTGAGATCACATTTAATATTGTTTCATAGTTCTTGTTGCTATTTCTTTCTTTAAAATATTTCTTATAATTACTCTGATGAAAATTAGCATTGGGGAGAAAATCATTATTTCTTCAAGTGATAATAGGACGTTGCCTACATGTAAATTAATATTGAAATACACCAAAAATTATATTTATTGAGACTTACTAGGTGTGTGCAGTGTAAGCATACAAAGCAATCTGCCATTATTTGTGGTGATTGATAGTGGTTCTAGGTGGCAGGAGTTGGAGGGTTTGCAAAGAAGAGCAGCTAGATTTGATTGTGGTAATTATCGCAGGACCCAATCAGTATCTAATATGATAAAGGAGCTGTATTGGGAGTCTTTGGAGGTGCAGGAGGAGGGTGAAGAGAGTGCTGGGAATGTACAACGTATACGTTGGTGATGGGGCTTGGAGATATATTGGTTCAAGAATTAGGAATAGTGCGTGGAAGGGAAAAGTTGACCATGAACACGAGCTGACACTCAACTTCGTGCATAAGGAGTGGGAAAATTTTCTTTTGTGGGTAATGATGTCGGGGATTGGAACAGATTACCAAGTGAAATGATGAATAATTTCTGAAACACGCTGAAGGACTTAAAATTTGTAAATCACCAAAGTAGCTGGGGAAGCATTTAAACTGTCAAATTATATAAGATAATTTAAAAAAATATGAGTAAATAGATGTCTAACAGAATGCCACTGGAGCATGTGCTTTCTCACAATTAAATTAAATTAAAACATTGACAGCATAGGATAAACGCTTTGGTGTGGAGTTGAAGTGAACATGTAATCAGTCTTTGCACAATAGACAAAGTATAAGGGAAGAAGCAGAATTGAGTTGGAGCATGACGGTACTGAGAGGAAGATGGTAGAAAAGGAATCACCACTACTGGCTGAAGGTCATCCCCACTATTGGTGCCAGGGAGGGGAGCAGCGATCAAAACCAAGGTGCATGAGCAGAGAAGGGTCGAGCCTGTTGAACCTGGTCAAACTTGGTCGATGGGTCGGTAGCTCTCTTTCGCTTGCTGGAGAATCATCTTAGACAGCTATGGAGTGATGGAGCTAGGCGAGGATGGACTTGATGATGAGCCGCAGTCTACAATAGTGGCAGCCAGCAGTACATCTACGGCAGTCATTATAACAGGTGGGAGAAAGCCATTGAAGCTACGTAATGGGGAAGTCAAATAGTAGATCCACGTGATGGGAGTCATTGTCTGTGGAGGTGTTAAAGGGATTTAAGAATGTTATTGCTGTACATAACCTTGATGTGAATAAAGTGTACATAAGTATATATATCCTTACCGAGAGTTTCCATTGTAAGTACTACTGCTCATATGACAGAATAGTCTTACCCACAATTTATGTTTCCCTTGGGAGTGGCAGGGCGAAAGAATAAAAAGAATCGCCAGTCCACCACAGTAGGATCCAAATTTGGTGTCATGGTGTGGCGTCAGCCAAGCAATAAAGCATTGGGGTTGAGGGTAGCAGTACTCTAGGAAGTGAGAAGACAGACGGAAGAGTCTTACCCACAATTCATATGTTCCGGTTGGGAGTGTCAGAGCATGAAAAAAAGGCCAGTCCACCACAGTAGTATGGTTAACCAAGCCACAAGAATGGCGTTCTTTGAAATTTACATACCGAGTGGAGGTTGTTAGTGAGATAAAAACAATGTCAATGGAAATAATCATGATACAATGGACATGTACGGAAGGTGAAAAATATGAATTAAAGATAGATAAATAAATAAAATAATTTAACTATAATAAGTAATAAAGATGAAAATGTAAACAATGAAATTAAAGTTATTATGTAGCAAGTCGGAGGATGATAGATGAAGACACTCCAATGACTTGGTCAGAAGTTGAGCGAGCTCTCCATAAAATGACAAGTGGCAAGTCAGCAGGCGCCAACAATGTTACAGCCGTCATAATTAAAGTTGCAGGTCCACCAGGGATACAATGGCTGTATAGAGTCCTCAGGGCAATATGGAATGATAACCAAATACCGTAAGACTGGACAAAAGGGGTGATAATTCCTATCTTCAAGAAAGGGAACAGAAGGAAAAGTGAAAACTACAGAGATATTACCCTCCTTTCCCACAACCTCAAAATTATGGAATAGATAGTTGAAGCCAGAGTATGAACAGTATTAGAGCCCATCTTAGAAGAGGAACAACATGGGTTTAGGGCTGGAAGAAGCACAACAGATCTAATATTTGCCTTGTTAATACTGATAGAAAAATATTGGGAAAGAGGGAAAAACCTAATTATTGTGTTTATGGACCTAGAAAAGGCATACGACAATGTTCCTAGATCAACTATCTGGAAAAGTCTAAGATAACTTAAAATTCCAGAGTACCTCATTAGAAAGATCCAGATACTGTACAATAACTGCAAGAGCTGTGTCAATGTTTTGGGTGGTTACTCTGAATGGTTTAGTACAACCAAAGGAGTATAACAAGGAAGTGCCCTTTCACCTCTTTTGTTCACAGCGGTGATTTATAAGATCTTAAAAGAACTAAAGACGGCAATCAATAAGAATCTACAGGCATTGGTGTTTGCGGATGATGTGGCAGTATGGGATGAAACCGAAGAAGGAATACAAAACAAACTGAAAATGTGGAATAATAAATTTGAAGAATATGGAATGAATTTTAATAATAATAATAATAAAGAATTAAGAAGATTCTACGCCGCACCAGTCTTGCAATTGTGAGGGAGAGGATTCATCAAACTCGCCGTGATCTTGCTAGAAATGCTACAGAATTGATGGGATGCCATTTGCAACTAGCTGCTGCCCTCTCGCCGATGGATTGGGAATGGGTCGATAACTTCACCACAGGACAGCAAAACTCAACATTGAGGACAGCTATACGCAAGCAGTGCTGCAAATTCAACCGCCTGTCAAGGGGTTCGCACGACGCTCAGCCAACGGAAGACAGATGAACTGTAATCAACCTGTCGGGGAAGGAAATTGACGAAGGTGCTATCTCAGCCCTGAAGAAAGGATTAAATTTCGCACCGGCTCCACGTTCCGTACCTATCATGGGTATCATCAGTGGAGTGGAACAAGCAGTGCGGAATATTCCAACGGACGCAGCAGAAGAGGTTCGCAGGGAAACGATGCGCATCCTGACGAGGGCCAAACCACCTAAGCCCAATATGACTAGAGCTGAACGAGACGGCTTACGTGTTTTACGTAAAGACTTCGAATTAATGGTTTTACCAGCTGACAAAGGCAATTCGACTGTGATCTTAACCGACGCTGACTACCACCAAAAGATACGTGAAGTCTTAGATGACAACGCATATCGTCTGATTCCCCGCGATCCCACGGCACGGATAACCAGGAAGACAAATATACTCATGAGAGAATCCGGATTGGTGGAAGAAACGGTGAAGAATCTAAGTGTCCAAGCCCCAAGACCACCAAGGTTATATGGCCTTTCAAAAATACATAAACAGCTTGTTCCAATGTGTCCAATGTTACGTCGTTGTTTACATGTGTGCGTTTAGGGGAAACTGTTGAACTACTTAGTGAACATTTTGATCCGAAACTTGTGGAGTTATTCAGACATACCCTCACGTCTACGTACTTTGAATACCAGGGCGAATACTACGAGCAAACAGACGGCGTGGCTATGGGGTCCCCGTTGTCTCCCACAGTAGCTGACTTCTACATGGAACATTTTGAGCATATAGCTCTTGACACGGCTCCTTTAAAGCCTAAATGTTTCTACAGGTTTGTTGACGATACGTTTCTCATGTGGTCTCATGGAATTCTGGCATTATATGAATTCGTGAACCATCTTAATGGGATTCATTCCAATATTAAATTCACGATAGCAATCGAAAGGAATGGATCACTTCCATTTTTAGATGTTCTAGTTTGTCGGAAGCCTAATAAAAGGTTAGGGCACAACGTTTACAGAAAACCTACACACACCGATTGCTATCTTAATGCTCAAAGTTTTCACCATCCTTCTCAGAAACTAGGAGTTCTCAATACTCTTGTCCATAGGGCAAAGGTGGTGTCCGACAATGAACATTTAAAGGAGGAACTGCAACACCTGGAATGCGTATTTCGTGCCAATGGTTATAGCACTAAAGAAATCCGACGTGCAACCATCGGAAGAAACAACAGAACCAAGACAGATCACAGAGATCAAGACAAGCCGCGTACCTTTCTACCTTTCTGTGGTGCAGTAACATCTAAAATAGCAAGGTTACTCAACAAACAGGGCATCCGTTTGATTTTTCGACCTCCACCAAAAATTGGACAGCTGTTGCGAACTCCGAAGGATTGTCTCAATCTTCGGGCTCCTGGAGTGTACAAAATTCCATGTGAATGCGGCACTTCTTACATAGGGCAAACCTTAAAGACGATTAATGAAAGACGCAAAGAACACATCAGACATTTTAAACTTGAACAAAAAGAAAAATCTGCCTTAGCCGAACACGCCATTGACAATGGACACGAGCCATGCTTCGACAAAATGACACGGCTTTGTTACGCAAATAAATTTTGGGACAGTGTTGTGATGGAGGCTATTGAGATTAGGCTTAGCAATAATGTTATTAATCATGATGAAGGCCTCAATTTAAGCCAAGCTTGGAAGCCAGTAATTGGATTATTACAAACGAGACGGAATCGAGCCATATTAGGGCATAGGAGTGACCTGATCGTGACGTCACCAAGTGAGCAGGGTCCAACTAGACCGCCCCTCCACGCGCTTTCCCCTCCAATCCCGGCTGCTGGCGCAATATAAAAGACTACCGTAATGTTAAGTGGGGGTTTGACAATGGAAGCAGTGCAAGCTTCTAAAACGTTGCCAGATGGCTCAATTTTGACGCGGCTTGAAACCCGAGAAGTTTTTATAAAGCATTGCTGCCGCGAGAACTTATATAGTTATCTAATAATAAAAAACTTAGAACTAAAAATAAGCCGAAATAATACATACTGCCATATAACATTACAAGACCACCATGTTGTTGACCATTTCAGCTATCTAAGGAGCATAATTGCTATTAACGGTAGAAGTGAGTTAGAAATAATAATGAATAAAGTAACCAAAAAAGCAAACTTCTACAGTACCTTGCGGGGCTTACTATGGGATATGAAGGTTCCCAGAAGAATAAAAATTGTCTTGTATAAATCATATCTCATTCCTATTCTCACATATGCTTTGGAAAAATGTGCACTAACATCAAGGGACCTTAACTAGCTCCAAGCATGTGAAATTAAGTTTCTTAGAATGGCCCTTCAGAAAACTAGACTTGACCACATAAAGAATGACGAGATTAGATCAAACCTAGAGCTAAGGGAATCCATGGAAGAGAGACTTTTCAAGACTTACGTGGTTTAGGCATATCAAGAGAATAGCTAGTACAAGACTATCAAAAACTTATCTGGAAAAAATGATAGTGGGCAAAAGACCAGTGGGAAGACCAAGAAAAAGATGGACAGACCAATTGAAGGAGGACATAGAAGAGGCTGGAACTGGGAATACGAGGGCTGTCCAGAAAGTAACAGACGTTTTGACCTGGCGCAACAATGGGTGCTCCTAGCGCCGCCATCTTGGCGTCAGACTGTTCATACATTCAGTACGCAACCAGCCGGGGTAGTTTGCACATCGTTCCTATCGTACTTTGAATACGGTAGAGTGTTAAAATGAGCGCTGCAATTAAAAATCCCGCCAGTTGTGAAGTGCGAGCTGTAATACGGTTTTTGTTGGCGAAAAATCACAAACCAATTTAAATTTATCGCCAGATTTGTGATTTGTACGGCCAAGGAATAATCAGTGAAAGCCGAGTGAGGCAATGGTGCATTGATTTTAAAAATGGTCGAACCAATGTTTACGATGAGGACCGCATGGGTAGGCCTAGTGTTGTGAGTGATGAACTGGTGGTGAAAATCAACGAAAAAATCCGTGAAAATCGTCGTTTCACGATTACGGAGCTTTCAGAACATTTCCCCCAAATTTCACGGAGTTTAGTTCATGAGATTGTGGTTGGTAAACTTGGTTACCACAAATTTTGTGCCAGGTGGATTCCAAAAATCTTAAAAGAAGACCACAAAAAACAGAGACTTGCTGCAGCACTGACGTTTCTGGAAGACTACGCCAAAACTGGAAACCAAGTTATCGATCATATCATAACTGGCGACGAGACTTGGGTATAGCACGTCACCTGTGAAACAAAACGGCAGTCTATGGAATGGGGACACACGCATTCGCCCAAGAAACCGAGGAAGTGTCTGCAAACGCTGTCAGCAGGAAAAATTATGGCTACTTTGTTTTGGGATGCTAAGGGTGTGATTCTCGTTGAATTTCTTGAACGTGGCCAATCACTTCAGAAAGGTATTGCGAAACACTCAGAACATTTAGACGCGCGATACAAAACAAGCGTCGGGGAAAACTCAGTGAGAAAGTTTTGTTTTCTCCACGACAACGCTCGTCCACACACGGCCAATCGTACCCAAGAGCTCTTGGATGGGAGGTTTTCAATCACCCGCCGTTCAGCCCGGATTTGGCACCGAGCGACTACCACCTGTTCCCGGCGATGAAGACGTGGCTCGCAACACAACGGTTTGAAACTGACGCTCAACTGCATGCCGGTGTAAACCAGTGGTTGAAGTCTCAGGTGGCAAATTTCTACAGAGAGGGTATCGAAAAGCTTGTACCACGTTATGATAAGTGCCTTAATTTAAATGGCGATTATGTTGAAAAATAGCCTAAGAGTTTACCTCTAAAATGTATGTAATAAAAATCGTTTTTTTCACTTTGTTTATTTTTTATTACAAAACGTCTGTTACTTTCTGGACAGCCCTCGTATATCACGGACCAAGAAACTTTTCTGGATAGAAGACAGTGGAAGACGATCATCTAAAACAACCAAGGCTCGTAAACCACACTCGGGAAACTGGAGTTAATGGTGATGTAGCAAAAAAGGAATTGCAAATTAGGATAGGAAAATGAACCACTACTTCACTTAGATGATGGATGTAGGGCATGAACACACAGAAAAGAAAAAAAAAAAAAAATGCACATGATATAGTAATTTTCAGGTCTAGCCTTTTATCAATAGGAGAACATTATGGGGGATGGGTGTTGCAGGAGACTGCCTCACAGAAAGTCTGTTGGCCAGTAAAATGGTTGGGGTAGATACAAATGGAGGACAGGTAGAGGAGCAGTTACTCAGATAATACCCAAGCATTGATTAATATTAAAGCTGATTTCTGGTGAGCAGAAGAGAAAAATAAAATAATAAAATCTAAAGATAAATAAGGTAAAAGAAATAAATAATTTTAAAAAAATTACCCAAAGGTTCTACGAAGTTAAACATCACCTCAGGGTAGTGGTGGTTCAGTTTAGATAATGGGAATGGAGGCAAGGAGAGGATAAGAAAAAAATAAAGGTAAATAAAAATAATTCAATAAAAGTTTTCTCGGGAGTCCAGCCGGATGGTGTCATAAAACGACGACGTTTCGACAACCTGCTCGGTTGTCTTCATCAGGTCTATTTTGGTATTTCTTCTCAAAATCACAAAAACAGACTGGCTTCGCTGCCTCCGAAATTCGAATGTCGTGTATAGAGGGTTGCCAGGACGCCCAATCAGCGCGCTGGAACTGAGGGTATCAGTGTTGCGGACTGCGTATGGAGCCAAAATGGTCACCCATCCAAGTGCTGACCACGCTCACCGTTGCTTAACCGGTTACCGCAAGCCGAGGGTATCAGTTGTTGCGGACTGCGTATTGAGCCATACGCGTCACCCATCCAAGCACTCGCCACGTTCAACGTTGCTTAACCTGTAGACATAAGTGCTGGCAAACTATGTCCATGGCGTCAGTTTGCTTCTATTTGGCCTTGTTGGAAGATTTTGTTTTTAAGACATAGATCCTTAATAATTGGTCTCCAGGCTTCACTTAAATACAGTCCACTGTCCCTATTGATGTTATTATCGTTAAGTTTAATTTCTAATGCTTCCCGAATTACCGAGTCCCAGAACGAAGAGACTCTGGCCAGCACCACCGTTTCATCAAACACTATTTTATGTTGTTCATCGAACGCATGTTCGGCTATTGCGGACTTTTCTACTTGCACCAGTCTCAAGTGTCGTTTGTGCTCGGTGATACGCTCGGCGATCTGTCCAATATAAACTTTGCCGCATTCGCAAGGTATTGAATAAATTCCAGGAATTCTTAGGCCCAAATCATCCTTAACCGAGCGAAGCACATCACGTATCTTGGCGGGCGGCCGAAAAATGCTCTTTATACCAGAACGCGCCAAGAGCCTTCCAATCTTTCCGGACGTGTTGCCGGCATATGGCAGAAAGGCAAGAGATTTTGGTGGTTCAATCTGTTCATTCGGTGGTCTTGGTGGCTTCTGGATAAAAGCACGCTCTATCTGTCGCCGAGAGTACCCGTTCTGATCAAAGACAGTCCTTAGATGTTTCAACTCCAGCGTAAGCTCTCACGATCGGAAATGGCTCTCGCTCTGCGCACCAATGTGGTCAATACGGAGTGGCGTTGTGCTGGGTGGTGGTAACTGGTTGCACCCAAGTAACGTTCAGTGTGGGTGGGTTTACGGTACACACTATGTGCCAAAGATCCATCAAGTTTGCGTTTGATTAAAATGTCCAAGAACGGGATGCACCCGTCCTTCTCAACTTCCATCGTAAACCGTATGTTGGGATGGATCCCATTAAGATGGTCTAGAAATTCATCCAGCGCTTCCATACCATGTGGCCACACGGCAAAGGTGTCATCAACATAGCGATAAAAACAAGAGGGTTTTAGGGTAGCACTCTCAAGAGCCTCTCTTCAAAATCTTGTGATTTTGAGAAGAAATAACCAAAATAGACCTGATGAAGACAACCGAGCAGGTTGTCGAAACGTCGTCGTTTTATGACACCACCTCCAGCTGGACTCCCGAGAAACTTTTTTGAATCAATACGCCGGGAAAGTCTCCATTTACAATAAAAATAATATTAACAATGACTAGGGATTATCTTATGTTGAGACCAGATGGTTGCCTTGTGCCTAATTTGTACTGGTATACAAGTACCCACTTTCTGAGTTCAGAGGAGCTGCTGTTACATGGAAGGTTTCGTAGGTGGCTTGTTCTGTCTCAGCATGTAAGGTACCTATTAACTCACCAAAAACATTTCCACTAACTATCCCCAATAGAAAATATTGTAAGACAACATGCTTGTGCTGGGGTTGGTACACAAACTGCATCTTAACTTTGATCGTGCAAACCTAATGAATTGCAGTACTAAGTTCTTCACACAGTCGCCACCATAGTTTTAACCAGAAACTAAGGAAAAGGTTCAAGTTCAATGATAAAAGTTCACTTCTGATATGATGAGTATATTCTTCAAAACATTACAAAGTTAAAGTACTGCATAGGCATTCAGACAACTTTTCCAAATTTAATTTTACAGATTCGACTGACCACTCGAGCACGACCGAAACCCCACGTTACTATTACTTCTCAATTACATGAATCTTCAGAATAAAACTTCCCTAAGCTGACAAAATTTCTACTTGATGTTGAACAAACTAAAAGTTTGCCGCGCCACGAGCCCAGAGCTAGCCACCCGACATAACGCGTTTACATCGTCTCACTGCTGCTTCTAGAAGAGTCTTCACGAATGGGCGCGCTTAGGCTAAGGGGGAGGTATATATAGAATCGGACCGTGAGAACTTCCTTGTCTTGACTTTCCCAGGGGTTTGATACGATAGCTGATCAGTTTCTGACAACTGTTGCGAAATCCAATTTGATCATGACAGTAAAATTAATCCTAGCTCTCTGAAATTTTGATAGTAGCAAGATATTATTACAAACGTCGAATTAAGTTATTATAAAAAATGTTGTTACTTTAATAGTTTAGCCAGAAAAGAGTCGTAAAGATGTGATTGCCATAACTACCGAAATATTGCTTCTATCGAGCTGAAACAAATTTAATTCTATTCTCCTATTGCTCATCTATTACCTGATTTCAAATAAAGAATTTTACCTATTTTTTAAAATGGTCTAAAACTCGAAAATAAAATTTAATGTCTTGAAATATTTCGAATATTGACTTGAAAATACCTCTAAACAAATTTCCCTAATGAAAAACTATTACTGTAAAAATTTGGAATCTCTAAGTTAATTCCCTGATTTATTACGAATTTTTGTAGATATCACCCTCGGCGAATGTCGAGCGATTGCATCATTGCTTACTCGCGCCAAAACCCATTTTATTTTATTACTATAAAATGCTTTAATATTTTGAAATGAATCTTTTACAGAAGTCTTTAATTTTAAATAAACTTTACTCTGAATATAATTTCTTTTCATGAATCCCCGAAAAAGACTGAAATATCGAACTTTTACCTAAATCACATGTCTGGCTATATCAAATTATATTCAAAAACGATCTTTAGGTTACATGAATCTTTCTAAAACTTTAATATGTTATCTAAACCGAAATTACGATACTTTATCTCTATCACTTGACTTCTTAACTGTTTTCCTGATAGCTAAATGCTTCGTGTTTAGAGTGGAAAAATTACGTGATAAAATTCAAAACCGGCAAATCACTTTCAAACATATTCAGACTCTAAGTAAGATCTTTTAATAACAAAACTAATTATCTACTGGCTATATATCTACCTAAACATCTTTTAAACTAACGAAATATCTTGGTTTATTGAAACTAAATGAAAGTCAAACACTACCTATACAAATCTGAGGTTAAGTTTCTGATCAGCTGTTTAAATGAATTTAACTATTGAATTTACTGCTTATACTTGAACAAATACTTATTTAGGACATATTACTGGGAAATATTATCAAAAATTAACTATAAAAATGTCTTTAAAAGGGTGTCCCATATACTTCAACTGAACCTGCTATCTCAGCAACTAATTTCGTTATGCGAAATTCTAAGATGTGTTACATATTCCATAGTTCGATTTTGAAGTTGCTTATTTAGAAGATTGAAATTTCATGTAAAGTAGTTTTCAACTTGAACAGATCTTCTTTCGTTCATTTCCACGTCTAAAGCTCACCATAAGAATCATTTTTAAGTGTATTAATTATGTCCGGAAAAATTTAGTTTAAGAGATAATTTGATTTGTTTACATTTTAACCCATTCGGATAGGAAAGCTAAAATCTAAGATTCGAAATCACTTTGAATAGAGTAAAAGTCACAGCTGATCTCTTATCATGAGCTATATTCAGCGCTGTCTAGCATATTTCGAATGTAACTAATTAGACCAATGTAATTACCTCTTTTAATTAAGAGAAAAAATGAAGATTTTAACTAAAAGAGACAAAATTGAAAAATTTACATCAGAGGATTAAACATATACCTTGGTTTCTGTAAAAAGTTTAAGCATTAGTAAGATAATTAAGATTTTGAAGATAGATTGTCGGGAATTGTTGAGGAAGTAGCTCAAACCGTGGCAAGCTGATGATGTAAGAGACTTCAAGGTTAATCTTATAGAAACCCTTTTGAAGGTTGAATTAAATTGAGATTGATAGAATACGATATCAAGAAGTCCATGTATTAATTGCAAGTTAAACCATAAAGTACATATGGAGATATTAATTTTCAAAAGTTCTTGCTGACATCATAGAAATGGGAAAGTTCATAAAAGGACCTTGCAGCTATCTTGAAAATGCCTAGTCTTTCAGTAGATTTTGAACAGTTAACCCTGCATCTGTTCACGGAGCGAACTGCTCCACATCTTAACATACTGTAATCATTTTCTCGACAAGTTAGGGGGACTTGGTGAGCATTTGTCTTCTTGAGTGAATGTGCTTAATCTGACAATCTCCAGTGGAACTGTTGTCCAATTCTTTATTTGCAATTCTGGTACTGACAATGTAAGAGAGACTTTAAAAGATTATAAGTATTTTGTCAAATGGACTTATTTATTGTACCCTTCACTTTTGGGATTTATAATACAAATGCGTGGCAACCACTTAATTAAATATTAAGGTACCAGAAGGCTACACAGGTCATAAACTTAATTGTTCGCAGTTTAGGTGAAGTGTTGCTAGACCCTAGCAATAACTTGCCACCTAACAAGCACCGGGCAGACAAATAGGGTTGAAAATTAGAGCACGATCAGTTTAAAATCAGTTATAGGCGAAATGATTGAGCGAATAATGTGGGACTAAACCAGAAGTGTCTCTGAGGAAGTAAACTGGTTTGCAAATTGACAACATGGGTTTAGACAAGGATATTCATGTGAATCTCTAATAATGGGCTGTGTGCAAGATATTCCAGATGAATTGTGAATGAAGGCCAAGTAGATAGTGTAGGACTAGATCTTTCTAAGGAATTTTACAGTGATCCATAAAATTGCTTTAAGCAAGTTGAAAGCTATTGGAGGGAATGAAAAAATTACTTACTGAGGAATGCTTAATAGGCAAAAAGAAAAGCATTAGAGTAGGAAATACAAAATCAAAAGAGCTGGAAATGAGTATGGAAGTGCCACAGGGCAGTGCATTGGAACCATTGCTGTTGATCATAGGTTATTTGCAATTACAGAATGATATATAATATGAAAAAAAATGAGAGAAGACTGAACTGCTGCAGGGTGCCTGGATAGACTAACTATCTGGGTGGTTCAACATGTAATCAAGGTAAATGCCAAGAAGTCAGCTTATTAGATATACATATACTAAAATCATTGTAGTGTGGGTAGAGAATTGCTTGTTGAAGGTTTCAAGTGCAAATAACTTGGCATAACATTTGTTAATAAACTCAACTGGGCAGGCGTAATAGACGTTAGTTTCTACTACATGCTCGTCAGGAACGGCTGATGGTGTTAGGCTGTGACACTAGCTCGATGTGGACTTACTAGTTAAGTTGACTCCCATGGATATCGCTGCTCTGGCGCCCCTCCAGGTCAGGTTGCTAGACTGGTTCTGCTTGTGATAGATACTATAAAGCTTGCACCACTGATGGAGGAGCAGGGAGCTTTTAGTGAAAGAGCATGTTGTCACACTTCTTCTGATGTTTTCATCATTGGAAATAGAGTCTACAGTTCCAGCAGCTCCCCTTCAACAGAACTCCATAGTGCCGATTAGGCCAATTGGGCAGATAACACTTACTACCATCTGGCGGCGGTGGTGGGCTGTAAGGCGGGCTAGGCACGTGGCTGGCAGACCCCAGTTCGCTGCTCAGATGGACATAGTGGCGGCCGATAATCACTCTTGCGACTCACCACCGCCTCACCTCAGGGTGGCTTATTTATACGCGTCAGGCTAGCCTTAGCAGCCAGGCAACGACCTCCATTTTCCATCCATGTTCTAGAAGCTTAACACAAGAGAGCTGGCCACGTTTTACAGTCGTCAGACAGTCAGCCAATGACCTAACGCTTCCATCAATTTCTCGAAGCTTCTCGCTGTTTGTGTGGACGAACAGCCCGCGCCAACTTGCTGTGTGTGCGACCTACATGCCAGCCCGGTGAATGCCCGTCATTGCCGCGCTCGCCTGCCTCAACCTGATGCAATAACTTCATCTATATTACAATTAGACTGTCACACAGGACACATTGTGCATATGGTAGGAAAAGGTAACAAAATCCTACATTTACTGGAGAGGGTAATAAGAGGATGTACCAGAGAAGTGAGGGAATTACAAATCTTTCTCAGACAGTTAATTGAATATGGTGGTGTAGCATGGGACCCACATTTTGGTTATCGTCTGTAGGAGATTGGGTGCGTGCTAAAGAGATTAGCTACATTTGTTTGTGGGAATTACTAATGGACCCAGTCAGAATGATATGATGAAGGAGCTGGATTGAGAGTCAGTGGAAGACAGGAGGGTGAAGACAATGCTGAGAGTGTACAAGGTGGCATATGTTGGTGATAGTGCTTGTACCGACATTGGTCATAGAATTAAGAGTAGTGCATGGAAAGGAAAAGATGAACATGAACACATTGTGCTTGCTTTTCACGTATAAGGGAATGGGGAAATTTTCTTTTGTGGTTAAGTAAGGGAGTGGTTGGAGTAAATTACCAAGTGAAGTGATAAATAATTTACCAAAAATTCTGAAGGAATTTTAGGTTAAAATTCTTAAATGGAAAAAGTATATGGATGGAGAAATTTAATGCTCGAAGTATTTAAGATGATAAAAATAATATTAAGAAAGGACTAATTAGGTGACTAGGGATGTTGCATGTGCTCCATCACAATTTATTTCAAGAACTATGAGGAAGTATTATTACTGGTGGTGGCAGACAACAAATGCATATAAAATTATAACAGTAGTATTAATAGTAAATGAATAAGGGAATAATAATGGAATAAATATACAAAGGATAAATAAACAATAAGTAATTCATTAGATGGTAGTGTCTTGTCTTATGGGTGGTTATGTCAGCAGTAAGTCTGATGTCAAGGATATATTTGTAATTGTACTTGTTTTCCACCACGTTTGAGATAGGTCACTTTCTTGTCATCCCCCCCCCCCTTTTACTCTTGCTCTCTTCACTTGCAGGAACGATCCTTTATTAATAGTGTTTATATTTCAACTAATCCTTTTTTTTAATTTCATTTTTTCCTTTATATGTATTTTTAACCACATGTCTTTTCTTACTATTCTAAAATTTTGTCCACTAATCGCTGCCTTCACGGTTAACTGCCATTGAGCAGTTACCTGTCAGTTGCTCTGTGACTCCCACCCTGAACACTTCATTTTCTAATGTTAAGGAATTGTTTAGTCTCAGATATCTCTATATTTATGGTTTCATATTTTTGTCATTCATATGCTGTCCTGCCATAAGCAGTGGTTCCTCTTTTTTGTCTTATTTATATATGTAAATAATAGTGAAGGTTTTGAATTTTATCAAAGCTGCCACTGGTGAGATTTGATTAAAAAGAGGGTTTTGATTGTGAATTATTTTACTGCAAATGGAAATTGAGATGGAGTGGGGAAAAGGAAGGAAAATTATGGGAAAAATTAGTGTTGAGTGTTACCTCAGGTTGAGATCAGTCAGTTGCCTTGTGCCTATCTTGCAGTTTGCATTTATAAATTAGTCTCACTGATTGAGCTCAGAGAAACTGCTGCTGTTGGAGAGAACTTGGAATGCCTTAACACTGAAGCAAGAATTTAAGTTTTTAGCTTCCTGAGAGGCATCTGCCTGGTCTGGATTTTGGGGAAAAACCACGTTTATCTATGGTGTACATTTTAATAGGTAGTTGATTTGTGATCATACCTATGAGGGAGACAGAGTTGCATGTTAGTTGCTATATGACGTTGGAAATTTCATGTATTGCATGGCATATGATGTAAATGGTGTAGATGGAACATGATAAATGGCACACATCTTACTTCATGGAAAGGATGAGGAGAGATACTCAAGGGGCTAGGAATTGTTTAAGGTTAGGGCAGCATTTCTCAAACTGTGGTCTGTGGTCCACTTCTGATCTGCGAAGATAGCACAGATGGCCACTTGCCAAATGGTAACAATTTAACTCTAACAGAAATAAAGATATAATAACAGAAAATGATAAATATTGCTCATTTAAAATGGAAATTTACTCACATTGTATAAAATCATAAGCAATTTAAGCAGTAATCCGAAATTTCTAATCAAGTGTGCTGGGGGAGCGGTAACTCTCTGGCCTCACATTCAGGAGGTCAAGGGTTAGAATCCCTGTCCAGCCATCTAGATTTGGGTTTTCCATGGTTTCCCCAAATCACTCCAGGTGAATGCCAGGATGGTTCCTTCAGAAGGTCATGCTCAAATTCCTTCCCATTCCTTAGCCCTCACCCTTTCCTGCCTCTAATGACTTTGATGTCTACGGGGCATAAAGCCAGAAGCAAAAAAGATGTTGATGTGCCCTAAAATCCCAACAACAACATTGAATAAGGCCCTCCGATGAGTAAGAGCAATCTGTTGTAAGAAGAACACATATGCATCATATTCTGGTCACTTTTTTGTGATACATGAAATAAATAGTTCTTGAAAACGATTTGAATGTTTGTAGAAGGACTACACCATTCTCTGGTGTTGTGGCCATTTGCTGGGTAGAAGAATTCTTAGAAGGTTGAAAGCAAGAGGTTAGAATAGGAAACAGAGTTTCAAAGATGGTGGAAGTGAAATTGGAAAAAATGCTATTCATTATTCTAATGAATGATTGTGTTGATGGTTTACTGTCAGAAGTTAGGTTGTTTGCAGATGACACAATGTTATATAATAGGATAGAAATGGGAGAACGTGAACAGCCAGCCACATGGTGATTTGTGTAGGCCAACATGGGATGAAGATAAGTGCAAAAAAAGTCAGCTTATTAAGTAAACAGTTAAAAAAGGTGGGGAATGAATTGCTTGTGAAAGATCTGAAATAAAAATTACTTGACATAGCATTTGATATTAAACTCAACTGTGCAGCACACATTGGACAGGTTTCAAAATTCTTGTTGGAGAGAGTGATGAGGAAGTGTACTAGAGAAGTAAGTGAAATGTGGTACAAAAGGTTTTGTCAGATCATTGCTTGAAAATGGTGGTGCTGTATAGAACCCACATTTTGGGTACCAAATACAGTAGTTGGAATGGGTGCAGAGAAGGGCTGTTAGATTTGTCTCTGGAAGTTACAGCAGAACATAATCAGTAACTTATATGATATTTATTTATTTCATGTGGCAGAAGAATACAAAATTGAATCACAATTGATAAAACTAAACATGGATGTGACTACAGACTGATGTCCAACGATTGCAGCCATTCAATTGCTTCTGTGGTTGCTTCGTAAACATGATGCATTGTACCACCAAATCTCCTAAGAGGGAATTCCATGGTGATGTGGTGAATGGTATGTTGATGGTTACCGCAGTCACAAGAAGGGTTCTCTATTAATCCCCACTTGTACATCCAGTAGCTTGATCTACAGTGGCCTGATATGATAAAGGAACTGGAATGGGAATTATTGGAAGACAGGCAGAGGCTGAAGAGAGTGATGAGAGTATACAAGGCATGTATTGGTGATAAGGTGTCGAAAGATATTGGTGGAAGAATTAAGAACGATGTATGGAAAGCAAAAGATTATGAACACAAGCTGGCACTTCATTTCAGGTGTCAGGGTATAGTAAATTTTTCTTTCACAGGTAAAAGTGTTGGTGATTGGAATAACTTCCCAAGAGAAACTATGAATATTTTACCAAAAACACTAAAAGAATTTAAAGTTGAAATTCGCAGAGGGTAAAAGTAGACCAGTACATGAAAGGAAGAAAATGTGTGTATAGGGAAATTGTTTATGGAGCCTGCACTCCATTACAATAAAAAATATTCTTTCACTCATTCTCACGTAATGTTTGGCAATTTTTGAACTGACACTATTTGAAAAACATATTTTCTCATCCATAACACCTTCATTGTATGCCTCAATAATCTTAGTTAGTTTGGTTTCATTCCAATCAAATATACAAAACAGTGTATTGCATGCTGCTCTTGGAATGTAAACACTGTCATTTCAGGTTAATCAAAACTCTTTTAACTCTAGCAATCATGTGATTTCTATGACTGGATTGTGCTGTTATTTGGCTGACTCATTTCCAAATATGCTTCCTTATTATAAATTTGCTTCAATATCTCTGTCTGTTTCATTTCCAATAAAAGACTTAAGAGATGTTGAACATAACTGCACCTTATACATATTTATACTATTAATGTATAATTTTAAGTTTTTATACTTTTTTCCATGTACATGTGCACTACAGGAAATGTCCTGTTATGTTTGTTTAGTAAGATGTTTATAATTGTATCACATGGCTTCTTTCTTCTTCTGTTTCTTTTTTTCTTGATTCTTTCTTCTCAGTTGTTTCAGTATCTGAGTGAAGGGCATAGAAAAATGAGGACATTTTCTGCTTGCCATGTATATTGTGAATATACTATATCAGTGGATTTTTTGGAATTGTACTTTCTTTTAAGAAACTTCTTTCAGACTCATTACTTTTTCCAAGTTGATGTTTTCAACAATTGTTGGAAAGTGCTAGGGTAGTAAACTATTAAACATAACATAATATTATATAAAATCTCAGAGGCCAGATTCCTTCGATGAATTCTGCATCTTGCTATTATTTCATCAAAAACTATGATAAATCAAAAAACTTTCAATTTATTTTTGATGTGGAAATTTCCAAGTACTATCTGTTGACTATTTTTCATTTTCTAGTGTTTAAAAACTTTAGCATCTGTTTACTGTTTGATAGCATGTAAAATTTCTTAACATTCTCATTAAACACCACCTTATTCATCTGTCGCAGTTCCTAATCTTACCATGATGTTTAATATAATAACTCTTGCTCAAAGTGGATATTTTGAACTTCAAGCAAAAGTGATATTAGGATAAAATTGTACGTAGTCTAAAAACATAAGCACTCCAAGTATAAAACAAAACCATTTCTAAACACATGTGTTCTATAGTATCATCCAATGCAGAAATTTAAATTGTAGCTTTAATTTATTGGTATAAGCTTTTTGTTTCTCAGCAAGACTCACTAATAATATCATATTTACAATTAAAACAGAAGTATAAATAAAATAACATATCACTTACCACAGATAAAGGCAGGAGAATCAGGAAAAAAACAAAAATCTAAGAGGTGATACGCAAGGAAACGGAAAAAATGTATACACATCCAGATCCACCTCATGACTGTGTGAAAAATGAATCAAATGGGTGAGGCTTGCAGTGGTGGGGGAAGTTGACCATTAATAATTGCGTGAAAGTATAATCACTGTAACAATCAGTCAAAGTAAAATAAAATGAATACATTTCTTTAAGAATATACTAAAAATAAAAAAATGTATATTTATTATGTAATGTATTTATGATGTATCTTTCATTGTTTTCAAACAGATCCAAAATATATTTCTAGAAAATTTATTAATTTTGCTTTACTTCAGAGATTTTATTTTTCCACAATTATTGTTGGTCAACTCTCACATTCCCCTACCCACCATTGCAATCTGCACCCTTCACGCTTGGTTCGTCTTTGGCACAGTCTCAAGTCTTAGGTCTGAGATTGCTCAGATGTTTCCCCTTGCCACATGTCTCTCCTGTTCGGTGATTCAGGTTATAAAGTGTGTTCATCTTAGCCCTCCAGCCTTCACCTGTGGTAAGTAATCTTTTTTTCTTTCTTTCTTTTTTTTCCTCTACCATTCCTTGTTATCATTGTCTAACAGCAATTTAATTCTTTCCATATGTACAGTTAGGCATAATATTTGTGTCTTGTTTCAGTTACTTCCTGATCTGCTACTTAACCAAAAAGGTTTTGTGACTTTTTTTTTTAATGTCACTTTAACTACAACATATCTAAACAGCAATATGATTTGATACAAAATGCTTTACTTCAATGCATTGTTCACACAGGCACTATTCAGAAAGTAAATTACATTTATGCCTAGTGTGGAGATTGGTGGGGATTTGTGTCAAAATGTTCCTACACTCAGTATGCATCAATCTGTCATAGCATGTGGACTATGATTTTTCTGCTTTCTTCATTAGGAATTATTGAAATGTATGGTTCAATAAACAAACCAATTGGAATTCATCAACGTCTCTGTAAGGTGTACGGGGACGGAATAATGAGTGAATGTGGAGTGAAGCAGTGGTGCATTCAGCTTAAAAATGGCTGCACGAATGTTTATTATGAGGACTGTAGTGGTTGGCCAAACCTTGTGACTAATGAACTGATGATGAAAACCAATGATAAAATTAATGAAAATCAACACTTTATGATAACAGAACACTCGCTTTATTTCCCGTAAATTTCATGAAGTTTCCTGCATAAAATTTTATCGGAGAAGCTTGGTTATCACAAGTTCTGTGCAAAAGTTTGCCTAAAATCTAGATGGAAGACCACAGAAAATGTTGTCCTACAGCATCACTGAATTACCTTGAAATCTGCCACAAGAATGGTAACGCATTTCTTGTTTGTGTCATTACAGGAGATGAGACATGGATAAAGAATGTCAATTGTCACACAGAAAGACATTCATTGCAATGAAAAGCACATGAGTTCGCCCAGAAAACCAGTAAAATGTTTGCAAATGTCAGCTTGAAATATCATGGCAATCTGGTTTGGGGCACTGAGGGAGTGCTTTTGTTTGATTTCCTTGCATGTAACACAACAATTAACCCAGAAAAGGTTTTGTAAAACATTTTCAAAACTAAAGCGAGAGATGTAAAACAAGTGTTGAGGAAAACTGAGCTCAAAAGTGTTTTTGCAACAATGCGGGAGGTGTTTGATCACCCACTGTACAAACTGGATCTGGCGCCAAACAATTACCACCTCTTTCCAGTGATGAAGACCTGGCTCGCAATACAGCACTTTGACAGTGACGCAGAACTCCATGCCGATTTAAACCAATGATTGAAATCAAAGGTGGCGGTTTCTACAGGTATGGAATTGAAAAGCGTTATGATAAATGCATCATTTTAAATGGCAACTATGTAGAAAAATAGTTTAAGATTGTACCTTTCAAACGGATATAATTAAATTTCTTATTTTTTTTTTTTTTTAATATTTCAAAACATTGAAAGGGAAAGAGATTGTTATATGGCTTTCATAGATCTGGAAAAGGCTTTGATAGAGTGCAATGGGTGAAGTTAATGGATATTCTGAAAAATAAAGGCATTGATTGGAAGGAAAGAAGGCTAATAAGTAAATTTACACCTCGAACAAGGAGTGAGAGTGGGGAATGATCTTACAGAAGAGGGAAAAATTGGAAGAGGTGTAAGACAGGGATGTTGTTCGTCACCCATATTAACATATATATATATATATATATATATATATATATATGGAGGAAATTTTAAAAAGAAGTAAAGGCGGTGTATGCATGGGTGGATGTGGATGCATAAGGTTTGCTGATGACATGGTTTTGCTGGCGGAAAGTGTCAAGATACTCAGAAGAATGTTAGAGGCTTTAGGGTATAAGGAATTCGTAATGAGAATCAGTAGGACTAAAACTAAATGTATGATGATGGAAGGAGTAAGAAAGAAATGATGATAAAGCTATAAAGAGAAATAATTTAACATGTGGAGTCCTTCAGATATCTTGGGAGTATTTGGATACAACATCATTTGCAGGGATTTTTTTTTTTTTTTACCCATAGTTTAGTACATATCATATATCATCCTTTTTATTAGTTAATATGTTCCTGTATTACCAATGTAATGAGATTAGTTTTGGCTTAAGTGATTACTAAGCTCCTAATTTTACAGCATTACTTGAGCTATCTTAACTGCATCAGAGTAAAGGAGTTCACTGGAGCCAAGGAGAGCCTTTTTCACTGTTTTGATAGAAGCACAAACAACATTGAGAACAAATCAAACAGTCAAGATGAAAAGAACAAAGGTTTTAGATATGCTGCACTGAATTTAACTATACTTTATGCACAGTTTGGTTATAAGTAAGTTGAAAATTTTGTGTTAATAAGCCCATTATTATTTACACTGTCCTGAGCCCAGTTTGATTTTTATATCATAATGATTTTTCATCTTTCAGGAAAGAAGCAATAGCAGCACTGAAAGAAGCAATAATGTTGGCACATGAGGCTAATGACAACGTATGCCTTCAGCATGCATTGGCTTGGCTGTATAACCTTAGTGATGAGAACAAGGTGCAATTTTATATTTAATATAGTTATGTTGTATGCTGTAGTGGCCTATACATTAATCATACTTATAATTTGAGTAATATTTTAATTATTTGACAGGAAATCTTAATGGAACGGTCCATTTCAAAGAGTAGTGACTTGTCACTCAGTTATCTGACGTCTCTTGGCATTCAGTCCTTTGCTCAGTTTGCTGCAATTACTGCTGGTCATCCAGCTTTAGTGTTTGAGGTAAGTAAAGAATTCTTCTTTGGAATAAATCCATTAAGAATTTCAGTATTCTTTTTATTAGCAAATAGAACTATTATTAGTTAATTTGCATTTACCAGTATTACAGAAACTTAACAAATGCTGTTATGTTGTACAGTTGGAGGTATAACAGGTCCAGGTTCAACTCTTTGGCCTGTTCTGACTATGGTTTTAAGTCAGTTTCCATAACTGCCTTGGAAAATGACATCTCCTCTTCACTAGCTACACATTAATATATATCACAACATAATTATGATCCTTAGACAAATCTGTTTACTTAACTTCAGTGCAACTGGCTTCCACAGTTAGCTGGCTGTCCTATATTAACAAATGTCACTGAGAAATAGTATCAACCCAGAAACATGAAGTCAAAGACCAACTTTAAATTTTTCTATAAGATTAAAATGGTTTGTTGCAATATATGAGTGGGTGCCCAAAAATAACCAAAATAGCATTGCCGTGGGTGGAGCTTGTGTATGTACATGTTTCTGCCACTAGGTGAGCACAACTCATTTTCAGTTCAGTGCCACTTGTGTTGTTGACCTGGCTTGTTCTGTTAATCTGCATTTATTGTTTTGCTAGCACTGTTTTGTTATTTTTTCGTTTTTGATGATAACAGTTTTAATTGAACAATGTACACCTGTGAAACTTTATTTTCTACTCAGTAAAAATGCTGCTGACACTATTTTTAATGTTGAAAACCGCTCACAAAGATGACAGTATGGGAAAAACTCAGGTGTTCGAGTAGTTCGCTCGGTTTTAAAATTGGCTCCATGTCATTTGATGACAAACCTCATTCTGGACATCCATCAACTGCCCAAATTGACAAAAATGTTGAAAAAATTCGAGAGCTTGTGTGTGCTCTCAGACCATCGACAGACAATTGTTCAACTGTCAGAGATTAGTGGGTTATCTTGTAGCTCAGTTCAGTGAATTTTAACTGAAGGGTTGGGAATGAAAAGGGTTGCTGCCAAGTTTTTTCCTCAGAGCCGACTGACAATCAAAAATGAGCGTAGAGTTAAAACATGTCGTACTTTGAAACAATAGTTTGAAATTGACCCAGATTTTCTGCCAAAGGTCATTATGGGTGATGAGTCATGGTGCTACAACCCAGAAACAAAGCAACAGACAAGCCAATGGAAGATGTCATTCGTCAAGTGAAAATCAAACCTCAAAACAATGCTCAATTTTTGATGCCAATGACGTAGTCCATTCAGAGTTTGTTCCCCCCACATCAGATTGTCAATGAAACCTTTTATTTGGAAGTTTTACGAAGATTATGCAACTGTGTTAGAAGATTATGCAACTGTGTTCGTCAAAAAGGACCTGATTTGTGGCAGATAGGAGACTGGTTCTTCCACCACGACAATGCACCTGCACACACAGCTGTCTCTGTTAGACAGTTTTTGGCAAAAATATAGTTCTGCTGCCAAATGCACCTTACTTGCCTGACCTGGCTCCATCCGACCTTTCCTTATTCCACTTATGAAAAGGGACGTGAAAGGACACTGATTTGACAACATTGAAGAGGTCAAGCAAAAAGAAGAGAGGAGCTGTCAGTGATTTCTAAAGATGACTACAGAAAATGTTTTGATCAGTGGAAGCACCAGTGGTACAAATGTATTAGTTGTAATGGAGAGTTTTTAAGGGGATAAGGTTGTTTTGTAAAGAAATTGAAAACATGTTGCCTTTAAAAAATAATTCCTTTTTTGGGGGGTTTTTCCTGTTGGCTAGTATTAAATATATTATTATATATTTTTGTTTATAATATCATACAAATTTTTAAATATTTAATGGCTTTGTAAAGCAGCCAACATTTCATTCAGAAGTGTACTAGTTACTTGATTTGAATTAAAGTGTTATGTTTGTTATACTGTCAATAAAATAATGTAACTGAAAACAATGCTACAAGAAAATCAAAATATGCACTTCTTTGTGTAATCATTTTGGTTGTGACAATTTAAGAAACAAAAATAATTTTTGAAGTAACAACTAATTATAGTTTAATTTTTTTAGATGCAGATATTCTTTAAAAGCACATTTTAACTGCTGGTAAAGTTATTTTATCACTATTTTCAGCTGACTTTAATTAAAAAAATATTGTTACTGTAATTTTATTTGTGTTTGTTTTTGTCCTTAAAAAATAATCTTTATTCTTTTTCTTTGACAATAAATGTACTTTAATTTTTGTTATATATTAACCAGCTGCTGATGAAAAGTGATGTTTTGAACTACCAGCATTCTATTATTGATTTGATAGCCAATAGTTATGCACAAAAAGCCGGTCTTTGGTGTCTTTATGGAAAAACAGAAATGACACTGATCTCAAGTCAGTTACTACTTCATTTAAATATGTCTCATCCTGCACAAGGTGTTCAGTCATACAGTGGAGAGGGAACATGCCTGGCTGTCTGCAATGTTGTGAATGTTCTTACTGAACAGGTATTTTTTTTTATTGTATTTTTCTGTAATATAACAAATTACATTTTTTACTTTTCTCTAAAATAAAAAAGACTGACAATATTTCCAGCAGATTTATTATTATTATTTATTTTCAGGGGGAGTATAACATGGCTACAGCTATCCTCGATTTTGCACGGCGAAATTTTCCACATGAACCTCTTTCACGTGCATGGATATTTTCAGAGCAATTATTATGTTTTACACAAGCAATGCACAATGGAATGTGGCTGGAAGCAGAACAAGCAGTTGTCCAGCTTGATGCTATAAACAAATGGGAAAGTATGCTAAGGTAAGAAAATACACTAATGTGAATGCTGATCTTATTTTAACTGTATCTCATTGTACATAGTTAGCTTCAAATTTAATAATATTTAATTAAACTGCAATGGAGCCCATGCTCTGGTGGCAATTT
This sequence comes from Vandiemenella viatica, assembly GCA_031002005.1. Lineage (NCBI taxonomy): Eukaryota > Metazoa > Arthropoda > Insecta > Orthoptera > Morabidae > Vandiemenella > Vandiemenella viatica. Next base: position 169,736,019 of record JARYHS010011408.1, on the reverse strand, counting down.
CCCTAAACACCCATCTTCCCCCTTTTCTACATCTGCTTACATTTTCCCAAGTGCTATGAGTGAGAGATGGTGTTTTGATGGAAATATCGTAGCTGTCCCTTAAATTGCAGCCTGTAATAGCACACTGAAAACAAAAATAATGTGTTGAAATTTGTACACTATGCATTTTTCCCAAATATCTTGAATTCTGTAA